>VZTA01012938.1:0-97518 GCA_013398855.1 Mohoua ochrocephala | reverse complement strand
GGGGCCAGAGCCGCGCCAGCGCCGCGCTCCGCAGGTGGGTCCTGCCGCGGGGTGTGCGGGGTCCCGTGTCCCGGGAGTGTCCCAGGAGTGTCCCACGCGTGTCCCGGGGGCTCGGCAGGCAGCGGGGCGGCGGAGCAGAGGGTTGGAGCCGCTGTTTCTGGTTTTCCCCACTTCCACGTGGCACTTCTGCCCCGTCCCCCTTCCCCGGCACAGCTGCCAGCGGCTGGGGCTCTTTGCGTTCGGTGGCCGCGCAGGGGGCTCGGGTGGGCGCCACACGACACGGGACTCACTAGAATGAAGGTGTTGGGGCAGTGCTGCGCTGCAGGCTGGGGTCAGGGGGAGCAGCATCCGGAGCTGGGGGTCTAAGGAGCAACGCTCCGAGACTGAGGTCTGGACAAGTAGCATCCTCAGACTAGAGGTCCAAGGCAGCAGCAACCCGCGACTGGGGGTCCAGGGGAGCAGAATCTCCTGACTGGGGATCTGGGGAGCAGTATCGTGGGACGAGGGGTCCAAGGGAGCAGCAACCCGGGACTGGGGGTCCAGGGGAGCAGAATCTCAGGACTGGGGGTTTGGGGAACAGCACCCCAGGACTGGGGTCTGGAGGAGCAGCATCCCGGGACTGACCCCGCAACTCTGCCCTTTGTATTGCAGGGCTCCCCGAGGAGCGTGGGCCCACCCGGCCATGCCGGCCCCCGCTGAGGCAGGGCGAGCCCCCGGCCCGCCGGATGGCGGCTGGGGGTGGGTGGTGGTTTTTGGTGCCTTCGTTTCCATCGGCTTTGCCTACGCCTTCCCTAAAGGCTTGGCCATCTTCTTCAAAGAAATCCAGGATTTCTTTGGCACGTCCTATAGCGAGATCGCATGGGTTTCCTCCATCATGCTGGCCACGACATATGGTGCAGGTGAGTGATCCTGCACCAGCCCCTGGGGCAGGGTGTGTTGTAAGAGCGGGAATAAGCTCTTACAACAGCCAGAAATCTCCACTCTGGACCGGAGTAGAGGGAGAGCAACCACAGTGTCCATCTGCATCGGCACCATCCACTGATTCACTTTCTGATCATGTTTCCAAATGTTTGTTTAGGCAGACAAGTCATATGTGGAGCCTAAGGGGCTCCTACCCAGAAATCAGAAGATTACCTATGAAAACTTTCTGTGGGCATCAGGGAAAAAGCCCTGAGAAAAGGCTGGTGTGAAATGACTGGGTCTGGGTTTCAGCCAGAGTTGAGTGTGGAGTAGAATAATAAATGAAGTAGCTGCTTGTTTATTGTGGCAGCTGATAATCACAGCAATGAAATAGCCAGAGTCAGTCGTTCTTGTCAGCTGTAAAGCAGTGCGTATAACTTTGCTCTTTTTTATGATTTCAATATCACTTTCATGACTCAATGAAATACTTGGGCTGCCCTTGATTAAATCTGCAATTGGAGGTGGACAGAAACCACACTCTGCAATTGCAGGAAGCTTCATCAATATTTATCCTGTCTATTAAAGAAATTCTGAAAATAATCTTTGTTTTTACAAAGGGGTTTTTTTTCCTTAATAATGCACTGCAGTGCTTTTTGAAGAGCACAGTTGCTAATGAAAATAAAGTTGCTTTGTATAAGTTTGTAAGGTGGAAGCGAGGCTTGAGTCAGAACCTATTGTAATCCACTCTGTTGTAACCCAGACTAAGTCCAACAGAGATGAGCTCTGCAAAAGCTGAGTTCCTATACAAGAACCCACAAATGGAGCACCTGGAGGGCAAAACCCAAGCAGTGATTTAGAAAGAGAAATCCCCTGCTCGTGCCAGTGCTGATGTCCCATTGGCTGCCCCATTACACTGCAGTAAATGTGCCAAAGTAGCTACCTGTGGGCTCGGGCTCCCTGGCTGCCTCTGCGAGTTGTTGGCAGCTCTGCTTTGTCTTCCAATAAAAAAATGTTGTTCCCTCCCCTGATATGGAAGAGATGCTTCGTGCCTGACCATGACCAAGTGAGGAACATGCTCTGCAGACGAACCCTGCACCTGGCAGCACCTCAAGTTGCTCACAGGGATTTAGATGGGGAACTTGAGCCTCTTGGGGTTCAGCTCATGGCCAACGAGCTGGTGCTGGAGCAGGTGAAATGCTGCTCTGATCGCCTCTGCCTCCTTCCAACTGCTCCTTTTCCAACCCACCTTCTTCTCTGTCTCTCCCAGTGTTCAAGTCAGTGCTGTGTGCTCTGTACCTGGGATGTTGTAGCGGACTTTTATCCCAATTAACTGAGCATCTCCTGCCTTTTTGCAGGAGCTTTAACTTTACCCTCCCTAATGCTATTACACGGGGATGTGGGGGATGATACAGCTGAATTGCAGGCGTTTGTGCCTTTGCAGCTTCCCGCTTGCCTTGCAGCTGCTCAGTTATGCCCATTTACCAGTCGTCCCCTCGTCTGCTCCGCTCTGGAGTAAGAGGGATGCTTGTTGGATCTTCCCTGTCTCCGCAGTGACCCCGGCTGAGGTGCTGAGTCCCTCAGTGGCTGCAGACGGGGCCGTGGTGGGAGCTGGCGGAACACGGAGTCAATGAAACGCGGGTGCCCAAGGGTGTATTTGACATGTCTGACTTGATTGACTGGGCATTTAATGCTGGAGCAGGTTTAGCTTATGAATGACTCCAGGGATTTGGAAATTCTCATTAAAGGACAGTTCCTCTGAGTTGCTCGAGTTTTGCTCTGCTGCAGTGCGTGTTGGAGCTGTGAGGATGCAAAGCTTGATTTACTCTGCTGAAAAACTAGAAAACAGTTTAACACTGAATTTTTGCTAATCTTTCTGAAAAAAGAAATTCTAAAGACACCAATCTTTTAATGTACTCCTGAGTAACTAATAGAGTCACTAAACCAGGTGATTATTGCCATAGCATGTCCATCCCTTCCTTTCCCAGGTCAGTGGTGACGCAGGATGGTCACAGGCTGTGTGGAGGTGCAGGTGATGCTGTCTGCAGCCATGTGGGAACAGTGTGGGGGCACTGAGCATCTCCTACGTGAAGCATCAGGCGCATGTCCCCAGGGAGCTGGAGGGGCCGCTGGTGCATTTGCTGGTGTCAGGCGTGGCCATCAGAGCCACGGAAGGAAATCCCCATGAGGACTGGCCCACCCCAGCTCCCTCCATCCCCAGGAGCATCACGGCTGCCCCGTGCCCTGGCAGGGCATGCGGAGGCCGATGTTTTCACTGACCATGGTTTTTGTTTGCAAACATCCCCAGGACACAGTGCCTGGTTTCCTTGGTGTTCTCATTGGTCTAAGGACTTGTTTTTCAGCTGTGCTGCTTACATTGTAACAGAGCTTATGTTTGCATTTCATAAATAATGCAAATGAAGCTTATTTTCTGAAAATACATGGACTAACCCAAATCTCCACTGGAGAAGCTGTGTTGACTTTGACAGCATGGATGCAGATTTTCGGTGACCACCTGAGGCTTTGCTCGTAGCACCAGAAGAGCTCCAGTTTTTCAGACCGAAACTGAAAATCAGCAGCCAAGACTGTTTCTGCCCTTCCCTTTCTGCTGAATTCCCCCAGGAAGCTGTTTTATACCAGCCGAGGCTCTGGCAATATATATTACAGAAGTTAATGTGTCTTATCCCCCAGTTTCTTAATCTGAACTAGGTTGCAGAAAACAATTCTGTCACTGTAACACAAGTAGTAAAACAGATTACTGTGCAGTAAAGTGGATAGCCTGGACTTTATGATGGGGTACTTGTAGTTCTTGCCAGAGCTCCTGTTCAGCAATTCCACATTTCCAATTGCAGAGGGCAGACTGGGAGGTTTGAGAGTGAGGAGCGTGAGGGAACATTGCTTTTCTCTGACCAAATCTCACAGGCTGAAGCCCTATCAATCTGATAAAGAAGGATTTGTTTTACAATGTTTCTACTTTTCTTTTTTTCCTTGTCATAGGTGAAGAGCTCATTCCTTACCCCAAATGAGAAAGGTATTACAGAGCAGAGTCTTTGATGTATGGAAAGAAAAGGAAAAAGGATCTGATCAATGATCTTCGAGATCTTTTCCAACCTTAATGATTCCCTGATTCTGTAAGGGACCAAGGGCCATGGCATCATCCTTCCCTAAAGGTGCTTTCAGCTGCACCTCAGCACCCAGGTAACAGGCTCTGGGGGTGAGGAGGACACAGCAAATGTCCCAAAATGTGGAGCATCACAGGGCACCCATCGTGCTGTCAGATGCCCTGGGCAGGGCTTCTTTTTGCAAGCTGCCTTCTTGGGCTTTGCTATGCCAACGCAAGACCAAGATTCCCAATCTGTTGCCTCACGTACAGGGGTGAGTTTTGTTTAGGAAACGATTTCATTGCAAAGCCGAAAGCCTTTGGCCTTTGCACCTCCTGATCTGGGCTGTGTGGTGGTGCCAGATTCACAACGCTGAACTGAACTGCCCCTGTCCCACTTTTAAGCTAGGCCACAGATGTGTCCCTGGGGATGGCCATTGCCCAGGGAAAGCAGAAGGCAGCTGAGCTCTCAGGAAAAAAAAAGATAAGCAACATTAATTTGCTAGTAAATTAGTTGCCCTATTCAGCATCAGGGGAAACAGCCAAACATTCTAAAAATAAGAAATAGTGATGCCACTAATTTAATAGCAGCAATGTTCTTGTAGCTGTTACGGTCTCCTGTAAGGCTGTGAGAGAGGTAAGGATCGTTGGAAGAAGTAATGTCTTTTATTATGGCCAACTGTTAGAGCTTGAACAACGAGCCAGCCTCCTGGCACATGTGCCAGAATAGAGGGAATAATTTAATACTAGGACAGGATCTGCATTTTCATTTTTTTATTTCTTTAATGGTGACTGTGTAGCCAAATGCTTCCTTCATCTTTATAATGGAATAACAGGAATCATCCAAGGGAAACTCAGAGAGCAGATCCTCCTGCAGAGTCATTTCAGCTGCTCGGCTTGAATAGCTGGGGCTGCACCAGGGGACATGGGAGCTTCTTTCTAGTAATTTTGAAGAATTTCTCTCTTTTGAAGTTGCTGTGCATGTTTGTATACAGCTTGTAGGTGTAAATATGTGCTGTTCTGTTGCCCTTTAATACATAAAAAACTCAGTTGCATCAGCACCATGCATTGTTTTTATTCAGAATGTACTGCAGTGGAGTCTTGTCTCAGTCTCGCTATATATACCCTGCTGTAAACCTCCCCCCAAAATCTCCAGGGTGCTGCTCTAACACATCCAAATTTCCATGAAAATTGAGGAATCACCTTCTGTCTATTTTACAAAGACAGCATCGGAGAGCCACATTTTGCAAACGCAAGAAAAATGAGAGTGTTTGCGGTGAAAAAGTCTCCACCTGAAACCAACCAGTGTTTATTAGTCTTGTTATTTATTGGTTTGTAATTTGGTGAAGATGGAATTACCTGAAGATTTAATTCTGGAAATGCTCCACAACTGAATCTTTTCTCCAAAGAAACTTTCTCCCAGAGTTTGTAAGTGCTTAATAGAGCATCTGCTAAAGCAGCAAGGAAGAGCTAGGGAAGCTGAAAGTCCACCATTGACCTTGAGCATGTAATCCAAAATTTTATAGCTGTATTTTATTACACTGCTAGCATGATAAATTGCAGTGACAGGTTTAGAAAGCACCTTACAACATGCAGTGGCGTAAAGCTATATTAATAATGAGTTTGATTCTGCAGTTTTTAACTTAATCAAAACTGCCAGTGTTCTCTCCTGCTCTGGTCCAGACTCTATCAAAACCTTCTCTGCCTCCAGAAGACCCCACCCAGGGCTCTCCACCCATCCCAATTGCCTTCAAACAGCTGTGAAGTACCACAGCACTTCAAGGAGAAACTGAGGCACAGAAGGGAGGTGGGTTTTTTCAAGGACAAGGTTATGTTTGCAGCAACGTCACCTGTGTCAGCCCTCTCTACTGCTGTGCTTACAGCACTGGTTCAACAAACATTCATTCTTGAGTGGGGCTTTTACTAGGATTTCCCTAGGCGTGTGCTTTTCCACCTGGGTATTTTGTGGAGGCTGAAACAAAAGGAGGAATATTTTTCTCTTTATTCACAGTGGATATCCAGCCTCCTGCTATCCTGGCCCAAGCTGTAGCAGGTGCTCCCTGCAGCTGCCTGATGCTGAACTTCACCTTTCTCTTACCCTCCCCACCTCTTGGAGTCCCACTCAATCAGCCTCCCCATGCTGTGGAAAGAAGACATCTTCCTGTGCAGGGGCAATCCCTGGGGTAGCGCCACCATTACAATCCTGGATTTTGATAAGAAAGCTGGATGAGGAATGATTTGATTTCTGTAATGAATGGTGCTGCAGATTCATGTACTTCTCCCGCCTCTCAGAGAGCACTCCAGCTCTGCAAGGTCACCACGTATGGGCTTATATTTTTTATTTTTTTAAATAGCTCTGTTCTACTTAAGAGCGATAATAGCACTATAGGTTCAGGTGAAATATTTCTGTGTTCGTGGACTTGGTCACAAAGCTTTATCATTTTGCCCTTCATTGGAGCTATCAAGGTCACCAGGCAGCAGTAGAGATGTGATAGACTCAATAAAAACCAAGATTATTAAGAACTAGGAAGAAGGAAGTGAAGAGTTTTGGTTGGGGGGTTTTTAATGGCGTTAAGCCCAGGAGTAAGGTATAATCCATTCCCCCCAAGGGGAATTCAAACATGTGAAAGCTTCTTCCCCCAGATGCCAACCTGTCCCAGAGCGTTGCAGCTCTTTTGCCCCTGGATGGACTCTCCAGTGTAACTGGTCTCTTGGTCAAGTCATGAAGGGCTCCCCAGGGGTGGGCAAAGCCCTCTGGAGATCTCAGGCAGGCAGGGGCCAAATTGCTCATGGAGCAGCGTGTTAAGAGTGGTAACGAAGGGTGTTGACCTCTGGGAATGGCCGTTCCAGCCACACAGGGAACTCGTGTTCTGCAGCTGGGCTCCCAGTGATGGAAGGGATGAAAGCCAGTGGTCCTGCCAAGGCAAAAGGACAGCTGGAGAAATCACGGGAAAACAACTAAAACTTGCGATGTCGTGACCTTGTGAAGGTGAGCGGCTGTGATCTGCTGTGTGGTGACATCCAGACCTGCAGCTGGGGAAACCACTGAGTGCTGTCCCCTTGCAGGAGACGTTACTTAATTGCCTAAATACAAAGTGACATGAAGGACCTTGGCTGCAGCCCCAATTTGGGAGCTGTTGGCCTGTGGCTCCTCCGTGTGCCGCTGGAGCACCGTGTGTCAGCTGAGTAATCTGGAAATTGAAATGCCAGAGCACTGATCAGATAAGATTGCCGGATAAGGAAGAGAACACTTTGTCTTTCAGAAGCTTGGGCCTTGTCTGCTTTGTTTTTCTTCTTCTTTCTTTTTTTTTTTAACATCAGGTTGCTGCTGAGGCAAATGTATTTCTGATGGGAGGTCAGGGTCCCTGCGTTCCCAAGGGCATGCCTGGTGGGTGCAGGGGAGGGAGGATTGCTTCAGCCTGTTTGCTGCAGTGGATCATTGCCATCACAGCCTTCCCAGCTGAATATGGTGCCAGTCCTGCCCGGGAGACCCAGCACCAGAGGACTGACCAGTTTGATGACTGAATAAAGTGTGTCCAGACAATTTCTCCCGTGCTTGGCTTATGCATCATCTCACAGGGATTGTGCTGAAGCTGCAGCCATTACCCCCTTAAGTGAACTGACTGTTTTCCTCACCTATGAGGAAGCAAGGGAAGCATCTCTGGGGCCAGGTTAGCTGTTGGAGCTGCTGTGGCATGTGCTAGATTTCAGCCTCCTTATTTAAAATTGATTATTTGCAATGCAAAGTAACACTAATAGGAGGCATCAGGGTAGGTGTGGACAGGTCTTTGGAAGCTGCTCTGTCAGGGCTGGCAGAGGAGTATTTGAGACTGTGGTTGTCACCTGGGGCGTGTGCTTGCTGCCCCTTGTCCTCGGTGCGTGACCATCCTGTCTCCAGCAGCGCTGCCTGAGGAAGTGCTGGTTGTCTGTGGGCTCCTCAGCCAATGCAGGTGCAAACCAAACCACCTGAACCAAGCAGCTGAGACTGATAACACACTTCATTATTGGCAGGTACCACCGGTTGTTCTCCGGTGATCTGGAGCAGGCAGGTGCAGGGCTCAGTTACGGGTGGGGCAGCCCGTGAGCAGCAGTTCTCCACGCCCTGGTGACACAAACACTTAAAAGCATGAGCTATCCAAGTCCCTTCTGGCATAACAAAGAGTGAAAGGCTGCAGGTTTTAACCCTCTCGTCCCTTTTCCCCCACGTTTGCAACTGGGCCCCACGTTTTCTCTGGCTATGCCCCTTTCAGGCTGTGCATCATTACCAGGAGCTGGTGGCTGATCCCCCCCGTCTCCAGAGGCTGGTGGGTTGTGGCAGCACATTAATAACATGAGGGCACTTGCTTTCATTCTGGGGGTAATGAGGAGGTTGCTCTGTTACAATGGGCTGGTACCCTCGTGGATAAATTACGAAGCCAAAGGCAGTGTTGTTATTCCATGGAGGGAGTGAGATTATTACTGAGGAAATTGCAGGCCTGCTCCTGTCGTTGTTTTACTACTGGTGCAATAATAGACTTTGTTTCATTAGTATAAATGATTTCCCCCCCCTTCCCTCTCAGCTGAGTACGTTGCACTCCTTCTGTCCCCAGTGATTCCCCATAGTCAATGGTAATCATGGCATACTGAGTTCCTATTTGTGTTTTCACAATAATTGGGAAAAAATTGACTATCTGGGCAGTTCTTTTGGTGCTGACCAATGTCCCTGTGCAGGAACAGCTCTTTAGAGCCACTTGTCACTGTGGAAAAGCAGGAAAAGCTGAGCTGCATGTTGCAACCCCAGCAATGGGGGCACTGGTGGTCCCAAATCTCCCAGCACTGTGGTCTGTGCAGTTGAGTATTTTAAAGTGTTGCTATGTTATCACCTGTGTGGTCATCAAATGGTCTTACCAGCAGACCTAGAACATTTGCAGTGGCTCTGTGCCACTTTACACTGTCAGAAGGTCAGTGTTGTGAAACCTGGAAAAAAACCCACATTGCTGGAAGCCTCTGGGTTACGGATTTTCAGGGCCTCAGCTCTTAGCTGCTTATCTGAGAGCCCTACACAGAAATATTTCAGCAGAAATTCGTCCAAGACAAGTTCCACCAAAAAGGAGGAGCACTGTTACTATTAGTACTAGGTTAGGCTAAAAAAAAAAAAGACAAACCAAACCTTACAAATAAGGGATATATATACACACAGGGTCAGAGGTACGTGAGAGAAGAATGTTTTAGTCCCTAGAAGAAATACATCACTGTTTCACGCCGGCACTGGAAGTTTTGCAGCTCATAAAAAATTCATAAGGCTTGTTGAGGAAAACAGGAAGGCAATTCAGGTGTCTATTTTTTGAGCACTGTCATACTTGCAAGAGTTTAAGCCAGTCTGGATTGATATTTCTTGTTATATGCCAGCTCTGCATTATGATCCTCTCTGGATCATAGTTCAGTGACTGGAAAAGAATGGATGACAAGGTGGCCTGGCTTTGTGGAGGAGAAGAGAGGAGAGACCAGGGTATTTTGCCTTTTCTTTATGGTTTTACAGTCTCCTCTTCAGGGTCCTTTTCACTTCTGCAAACACAAAACTCAAGGTGAAAAGTAATTGGACAAGCTAACAAATGAGTTCAGGCTTGCTGCATTCCCCACTGGCGAGTCTCTGTGTTTCTCTTGCCACCAAGTGCAGCCTCTTTGACACGGCCTTTCATGTCTCAACTAACAAAGAATGGAAATCTGCCACAGGTATGAGAAAAGAGAGGCTTTAAACAGGACAGGCACTAAACCAGCGTGATTTATTTGGGCTGAGGATAGTGCTTTACTTTTCATCAGTCTTGCAGGGGCTGCATGATCCTAGCTGCGTCTTTTGGGGATATTTGGTGTGAACTGTTCCTCTCCAGGCTGCAGAGTTTTACTGCAGGCAGAAGCAGAAGCCTCATGGTGTGCACCCTGCTCTGCAAGGGCTTGGGGTGTAAAGTGAAGCACTTCTGCGTGGGCATTCCTTGCTTTTACCACGGGCTGATGGAGACACTGGAGAGCGTGTCCCTGTGAGCCAGAGGAGGTGCAGAGCCACAGGCACAGCTCTGAGAGAAGCCAGCAGCAGGATGAGGCTCAGTGTCCCCATTGTGTCCTCTGCTGTCCTGTGTCTTCCCCCTGCAGTGGATGATAAAAGATGGCCATGGCTGGAAGTTCATCAGAAGAGAGGAAGTCACTGGGTCATGGAAGGGGCTGCCGTGTCTCCTGAGGCTGGGTGGGTGGGAATGCCATCCCTTCCTGCACTGAAACACCACCCTAACATCAGCACTCTTGTCATTGGAATATATTGGGGTGCAAGGGGTTCATTAAACGATGCTTTTAATTTCATCATTAGGAGCTGAATTGCTGTCGTGGTGGTGGGGCTGTGGGGACAGCCCTGGCCGCTCCTGTTCCTGAGAAGCCTCAGTGCATTGGGGACATTCTCGGCGGCTGGGACGGCTTTTGCTCCTCGCTCTGACTTTTCAGGGACTTGCACAGCATTTGTGGGGCTGCTCCTGCAAGGTCAAGCCCGGGAAAAGGCAGCTTTCTGAGAGCTTTGCCAGCTGTTTCTCTTGCCCTCTTCTCACCTGACACTGTAAATTAAGAAGCAGAAATCACCCTGACTCCTGTTAGCTTCTCCTGCTGCAGGCTTGCAGGAGGGAACAATGACTTCATTTGGATGCCAGGACAGGGAGCCTGTGGTTCCTGCACATTTGACCAGGCAGGTATTAGCAACTAAAGGTGCCTTGGGATCTAAGCTGCACACACTGTTACCGTAAATGGTTTCTCTGTGGTAATATACAATATCTTTATTCTTTCCATGCCAGCTGAGTAACTGGTAAATGACAGGTTCTGCTTTTCAATTCCACTGTGCTGCCAGGGCCTGTCACGCTTTTAATTTGTGCAATAGCTGCAAGCATAGCAGTAATTGTGTTTCCCATTTCCCACAACTGCAGTGCTGGCTTTGTGTTCCCTCTTCTTCCATCCTCTGCCCCGACTTGAGCTATTTAATGTTTTCTTAAGCTCCCCGCAATGCCGCTGTTAAACTTATCTAATGTTTGATGTCTAACCCACTTCCCTCCCGAGAAATACACTGTGGGTGGCATGGGGCAGAGCAGGGCAGGAGGGTGCACTCAGATCTGCTGGGTGTGATGCTGATCGCTGCAGACACCTGGGCAGGGTAAGGGGGTCCGTGCGTGTGCTCTGTCCTCTGCCCAGGCTGGCGGGGTTGGGAGCTGAAGTGTGCACAGCTCCCAAATGTGACAGATTGCGTGCGCCACTTTCTGCCCAGAGATGGGACGGATTTTGAAAGGCTCTGCTAAAGCCTTTGGATGTTTCTGTAGGCCCAAATGACTTAAGTGGAAGTAATTTTGGGGATGTGATTTTGCATTTGCTTCAATGCATTTGAAAGGTCTGCTCAGGACTGTTACAAACCCTCCAGCCTTTGAACAGCAACTCAAGGAAGTTTGATTTCCCAACTGTTTGAGGCTTTGGGTGGGATTTTTTTGGTGACTCGTGTAAGTCCTGCTTTTCCCGCAAGCTGAGTGCTCATCATGGCTTTCACTGTGGATTCTCTGTGGTTGAGAAGGTTTAGTCCAGATGTTCTGCTCCTGTTTTCTCCTCTAACTGGATGCACTCAGCATCAGAGAGGTCTCTGATCCCCAGCGCTGTGTGGGTGAGGCTGGTGGGGAGATCAAGTGCTGTCACTCACAGGTGTGTGCTGTGATC
Organism: Mohoua ochrocephala; assembly: GCA_013398855.1. Lineage (NCBI taxonomy): Eukaryota > Metazoa > Chordata > Aves > Passeriformes > Acanthizidae > Mohoua > Mohoua ochrocephala. The sequence goes on along the minus strand of VZTA01012938.1, from coordinate 85,811 downwards.
CTGTAGGCTGTGGCTCTTTACCAGAGCAGGCTCACAGGGCCTGGACACTTTCAGGCTGTGAAGGAGAAAGGCTTCTGTGCTTCTGAATTTTGTCACAGTTCCCTGTGAGCTCAGCCCAGCCCAGGCAGGTGACACCTTTGAGAGCACAGCTCTCCCACCTGGACTGGCAAACATGGGACTGTTGTAAAACTGATTGTTCTGGTTACAGCAGATGAAGGTTGTTTGCTGAAGGTCATGCAGATCTGCTGTAAAACATTGCTGAGAGATCACACACAACAAGAACGGGGAGCAGTTTCAGTCTCGTGGCTTAATAAGTGATTTCTGGAAAGCTGGGGTGTAGCTGAGGACACAGCACACTCATGGAGTGTCCCCAGGGACACAGAAAGGCTGTTCTCATTTGTAAAGCCAGTAGTTGGGATACAAACATTTGTTTTCCTCTACTTCAGCCTCTAACCTGAGCTGTCCCCATAGCTGGGCAGAATGTGTCCTACCCTCAGCCCCTTCCAGTTCATTATCTGCTGTCACGGTCCAAACCCATCCTTCCTGATGGGTGAAGCCAATACAATCACATATGGACTGGAGGGAGAGGGACATTAATCCTTATTTCCTTTCTCCCAAGCTGGATGCTGCAGGAGTGAGACATGTGAGCAGTTCTGGTTTTTCCTCTCGTAGGCTTCCGTCCTTGGTAGCTGTCCCAGGTCAGAGCAGGAGAGAAGCCTTAGCAGGAGTATTGTGGGCTTTAAATGCTTTGCTCCATGGTACAACATCCTACAGGGTGAAAGCCCTCTGCCAGTGGGCGAAGGTAATTGAAACCACATTTTCTTAGTTGAGTAATTAGATTGATTCTGCAGAAATGCGGACATGTGGAAAATTGAAAAATGGAAGAGTTGCATGCCCTTAGGCTGCAGATGAATATGTTGGTGCCTTTCTGAGGAACACTGGCTCGATCAATTGAATTACAGGACATGCTGAGACCAGCTCAAGCACGATGCAAGTTCAGGCCCTGATCGGGAGAAACTCAGACGGAAAAGGGGTCTCTTTATCACTGTGCTGGTGTGAAATATGTATCTCTTTCCCTAGAACTTCTCATTGAATTCTGTAGTGCTCTCTGCAGCAAAAGGATGCATGTTTGTGAATCCAGTTACAAGATTAGCAGAAAAACTCTCCACGTAATTACACACACAGAGAAATTTTAATTGAAGGGTGCATTTGATGGGACCAGATCACAGATCACACAGTTACAGGAATGTTGTTGAGACTGTGCTTGTGTGCATTTCATTTATGAATGTTTTGACCTGGGACATCTAGTGGAAAGTATTTCTATGGGCTTCATTCCTCAGAGTAAACCAGCCATACCCACTGTTTTCTGTTCTTGCACAATGTAACAGCTGAGAACTTGGTCGGATGCTGTCAGCCATGCTGAGGGAGTGTTGGGGTTTCTGGGTTTTGCCCCTGTGATTGGGAGTGCTGTGGTTTGCAGTGTCTGGAGAGAGCTCTGGAGCTGTTTCTGGCTGAGATTATTTAAGCAAAAGTGAATATCCTGCTATGTCTCTGTGGTGAGGTAGGTCCCACAGCCAAACTCTTCGGAGATGCCTGAGAGTTTAAAATACCTGTTTCCAGTATTGTATGTGTGGCTGGTGTGGGAAGTGGCAGGAATGAAGGCCAACAGGCACACTGGGCTCTGAAACACCACTCCTGTATGATGAGTAGCACCACCAATAGCCAGGTAAGTTCAGATATTAAATCTGCCTGTATTCCCCTTCCTCATTTCCAGTATCACTTTTGAAGCATTTTAATTCAGGATTTTTGAGTAATACAGAATCTTTTCCTTACCTCTCACAGCTTGGCCTTCTGGACTGCTCTTTCCTGTTCAGTTTGCCTTCTCTAGTTCTGACTTCTCAGTCTGTTCTAATTTCAGAGCTGGCTTTTCTTTGAGCAGGAGGTTGGTCCTGAGGTACCATCAAAGTCCCTCCAATGTGTATCATACTGTGATTCTGATTTTTACTGGTCTCACTTCCTCAGATTTCAATGCTTTGTTTCAGTGTGCACAGTTTTTGTCAAGCCATTTCCCTCTTTCCTAATTTTGCACTTTCTTGAACCTCCTCTTTGCATATATGTGAGTCCAAACTGGTTCTTTTGAGCTCTGGCTAATCCATCATCCCAAACTTTTTCTACCTACATGGACTGCTATTAAGATTTAATTAACAACTGTTCTGCTGAAGCTTCGGTCCTGGTCAGCAGTATTGGAATTGCATTAAATAGAGGCATTAAAAATGCAACAGCATTTGTGATATCAGCCTCGCAATATGAACCACTGCTTTGTGTGTATAGTTTAACATCATCATGAACCAAGAAGCTCCTGTGCTGGGATCCTGTGCTCACGTGATTTGTCATTGCTGTTTGCCTTCTCTGGTGACACTTGAAAGTCCTGGGGGCAGGAGCTGTCACCGGCTACACAGCCGTGGCATTGGACATGCTGCCATCTCCATGTGGACACGCTGCCATCTCCATGTGGATCATCTCTGCTTTTCCATTTCTTTCCTGAACTCACCCTAGGAGCTGTCAGCAGCACTCAGGGCCACTGATATTGCAGAGCTTCACCTGCTTTGTGTCAAACATGCCCTTCTGTCAGAGGATGTGACCTCCAGGTCCCTTTTGCCCTCTTTCCCCAGGTCCCATCAGCAGCATTTTAGTGAACCGCTATGGCAGCCGCCCCGTGGTCATGTTCGGGGGCCTCTTGTGCGGTGTGGGGATGATCTCAGCCGCCTTCTGCACCAGCATCCTGCAGCTCTACATTTGCGTGGGCTTCATCACAGGTGAGAACAAAGCATCTCCTTCCCCTCCGCATGTGAGGCTCCCTCCTGATGGCTTGGGACTTCCACACCTGGGCATTGTGAGGGCCAACACAAACGCAATGGGAAGCTGGTGAGATAAAAAGCTTGTGAGATAACAATCTGGTGAGGTAAAGAGCTGGTGGGACGAGGGCCCTCCTTATCAATGCTCCAGATGAATTTTGGTAAAGAGCCCGTTCCCTGCTCGGCGCTGTGCTCCTGGTTGGACACCTTGTGTGGGATCCAGGCAGGGCTGTACTCTCTGCAGCTGAGTGCTCTGGGCCAGGGTGCTGGGGATGGTGGCCATCAGTGTCCTCAGCTCCCCCTGAAGCAAACCCGGGTTGACTGTGCTCTGCCCTGAGCAAGGCAAGTCTTTCTGGATACAAGTGTGGCTATAAAAAAAGCTCCCATGTTCCTATTTTACTGTGTGTTATCTTCCCTCTGTGAGATACATGAAACGAGATTTCAGGGGTTTGCTTTAGTTTACTTGCCCTTTGCCAGCTTGTGAGGTGAGGAGGTCCTTTATCTGAAAATAGGCAACAATCTCCCTATTGTGAAAAAAAACCCCTGTATTTCCTTCTTGAAATTCCAGTTTGAACTGCTTATATTGAAACATGAAATTCTATATTGGAAACTCAAACAGGTTAAGGCATAGGCTCAGTCCAGCATCTTTAAAGCCTGCAGGTGCCAGGTTATTGCTTTTAAAGGTAGATGGATTAGAGCTCTCCACCTGTGTGAGTATAGATGCTTAATTGTAAGTATTTTTGGTTTATTATTTTGGATAAGGTACAGCGAAAGTTTCTTCCAGTGCAGCTAGGACATCTGCTTGAAAACATGACACAATGAGTTCAAAATTGGCTTTTGAGGTTGCCAGGTATATGGTTTAATGAATGCTCCCAATCTCTTCTCAGATGCATTAAGTGTTGCTGCTTTCTGGATGTGAAAATGTGAGCTCAACATTTAAAATCAATAAAACCAGCCACTAGCAAAGTAAATTGGGACAGAAAGTTTGTCACCCTGTTCTTCTATATCAATATTCCTTTATTAAATTTGTACAGTAGTGAATAAATCCCCATGTACTATTCCCTCTCTTAAACCTTACTCTTCCTAAGAACTGTTGCTGTAATTAAATGAAACTGTGTTATTATTGGATGAATAAATCTTGCAGATTCCTTGAAAGAGACTCCAGAAACAAAGTGAAGGAAAATAAAAATTACCAGTGTCTCCCGATATTTCTTAATGCATGAGCTTGCATCATTTCCTGCTAAACAAATGTCCTCTAGGAAGGCAAGGGGGAAGTGACAGGACAAGGGGGAATGACTGTAACAGAGGGCAGTTTAGATTAGATACGAGGAAGAAATTCTTTATTGTGGGGGCGGTGAGGCCCTGGCACAGGTTGCAGAGAGAGCAGCTGTAGGTGCCCCATCCCTGGAAGTGTCCAAGGCCGGGCTGGATGGGGCTTGGAGCAAACTGGTCTAATGGAAGGTGTCCCTGCCCATGGCAAGGGAGTTGGAATGGGATGGGTTTTAAGGTCCCTTCCAACCCAAACCATTCTGTGATTCTAAGTTGACTAATGCTGGATTAGCACATGGAAACCATAAATCCTTTGCAAAAAATGTTCCATGCATTTTGGTGAGCAGAAGGACTCAGGCAAGAAACAGGGCTGTAGGAAGGCACCAGCTTCTATGTTCTAAAGCACTTGGCTAAAAAGGTAACAGGAGAGAATTCTTTGCATAACCCCAATGGACCTAGCATTGATGAAGACCCTGCTCTTGCTTGGCCCCTGAATGTGTTTGCGAGTCTGGTCCATCACCCACCGCAGAGAGCTGACCGTGTGGGCAGTGCTCAGTGCACACAGGTGACCTTCGTGCCAGCCCTGAGGTACAGGGCTAAAACACCCACATCTCTTCGTCTGCAATGCTGTGTTGTTTCCTCTGAGCAGGGCACATCTTTTGTTGTGTGCATCTTTTCCTCCTGCTCACTGAACAAGGGCAGCTGTGTGGATGAGGTGTTGGCTGATAACCCATCATCTCCAGGCACGGGGTGTGTGCTGGGCAAGGAATATTAATGTGACAGAGAAGGGAAGATGCTTGTGAGCCTGCTAACGTGCTTGATGCCTCTAATTAAGCTTGAAGTATTTTTGCTGGTCAGGCCTAACATGGAAGCATTCAAGGGCAATTATGAAGCTGACTGCCCATCACGCAGCTGCAGCAGAGCTGCTGCTTGAGGAGAGAGGCTTTTGTAAAGGGGATTTGCAGTAACTGTAAAGCAAACTGTAAACATCACACTCTTTGTAGCCTCCTTCCTACTAGCCCGGAAAGAAAACAGACTGATGGAGAAGTCTCTGTTCGTGTAAATCATAGGGATGGAGGTAAAAACAAGGTCTTGGTACAAGGAGGTCTCTGCTACTGTCTTGTGCCTTTGGCATATTAATAGAAATCTCTTCAGAGGAGCAGAGCAGGAAGTATCTGTTTGCAGCGGCGGGATTAGACACGGCAATCTCAGTTGCTGACTTGATTATGCCTGTTTCCATTTGCATGCAGAGCAGGAACCAGGCTCTGCTGGTGGAGGCAGTTCTGTCCTTGATGGCACTCTGGGCTGCACGAGGCACTTTGCATGCCCTGGAAACCCCACAGCCTCTTCCCATTTGTTTCCCTACAGCGCTTAGAAAATGAAACGGGGTTTGCAAGCTGTCCACCTGGACAGATGCCAGCCTGGATGTATTAAATAGGTGTTTCAACATGCAACCTCTACTGAAGTCTGAGGTAGAAGTAGCAAATTTCAAAGCTAATTGTGAGGTAATAATGACTGGCCAGAGTTTAGTTCAATCTGCACCAATTAGACTGCCATGAAATAAAATGGGATCTTGGGTGAGGCACGTGGGCTAATGAGAGTAGAGTCTTTGCCATGGCTGGAAATGTTGAGCACTGAAATACCTGGTCAGATTGTTCCTTGCTAATAAAGTAAGAACAAGATCAATAACTACACAGCTGAGTCCTGTAGCGCCACTTATTTCCTCCTAATATGAGTGAGATGTATTTAATCCAGGAAAGGACACTCCCTCTGGCGCAGGTTCGCTTCTGTTCTTGCAACACCACTGACAGACCTCTCTGTCATATCCCTGGGGAGAAAATGTGGTTATTGAGTAACAATTCCAGCTATGGAAAAGCTGCTGTCGTTTCTGAAAACTGCAATAAAATGGATGTAAATATTTCCTACTAAAGTCAGCCAAAAGCTTAAAGTAAATTGAAATTCCAGTTATTCAATTTGAAACTCTCCAAATTTAATTAATGGGAAGAGCATGAGGTAATATTAAATTAGATTTGTCTGACTGGCAAATTAATGTTCACATAAAAAAAAAATTTGAGTTGATTATTGTTTAAGTGGGTAGCTGGCATGCAGTCTGATTTTCCTCCTTTGGAAGACATGTGGTGTGTCTCTACCAAAAATGACTCTGTGGAAATGCTGGTTCCATTTCTGCCCTTACTGACCAGCCTAAGAAACGGGGAGTTAATGCAAACTCTCACCTGCTGTGCTGCATCTTCTTAGGTGAAAGAAGATGCATTTCTATATTTCAGCACTGTCCAAGGGTGTTCTCTAACCCGGGCTGGGGTTTTCCTCCGTGGTTGCCAGGGCACCCTGAATTTGTCCCTATATGCACTTCCCAAAGATGTGCCCTGCCCAAGATATGGACTATCTAAAAAAGTTCATGCTGAGAATGTTGTGTATCCAGATTTATTTTAATATGTTGCCATTTCAATTTTTTTTTAATGTTGTGAACTTCAAAGTAATTAAAAAACCAAAAATTTAGACTTGGCAAAAATCATAATTTTGTAAACCCATTTAAACGGAAGCTATCCAGCATCAGCTGGATTCTGCTGCATCAGTTGGATTCTACTCTATCAATGACTAATGATAGTGCTCCTTAATTAATTTTGAGGACCTTGACCTTTGTAAATTCTCTTCTGTAAAGCAATATGCCTAATTATGTACTGCACAGTTAAACAAACTAATTATATCGACTAATGAACAAGAAAAAATCTGCATGACCCTATTTTCAGGATTCATGTTCTCTGATATAAACACTTCAAGGATTACATTTCTGCTTTGTTCTACTGTGGCTCATTCTTTCCTGGATGATGGAGTGGAAAATATGTGGCATGATTTTAAATGCCTTTTTGATGGAGTTCTGAAAAATTAACTTTTTATGAAAATACTACATGTCAAAGAAATGCTTGAAAATATTATTGATGTTTCACTATTGATTATTGATGTTGGGTATCAGGAAGAATTGTTGGACATCAGGAAGAATTTTCTCACCGAAAAGGTGATTAAACATTGGAATGGGCTGCCCGGGGAGGTGGTGGATTCACCATCCTTGGAAGTGTTCAAGAAGAAATTGGATGTGGCACTCAGTGCTCTGGTCTAGTTGATAAGGTGATGATTGGTCAAAGGTTGGACTCCGTGGTCTTAGGGGTCTTTCCCAGCTTTACTGATTCTGTGATTCTGTGGTTCTATATGGCAGTGCTCTCAAACACAGAAAACTGAGACCATCACAGCATTTGGTGTCTCTGCCTTCAGATTCCACCTGTGCAGGAGAAGCTGGCCAATTGAATTAGCAATACAGATTTATAATGGCATTTATATATCTAAATGCAATAAAAATAAATTCTAATTAAAAGAAACACTCTAGGGTCCTGTGTAATTAGCATCCTCGGTAGCTGTTCTGCCGTGTACTTGCAGACCTCTTAATCTTTTGCATCAGACCTGAATTGCTCACAGCACCAAATCAGTTGTGGCCGAGGAGGGTGATGTTATTTTCTGTGCAGGTCTGGCTGCCCAGCAGCAGAGTTGGGTGCCCATGGAAGGGAAGGCCAGCCCTTGATGGATGCGCTTCGGTGGTTGGCCCTGTCCAAGCCAAAACAACCTTCCACAAACTGGGAGTTGCCATTTTTTAAAAATAGATCTATCCTCTCCCCCAGCAAGGCCGCTGCATCTGGACAGAACCCACCAGCATTCCACAAGGGAATAGTTTTGGTTCACTCTGAAGCAAACCCTTGGCGCTAGTTTTGCCACCCAAGAGATTTGCAGTGCAAAAGGAAGGGGTGTTTTCTGTCTGAAAGTGTGTTTCTGGGGTCTGGTTACCCAAATGTGACAGCCAGAACTCAGAGACACCCTGAGAAACGTTTGCATCCAGATTATTGCATTGAAGAGCCACCAGTGAACCAATTTCCTGTGAATTCCCCTTAAACAATGAGCTGAGGAGAAATGGGTCTCAAATCTTCCTTTGTTTATCTGAACTTTTTCCAGGATTTGGCCTCGCTCTCAACCTTCAGCCATCAGTGATAATCATAGGGAAATACTTCTTGAAGAGAAGACCCATCGCAAATGGCCTTGCTATGGCAGGGAGCCCTGTGATGCTTTGCACCCTGGCACCTCTAAACCAATTCCTTTTTGACAATTTTGGCTGGAGGGGCAGCTTTTTAATTCTTGGGGCAATTTTATTAAACTGCTGTGTGGCAGGAGCTCTCTTCAGACCCATCGGGGCAGGCACAGCACTGGTCAAAACCCAGGTGGCTGAGGAAGGGAAGGATGCTCTGAAAGGAAAGATCGCTGAAGATGGCAAGGAAATGAGTAGTGCCCTGAATGTCCCCATGGAGAGCGAAACAGAAGAGGAAGGAGGAAAGGACTGCTTTGAAAAAATCAATCAGTACCTTGATTTTTCCCTCTTCAAACACAGAGGGTTCTTGATTTACCTGATTGGAAATGTGCTCATGTTCCTGGGATTCTTTGCCCCCATCGTTTTCCTGGCACCCTATGCAAAGCACACAGGCATCGATGAATATTCAGCTGCTTTCCTCCTGTCCATCCTCGCTATCGTGGATATGGTTGCCCGGCCCACCACCGGCATCGTTGCCAACAGCCGGTGGGTGAGGCCGCGGATTCAGTACTTCTTCAGCTTCGCCATTGCTTTCAACGGCGCCTGCCACCTCCTGTGCCCGCTGGCCTCCAGCTACACGGGGCTCGTCGTGTACTCCAGCTTCTTTGGCTTGGCCTTCGGCATGGTGTGTGCCATGCTCTTCGAGACGCTGATGGACCTGGTGGGAGCTGCCCGCTTCACGAGTGCCGTCGGCCTGGTCACCATCGCCGAGTGCTGCACAATACTGCTGGGACCACCTATTGGAGGTGAGTGTGTTTTCCTCCTCTGCTGCCACTGGGCTGTCACTTGGATTTAGACTTTTGCAAGCACAGTTTGTAGGAAATTATTCTAAATACGTTTTCTCTGCCTCCCAATCACCATTTTTCCACTAGTAACTGGACAGGAAAGGATGTCCTTGATGCCTCCTCCAGCATTTCCTCTTTCATCCTTTGACTTCCTCTGTGTAGTCCTCCAGTTGAAGTCAGTCTTGGAGAGTAATCTTTTAATCCCAGATCCCTTCAAACACTTGAACTGAACTTGCAGAGTGGGACTTCTTAAAACACCAAGAACCTTGCACTTCGGGCGACTCCTCCTGGAGATTCCTCCTTTTGCAAAAGGCTGGAGTCCACCACAATTTAAGTAAAACACAACAGTTCCATGAAAGCCTCTTGTTGACTCAAACCTTGCTGTTTGTCTCTAAGTCTCTGAGTAGGCCACTTAGTGCAGCTGAAAGATTTAAGTCTGTTCTAAAAATAATTTTAAAAAAGACTTATTTTGGATGGCATGGTTTGAAATATCAAAAGGCAGAGCCCACAAAGGTCCATGTGGACAGTACTGAGCCTCCAGGAGAACTTTCAGTCATCTAAAGATAAGTAAGGGCAGTGATCTCCTGTGATTTAACAGCCTTAGTATTCCCTCTATAGCCTGGGCTCCTTTTGCAGTTTGAACCCTTTTCCTGGATTCGAAACTGAGATCTGGCTAATTCTCCATATGACACATCCTGCCGAGCTGTTTAATTCTTCATATGACTGCGTAGCTCATAGAGTGTGACAGAAGCATCTGTATCCTCTCGCTGTCTTAGAGATTCATTATTTAATTAATGACAAACAAAAGAAAATACAATTTTAAAATGACCGTTTCTGAATTATATAATTTTCTGTGTGGGAGATTAAGTTAATGACCAGAAACCGCTAATGAGGCTAAAACAGTTCTGTATCATAATCAGTAATATTAGTTTTGTAGGGTTTTCCCCACCATTTTAATAAGCAGCAAATTTATTGGTTCTTTGGCATTTTAATAACCTACTGCAGGGTTCTGCTTTAATGAACTAAGTAAATTGTGCCCAGTATGTTTTATGACTTTATCTTATTCTCAAAGGAAAAGAGGCAAGACTATCCTACTGTTGAATTTTCCAACGCTCTACTCATTAAAACTCTCATTGAAACCTATTTAGGAGACCTCTAGGTCATCCTGATGAGCAGAAAAGGAAAAATTGTTGCAATTAGCATTTGGTTGATGTTTCACCAGTAGCATGAAAAACACAGTGCTTTGAAAATGGTGTGCCAAGTCAGCTAGGGATGATTCAGGAAAAACCACTGACCAAAATCAGTTAAAAATTATTATTTTTGTGATCAGGAAATCCATTTGGTGATCATAAAAACCCTTGTTAGTGCAATGCAGTGGGATAATTAATCATCAACTTTTCAACATGAAGGGTCAATTGGGAAGTAGTCAAAGGTCCCTCTTTTTGAGGAGGAGAACATATTCCAGAAAGTCAGGGAGCTAATGGATGATGGGCCAGTTTCAGGGAAGATTGTCTGTGCTGTGAAGGCCAGGTTAGCAGTGGGTCTTACTTTAATTAGGATTTGGGATGTTAAGGATGGTCTGTGTTGCCCAGTAAATGGGAATTAATGCTCAGGATCATAATCCCAATACGATTTGCATTACATTTTGACGTAATGGAGAACGGTGACATTTCAATTAAGCCATCTCCCTTCAATTACTCTGTAACTCCATAGCAGAGGCATTAACCTTTGAGAGGAACCTGTCACATTTGTCTTGGCATTGAAATTATCTGACACTGACAGCATCATCTTTGCTTTCCCTGGAACTAATGTTTTCCAGTTCCACGCTGTGCCCTTTCCTTTTTAGATCATGAGTGCAAATGCAGAAAGGGCAGCTGTGACCAAAAGCTGAGTCCCCTCTAATGCTGGTGAGTGACCCGTGGTGGAATAAATCAGAGGGTCTCTGCCAGGAGCCTGAGACCCAGCGGGCAGGTGCCTTCTCATGAAAGTCTTCCCAAAAGCTGCTTCTATTTGACTGCCAAGCCAAATGGACACCCTTGCAGTTGATCACTAGAGTCAGTGGAAAGGCTGCCTGCAGGCTCTGTGATTAGAGGAACAGTTTAGCATGGAAAAAATAGGTGTGCTGGAAAAGTCCAGCCTTCACAGTGTAGATTCTGTCCCCTTCTACTGAACTGTGTAAATTATCAGAGCATTACCTGTACCGATGTCAACGACCCACAGGCTGTAGAGTGCAAGGCATGTTCAGTATTTGCAGGCTCAGGGTGTTTGTGGAAGAGATCAGAAGTTAAGAGAAGGTCTTATCCTAAAGCCACAAAGGTGTTCCTTTATATATATATAGAGAGAGAGGATCTGAAAACACAATATCCTTGCCTTCATCTCTAAATTTCCTTTTCTTTTCTTTTTTTTTTTTTTTAATATATATTTTACAGGAATTCTTATTGATACCTTTGGGGACTATAAATATATGTTCATTAAATGTGGAGCTGTGATGGTCCTGGCAGGAACCTTTCTGTTCATCATGAATTATTATAATTATCGTATGCTTGCCAAGGAGGAGAAGGAAAGAAAGACAAAAGAAGAGGATCCTAAATCTGTAAGGACAGAAAATGAAGGCAGAAAAAACTGGAACAAAGACTCCACACAGGATGGGCCTGAGCTGGAACCTTTGAAAGAGGAGGGAGGAGGAGTAAAGAAGGAAATGAATGGCACAAATGAAGTTTAAACCTGTTCTCATGGGCTAAATGGGAAATGACTTCTGGGTTGCTCAAGTGAGCACCAGCTGTGAAATCACACTAGGTTTTTAAATTTTACTCTATTCTCGGCCATGTGCATCCTCTTCTTTGTTGTAGGAGAAGACTAGAACGGAAACAAGTCCTGATTCTTATAAACTGCTGGGACACTGCAGTATCCACTTGCATACCAAAGGTCCTGCAAGATTTTCCTTTGAATATTTCCCATTTCCCAGAGAAAAGGGAAAGGTGATTTTGTGCAGGTGGCCAGCACAAGGAAAACATGATACAGGAGTCCTTCTTCAGGTGCTTTGTGTGCAAGGGGCAGAAATTTAGTCTTAAGCTTAACCCTTGATCTACATTCGAACAGTGCAAATTTAAATTTTCCCTAGGAGCTTACAAAGTCCTTATTATCCAATTTCTGAGTGCCTTACCATTTCTAGTGAGCTTTTTCTTTACAACACCCTGCTGAAACAGTAAGTGTTGCCACTATTAATTAATCGTACAAATGAAGAACTGAAGCACAGAGGAGCTTTGGGCATCATAGCATCAGTGAATAAAGCTTAGGTGTGCCAGAGCTGAAATGGAATCCAGTGCCCTGAGTTAGATGCCTAAAAACCCTGCTGAGCACAGGTATCTCCTGGCTAGAAAATAGAGAATACCATGGAGAGCTGTGCATTAGACCACAGCCTGCTCTGCAGTGCACTCTGCTCACTGTGTGCCTCATACTACTCAGGATTAGTGATTTGGAACACTGTCTCAGAGCTGGGACCTTGTGCCATATTTTTTTAAAGCTGCTTAAGTTGCATCCATCCTGGAGGGAACCCAAACCCAGCTGCCTCCCCCTTGTTTGGGCTGGAATAGGCACCCGCTGGCCTCACGCCACCCTACTGCATTAAGTAAAGTTTGCCCAGGTCAGTGATGCAGAGGTGGAGCTGAGACCATGAAGGAGGCTCTCATCCTGTGCTGATAATCTCGAGCTGGGAAGATCTGCACTCCGATGTATTTTATATCCAGCAGCTGTTGCCCAAGAGCCATGGATACTGAGCATGACATCACGCAGCTGAATCATCAGAATTTTGAGGAATTTCATGGATTTGATTAGATAAAAACAAGGACTTTCCAGGCAGATCACCCAAATCCAAAGCTAAAACTAGTCCAAAGGTTAGTTCTCCTTTTTCTTTGCTTCAGCGGTACCCATATGTGATCAGATCATATATTTTCATGGTTTTGTCTTTGAAGAACTGTATTTTCTTGTCACTTGTGTACACAATATGAAGAAAGGCTTGTAAAAATACTTCCATAAATACACTGTACTCTTAAAATTAGATTATTCATATCTTCTTGTACAAAACCTTTTCTGTGAATTCTTTTGTTTCTTTGAAGAATAGTAGTCTTTGACTTCAGTAGGACTTAAATTTTAGCCTAATGTTGTAACTTGTATTTGCTCTGAAAAAAACCAAATCTTTACAAAATAATTAGGCTTTCAGTGCTTGTTTTTAATACCCTTTATTTCTGTCAATTACATATGTGATATTTCATTAAAAAAGGCAGTAATAGAAGGACGTGAATATTTTCCAATATGCCTTCTGGAAGCTGTCATATACTTAATTAAACTATTTCTAAAAATGAAATGAGTTTACATTTGCCTGTGTGTGCAATGCAGCCTTTTGATTCAGGAAGGAGTTTATCCTCACAGGGTTTCTAGCTCTGGCTCCACGCACATGGTCACACAACTCTTGGTCACAACCTCACGTTCTTGTTGATTTGGATTCCTTTGACATCCTCGGTGGCCTGGGCCAGCCTGACTCACACCTCCAGTTGTGTAGGCCCAGGAGTCTGAAAGCAGTGCAGAATGACCTGGCAAGGACCCGACAAGATGATTTTCATACCTTTCCACCAGGCTGTATCAATTAATCCTCAGTGCAATGACCCAGATCCCCAGCTGTCCTTACAGCAGGAGCTGATACTCAGGCTCCTTGCCTCTCAGAAACCCCCAGCAAGATTTTTAGGTCACAAAGCTTTGTTAATACAGGTAAAAATTTTAATAAAAAGGCATTCTGTTCAGCTTTCTGTGAAAATCCTCTGGAAAAGATGCCTTTGTTAAACTGCCCCAGAGGGCAAAAAATGTTTCATTGGATAAGTAGATCTTTAAAGCTTCAGAATTCTTCTAACATGAAGCAGCTACTTCATTTAACCTACTCACCCTCCTGTCAAAGAAACTTATACTGCCTTTGAGATTATGGCATTATTTCTGTCAGGTAGGAAGCCAGACTATTTTAAGACAATTTTGGTGGTTATGGCTGGTTTTCAGTGGTGGGTGGCCTGACTCTTCCCTGTTACCTGCTCCTGCTGCCACCCTACACTCAAACCTCTGATCATGACATCCCACTAATCACTGCAGCAAAGCAATGCCAAATAACTCTGTCCTTATAAGCCTGTGAGTAGCTCTAGAAATGATTTCTTGACTCAAATCCCACGAATTCAACACCTTGCAGACTCAAGCTGTAATCCTTTCTTGGAAAGCTCTCAAACTTTCCTAAGAATGTTTTCAGTTATTAAAAATGACTAGTGCAATATGAAATAACCATTACAAAAAGCTCTTGTGATGGAGTAGAAGCTGCCTGTGCATCTAATTTAGTGATTTGTGTGGCAAATTGAACACAATATTCATATTTGCTTAGGTTTGGAAAGCACCTGTGCAAGCGAGACAAGAGGTGCGAGTGTTGTGCCAGAGATATGCGTACTAGGCACACGGGGGATCTTTGGGATATCAGATGTGCAGGGATGATTGCAAACACTTTCTTTGGAGTGCAGTTGTGAGACTTTTTTTTCATATTTCATTAGCTTGTGACCTTATTAGAAGCAATTGCCCATTGTTTCCAGGGCTGCTCAAACTTCATCAAGAGCCTGATTTGGATGCTGAACCATCATACCCAACAACCACAAAAGAAGCCAACAGAGCGGTGTTTGCTGGGGAGGTCTGACAAATACCACAGGTTGGAGTTAGATTTATCCCATGTACTCGTTTTTTATTTACAGTTCCCCTCACTTCTACCCTCCCCATATTTAGCTTTCCAAATTCAAAGGCATGGAGGTAGAATTAAAATATTTCACTACTTTGGTCTGTCAAAATTTGTGCACCTTCCTTCCTCCCTCCCTTTTTAAAAGAATGTTGGAGCGGTGACTCTGCCACATGATGGAGTGTCATGCTACTAGAAGGGGACATTTTCTGCCATCACACCTTGGTCCAGGTGCTGCTTTGCCCCACACATAAACATCATTTAAATGTAAAGAATGAACCACGTCTAGAAAGTGCAAAACACACAAGGAGACTTGAGAAGTCCGGAACCACGGATGAGTAGAGGCCACTTGGTGGTAACTGTGTTAAAAATTAGTAAGCAAGCAAACAAACAAATGAAGTGCCAACCTATATGTCTGAAATATGCAATCATTTAGATGACACAGAAGATTATTCATAAGGACAGTTCCCATGGCAGCTGACACCAAATTTATTTGGCTGTGTTCAGAAAATGCCTCATAGACAATACAGGTGCATTCAGATTACATCTGGAATGAATTTAAAAGATGACTTTCATGCCCTCTGCAGTGACAGTGACATTGTCTATAAAATAGTATTATTTAGACTTATCAGAACTGTGTGAGGGCTTTTTGATGAGTGACATTTATAACTGTCAGCAAAGCTTCCCACAATGGCAGTGCAGCTCAGAAACACAGATTTGATTTGCTGTCTGCTCTGACACTCACTAAAGTATTGCTGTGCTTTAGTTTGGACTCTGAGAGAGGCTCATTTACATCCTGACACCAAAAAAATGAACATCCATGGGTAAATGGGATGTTCTCGAGACCCTGCTATCACCAGTAACAGCATCACAAAATCCCCTTTGATATGCTGTGCAACTGTTTGTCCTCCAGAGCCCTGCACTGGTCCAAGTGTGACCCTGTGATGACATTTGTGCTGCACCTTCTGCAGAGGGTTAAACTCCCCATGTTTGACAGCGCAGGTGTCTAAAGGCTCAAACAAACACAGTCCCACATAGCTTGAGATATCCATGCCCTTAGCCCATCGATCAAACTGCTAGAGAGGATGTCTAGGTAAGGGGAAAATTATATGTACCCTCCCTCCAAAAAGGCATACATTTGGACAATATTTTAAAATTATCTGTATATTTTTTTAGTGTTTGTTTGTTTATATGTTACTACTTTCTGAAATGTACTCTACATGTCGTCAACTTTAGTATTACTGATGATTTTGGACCGCTTCCTCTAATGACTTCCCTTTCTTCGCTCTTTTTAAACTCCCTTATTCAGCCACACGAACTTTACACAGCACTTGGCTGTCGTAACGTTCAGTTTTTATACTTTTTAGCAGTATGTTTTCCCCCTATTCCAACATTTCTGAAGCACTACAAAGTCATTTGAGAGTTGTAGAGAGTATTTTAGTCAGTTCTCCAAGATGCAATTTGCTGGACAGCCTAAGAAGCTTGTTACAGCACAAGTCAGACAGGGAGAGCTTCAGAGGAGCAGCACTGTGCAGGCACCATGCAGTTCATGGAGAGTCTGGCACAGACACCCAGGTTTGTACCCTCCAGATCTAACAGTCCCTCCCAGTGTTCAAAAGATGCATTTAGAGTTTGATTTCTCTGATTTCACAGGTAACTCAGTGACAGCTGCTTGGTGCCCAAGGCTGTCTGTGTCAGCTATCACAGAATCACACACACAGTCACAGGGTGGTCGAAATTGGAAAGGACCTCTGGAGATCATTAGTGCTGCAAAGCCTCTGCAGAGTCTGCATGTCCAGCCCTGCTCCTCTGCAAAGGCTTATTGATGTCACACCAGAAGCTTGCAGGTGGCTGAGTTTGTGTTTCCCAGCCCACGCTGGGGGAAAGGCTGGAGGCAATCCCAACAGGCCAGCGTAGAGTTCAAAGCCTTTTGGTGAACGCAGGTCTGTGTTACATCTCACCTAACAAGCCCAGAATATTTTAGGAGGGATAAGAGGGAAATAGATCTATTGCCAATGTATCTTAGGCTGGAAAGGACAGGGATGCCCCTCAATGCACACACAGGGCAGTCCTGCGCTTTGCCCTTAGAAGCCAAAGTCTGGATCTACTTCAGACAAAGAATCTGACAGTCTAATGGTGTAAACACCTCAGTTGGTACTGCCCACCATCACACCATCATCATCTCTGAGTGGTCCAGCCCATGGTCCAACTCCCCAGCCCATAAATCTGTCATTTTTCACACCAGACTAAATCCACAGAAAGAGAGACACAGAGAAACATGGGCTTCCCATAGGCTCTCCAGAGTTTTTTGGACTTCTGTCTGCTGGGTGCAAAGGTATTTGACACACAAAATGTTTCACATGAAGAAATTCCCACCTCCTGTGGGAACATTGCTGTTTGGGACAGGAACCAAACGAGAATGTGCTTCTACACTTTCCTGGTCAAATCCATTGGCTTCCAACAAGGGGAAGATATTCATTCACCAAAGATGTCAGCTTCAAGGTCTAATTCTGACACATCAGACTCCTTATGAATCCTGGATCCTGTTTGATGTGCAAAGCAGAGTCTTTCAGATGAATGGGTACAATTGAAATGAAACAGGGACAAGCACTTGCCTCCTGCTGCAGAGCCTGGCATTCCCTTCCTGGACAGATGAGATTCTTAAATAGTTTTAATCAGTATGTAATCAGTCCCGACCATTAGTTATGCCTCTGATCACAAAGCACAACTCCAGAGAGAGATCCTTAGAATATCTAGGAGGTTCCATGCATTATTAAGTGAAAAAACCACAGACTCTACCTATCACCCATTAATACTATGTATAAGAAGTGCTTGTTGAGCAAACTTGCCAACTCTCATTATTCTCCCAGCAGACTGTGGAGGTTTTTTGGCACTTCTAAAAGTCTAATGGAAACCTCCCCATCCCTGCTCCTGCAGAGGCAGCGTGGGGAGGGAAATCTCTGTGATGTGCTTCAGACTTCTGAGATAGCCCTACCTCGTGTGCACGTGCATGCACCCACATCCAGCATTGCTCTGACAGATCGAAGGGAAAACCCACCTGCTGAAGGCTGGGATGCAGGGGCTGCATTCCTCTGTGATGTCAGGATTGATGTGTTAAAAGATTGAGTCACTCAAATCTGGCGTCAGGAGGGATCCTCAAAGCATCTTTGATGGTGCATCTTTGGTCCCAGCCAGGTGCCAGTCGCAACCTTTTCAGCAACACCCCCAGACCACAGCCGGGGACTGAGGAGGGAACACAGGTTGCTCTCCATGTCTGGGCTCCCCTTTCCACTCTTCCAGGCAGGACAAACCCTGTAATAAAGTTTGGACATGATGTATGTTGATTCATATTTCTTATTTCTTTAGGGGGTTTTTTTGTTTGTTTGTTTGTTGGTTTTAATCAAAAAAGACTGTGAGTGCAGTGGCTAGAAATAAATTGAATTAACTTACTGAGTAGGTATTTGTCCTCTGACTTACCTGTTACAGATATCCTTCAAAATACAGTATTCTATAGCACTTTTCAGTATGAAACATGAGGGATAATGATATTATGACTTCAGCTTTCCGACAGAGAAGACAGTAATTACACACCATATAAATAGAAGTGCAGTGAAGCTGCTTTGTAATTACAGTGTAACTTTGCTGTACCTCATTTACGTGTGTTCTGAAGTGCATCTGGAGTTAGCAATTAGGGCCAGTACATGATTAAACACTTATGTTCACCAATCCCAATATATATAACACTAGACTTACCTTCACACGTGTATTATTTTTCACTCATATCTGCTATGAACCTAGATATTTTCCAGGGATTAATGATAGGCTGTGAAAAGTTGATAGCCTGAAGTTCAGCAGAGAGCCATTAAACCGGCCTGGCCATTAATCCCTAGAAAATACCCTGCACCAAGGTTGTTATAAGGTGAATATGGAAAATAACTTTCCACTCATATTGACTTTTGTTTGGCCTTCGTCAGTGCGTAGGAACAACACCCCAAATGCAAGTGACTGGCTTGGATCTGGGTATGTCTGATGTAAAGAGGATGACTCCTCCCTTGGTTCACCTTTGTGCCTCACCGAGGCCCTGAGCAGACAGCTTGTGTTCCAGCCAGCCTGTCTTAGCCACGGTTTTCTGGCAATCTTTGGAGGTCAGTTTTAGACTGAGCCTCCATTTTCTGAAATGTGTAACTCCAGCTTCTCTGAGCTGAGAAACAACACTGGCAGCCAAGTAAAAATATCCATTACCAGGGGAATATGTAAAAACACTGTTTCATCAGTCATCCTGCTCACACAACTCCCTCCCAGAACTCAGAGTGGTAATGAAAGTAATTTAACACACATCTATAATTAATTTACTACATTCTTCCTGCCGATGGCAATCATCTTACCTTCGAAAGTTCATGAAATTGATCTTAATGCATAAAAATAGTGATGGAAAGGCGTTAAAGGCAGCTAAATGTGGTTTACTTCTAAGCATGTAAGCAGTTAAGCAGTGTTTGGAGAACCGATTTGGGGCTGATTTAGCAGCAGCCATTACCTGTGAGAAATGACAGTGAGCACATGAGCGGAGCAGGGCTTTGCCCTCAACACACGCTGCTTGTGAGCACTGCTGAGAGCAGCAGCTGTTGCTCCTGCTTTGCGTAATGTGAACAGAAATGTGAGTGTGGGTTCAAAGAGGCAGTGCAGGAGGGGACAAAGCTGCTGGACAGCTGGACACAGCACCAGGGACAGCTGGACACAGCGCCAGGGACAGCAGGCACAGCACCAGCTCTTGCTCCAGTGCCATTTGAAGCCATGAGCCCAGGCCCCAGGTATCCAGTTAGGAGAACTCTGGACACTGTGCAGAACATCCAGATGTGCAGATGTGTCTGAACACTGCACTGCACTGCACACACCCCTGTGCACGTGCTGCATGCAGAGAACAGATACCATATCTATATATGATATATATGTGACAGACAGTCCTACCTGTGCAGGCTGTTTCTAGAGCTTTCTAGTGGCTATAACAACATCCTGTTGTTGCTGAGACATCACTGGGTCCTTGTCTATGATTCATTATCACTTCAGCTGTGGCTTTTCTGCACATCCATGAGCCCCACACTCTGCTGGGCTGGTGCCTCCTACCCTCCCAGCGTCTCCTGTGCTCTCCAGAGCTGCACAGCAACACTTGGGACTGTCAAACACTTATTTACAGGCTTTGATCTGCATTTCCCAGACACCCTACTTTAAAATGCAGGTCATGACATTATGATTTCAATATGAGCTGGAAAATGTAGAAAAGCAGGAGCCTGTAACAAGTAATACTTCAATTCTGTGCAGCAGCTGTATAAATATGTATATAAATAAGTAGGAAGGCTTTTAAGTGTGTCTTCCATCACTGTGGCCTCCAAATGAGGAAGTACAGTAGCCTTACCTGGATGGGGGACAGAGGAGAAAGAGCCACTTTGGTGCCCCCTTCGAGGTGAAGCACAGCCTGCCTGCACTGCAGGGGGAAAAGCAAACCCTGCATGGGAAACATCACTAATCCCGTGGAAGAGCTCCAAAGAGCATGGAAGTAGGGCAATTCTTTCCTTCTCCTATCCCTGTCTGTGTCTGAGAGCCCACCAAATAGACCCTTGGCCTCTGGAGCTGTCAATGCAGCTGAATGAGGAGGGTTCCACAGCAAGACTCGGCGAGAGGCATTTTCCATATGTGGCTTCCTCCAGCTGCAAAGCTGTTCACTGGCTTCTCCTTAATGCCAGGAAGAGCAGGATGTGTCAGGCCCGTGCTGCCAGCGAGAGAGGCATGAATCAGCCTAAGGATCCATACAGATGACAGAAGCTTGCTGCAGGAGCTTTATCACCCCTTGGCTGTCACACAGCTCCTCATCACAGGGCAGCAAATGCTGTCAGGACTGGCTGCCGGGGCTGTGAGAGGGACAGCCGGTGGCATAATGTGAATAACAGGTCTGAAGCCAGCAGGAAGTGTTCAGGGTTGCTTTGAAACGCTGGGCTGTGAGCCCTAAACACTTGTTTTTCACAGCGCCCCCATGGCAGGAGTCTGAGGAAGTGCGTACCCCACAAAAACCCAAACCAAGGAGGTCCAGGAAAGGTGACAAAATTGGAGAGCTTCCTCTACATGCATTTGTGTTCCCAGTTTATGCTGGCATAAATATGATTTAATGCCATACCCTCAAGCCTCCAGACGCTCCTGCCCAGCCCAGCCCCGACCAACTCACGACATGAACTACTACATTGTGCAAGACCTGCACGCTTTCCTCCCTTTCACACCATAGTGACATTAAAACCAGAAAAACCCTGCAGTAAATCCTTTCCTTAGAGACATTAAGGAAATTTCAGGATACAGGCATTACATGGAAAGGCTGAGGCCTGCCCTGGCTCGGGGAAGGGTGGCTCTGGCCACCCCTTCTTTGAGGAGCAAGGTCTCTCTCTTGGAAGCACTTGTCGCTAGTGAGGCAGCACTGCAGGGGAGAGCCTTGCTTTTGTCAAAAGGGAAAGATATTAGCAAGAGGCAGAAAAATAAAAAAAGAAACCTTGAGCAGAAAGCACAGTCTGAGGAGTAGAACTCTGTGTCCAGGAAAAATGTGGACATTGGCTATGGCAGCACAGAGGTCAATGAAGAGCACAGGGCAAGTTGCTAACCCCAGTCAAGCTCCACTGCTGAGTGAGAGATGCCCAAAGACATGCTAATCACTGAGATTTTCAAATGTGAGGAACATCAGACGGATTTGACTCAGGTAAGAAAGGATATTTTAGTGGTGTGGTTGGTGGGAGGAGACTGAGACCAACACTGGACACTTACGAATAAAACCAAACCTGCCCTTTCTATAAATTCCCATGTCCCTCAGTTTGGCTTCTTCCCACTCCATTAGGGCCATGTGCTGATTAGGTGTTTCTGTCTTTCCCTGGTGGTTGTGGATTTGGTGACAATGTTATTAGCTGCTGTTGTGAGATGCCCGGCTGGAAAACAGATCACGGGGTGCAGCTGCTGTAGAGGCAGCATGGAAACCACTTGGGATGAAAAGTATGTGATAGGCTGTGCTAGATCAGTTCAAAGTATTCTTAATCATATCTTCTTTAATTAAGGAAAGGTTATATTTTTCTGGGAAAAGAACGGCCTGTTTCAAAGGGCAGTGACGGTTGAAATAATTTTTGGAAGCTTGGCTTTTCTGTCTAGACTTAGGTGATGTTCATCAGCAAATGTTATTAATTAGCAATTGCTAACGGAATATGCAGAATATACAGCAGGGCTGTGGGCTTTAACAGCTAATAAAAGAAGAGCCCTTATATTAAGGGGGTGTGAGCACACAGAACCATACAAGTGTGCTCTGAATGTGTGGTTTCTGTTTCCGTGACTTGTCAGAATTATGTAGAACACAAACACGTACAGGGACTAACAAAGCAAGAGTATCCTCACTATGAGTCTTACGACTTGAGAACAAATTAGTAGGTTTAGGTTGTACAGCACAGCCCAGAGGAACATGACTTGACATGTCCCTGATAAATTTTACATTATATAGCCCTTCAAAGTACATAATGGTACAGTTTTTATCTATTTTGAGATGTGCTTTGGATTCCTTCTTTCCTCCTAATTCCTACAAGTGGTGACTAAAAGGCACCTGTATTTCCCACTTGCCTTTTCAGAGACTAATTTAGAAACAAGAAAGCACAAACCAGGCACTCATTGGTGCCCATTTGAGCAAGAACCCCTTTGCTGCCTGGCTGATGGCACAAGTGTGCACTTTGCTTAGTGAGGAGCTGTGTTTTCCTGTTGGAGAGGAACCTCCCTTTTTATTCCAAAGAAATAATATATTTTATCTTTTCTTCTTGTTAATAACCCTGCAAATATTATGCATGAAGGGCCATCACTTATTTTTGTTGGAACTAGGAAGAAAACTATTTTAAAACAAATGAAAAGAACGTAAAGTCTGGTATTTACCTCTCCTTTTCCCACCTTCTCTCTTTCCATCAGTCATGGGAGGAACTAGATTGGACATCACGAGAAAATAAATAAAAAAACAAGTATTCAACAGAGAATAAAAAGAAACAATCGCTTTGAACCACGATCTGAAAAATTCTAGAAAGATCGAAAATCAATGTTTTCCTTTTTTACCCAAACGAACCTTGTCAAGAAGTCCAGTACTCCAGAGGAGCTCTGCTCCAAGAGACACACAGGTAGTGCCGCAACAGAAACGGCTTTTGTGGGAGAAAACACATTCTGGTGTGTTACTTAAAAGTGAAAAACAACGATCAGGGCAGGCTTTGAGCCCGCTGCGGGTGGCGGCGCTGGGTTGAGCCGATCACCGCTAGGGATCAGCCTTGCCCCGCGCTGGCGGCCNCCGCCCTGCCCGGCCCGCGGCCGCTCGCGTCCCGCCGGTTTCCCTGGCAATCCGCACGCCCTTCCCCGGGCGTTCCCACATTCCCCCGTGCTTTCCCCCGCCACGGCTTGGCTGTGCTTAATTAGCCGACAGCACGAGAGGTACGTTTTCCCGCAGAGAGAGCGTGTGCATCTCTCTGCAGCAGAAATGCCGAACTCCCTCTGTCCCCGAGGCTGTTTGCTTTGGTTTAGCTGCTTTTTTACACTATCCTCTGCTATAAACTTTTAGAGTTTTGTTTCCCCCCCGACTCCCATCTGCTGAGAGATGACTGTCTTAATGCTATGCCTGACATTTTCCATTTTAAGGTACACACGGATCTGGGAGGGGGGGGATAAAAAAAGACAAAGGAAAAGGATATTTTGCTTTTCTACAAGGGTTCTCCCATCCCAGCTTGCTACATGGTCTCTGAGATTGGAGGCAGTGGCCAGCAGGACAAACCCAGCACTTCTCTAGGGGCTCAGGGCAGGGCTGGTGGGCATCCATCCTCCATCCCACCCCATGCCCACACGAGTTCACTTTTGCACTGGGGATGCTGGGGGCAGTGCTATTGCACTGCTCAATAACCAACATGTCAAAGTGGTGCACAGTGGTCCTCCACAAGGAGCAATTCTGCAGAGGCTTACCCTGGAGCAGAGCTCTTCCAGCTTCCGCTCTGTACCACACTCAGTCGTAATGCTGCAATTAATCTCCCCGTTTACCCTGTCAGGTAGCTCAGAACTTCTCTGATCATCTTTCATTTTGCGCCTGGGAAATGTATTGAACATGATGTGCGGACGTAACCAGCCGTGACAAATTGCGGTGTAGATGTGAGGAGCACATGGCATACCAAAGGATGTGAAGTGCCAGAGCCTGGGCGTCAGCTTCATCTGTGTTACAGCACCTCAGTTACATGTTTGTCTCAGGCAGAGCTGTGTTCACCCTCAGGATTTGTCCCAGCTCTTCACCAAAGAGCTGGTTTTGTTCGTATGTGCGTCTCACATGATGTGCACATGTTTTGGACACATGCCTCACTATTAGAGTGAAATAGTTAATCTGCAATAAATATTTTTAGTTAACTACAGCCTTTTTCTGAAAAAAACATACATCAGTTCTCATTATGGCACCCTGCAAAAACCTACCCATGGGTTGGCTTAAACTGATGAGGCTGCTCTCGTGATTCTCCACTAAAAGGAACAAGCTGAAAATGAAAGCTAAAAAGCCAGTGTGACTGAGTGGTACACTGAGGACAGATGTGGGCTCAGTCTCCTCCTGCTCTGAGCTGGCCAGATGTGTCAGCCCCCAGGGGATGTGCCTGCCTGAGGTCACTGCTGCTGCTCTGGGAATAATGCTGTGCAACTGTCTGAATGCAAGAATTTGAAACCACTGCCCTCAGGGGCTGAGACTATTCCTCCTCCTGCCCATCTCTGTGAAACAAATTCAGAAAGCACTGGAAGATGGCCAAAATTAGTTTATGAATTCTGCAGAGATTGCAGTGCTCAGTTTTCCAGAGGTGTCAGTCAGTGTATACAGCTTCAAATATCTCTTTTTGTACTGGAAGGAGAGTTATTGGCCACCTGCAAAAATGCAGATTCTGAGACCTGCATCTACCTCGGTCTTGAAAGGCTGAAGTGCCGTTAGGCTTGTGACGTGCAGGAAGGCTCTTTGGAAAGCCAAAAGTGACAGCACATGTCCTGGGTGATGGAAACCTGACTGAAAGAGGAGCCAGCAGTTCTGCAGGAACCACCAACCACTAACCCAAAGTGATCCCTGCAAAGTGGAGTGGGAACCTGAGAGTCAGAGTGGAAGGAGAGAAGGCTGGGTGAAGGGGAAACACTGCGAAAAGTGTCAGTCCCAAATAACCTTCATGTCTGCCCAGAGTGAGAGCTCTTTTCTGCTTTCACACATGGTATGTGGGCACATGCTATTCTTCCACATTTATTTAGTGTCACCAACCCCCTTATGCCTGCAGAGGACAAGAATGAGCCCAGCATTATAACATCCATTATACACAGTACAGAGGATTTTATGACAAATGTGACAATATCTGAGAACCCAATCTCTTACAAAGCGAGAAAATAACCAGGAAACACTGGACTGAGTCCCAAAAGAGATGTCACTGCATTTAATGTGTATTTATGCAGCTACTTAGAAGCAAACGAGAAGCAGTGATTATGTATAGAATAAAACGGAACAACAAATTTAGACTGTTTTAGTTTCCGCTCTATCTGATTAGCCAGGAAGAACAACAGACTGATATGCTCCGAGCAAACAGGAACACGCTAAGCCTAAATGCTCCGGTCCTTGGGGGATTCATTTTTATTTACTGCATGAAACAAGGAGGGAGAACAAAAGAGATTTTTTTGGAGGCAGCTGTGGCTCTTGGCAGCCCAGGCTGAGCCAGTCCTTCTGCACACCTACGTGCTGCTGAGCTGAGCGGGGCTTCTCGGTGCCGCTTCTGTGCTCCTGGGCTGAGGTGAGGTCCTCAATCAGCTGCAGCATCAAAAGTGGCGTGTTTGCGAGTCAGCCCTGGCGGTGGGTGGGAATTGTGGCATGGGAAAGGGCTGCAGCACGAGGCATTTCTCGCCTGGACACATTGAACAGCAGAGCTTTAGGTGGAATAGCTGAATGTGGTGCCTCAGGGTCCCCTGGCTCAGATGTCTGCTCAGTGCTGTGAGACACGAGCCAGATGCTGAGAGAACGAATACCCGTTATGGACACACTCAGGGAGGATGGATAGTGGTGATTTATGGGGACTGCCAGCAATGTTTCTAAACTCTGTGCACAGCCACGGGGAGCAGGGAATCC
This sequence comes from Mohoua ochrocephala, assembly GCA_013398855.1. Taxonomy (NCBI): domain Eukaryota; kingdom Metazoa; phylum Chordata; class Aves; order Passeriformes; family Acanthizidae; genus Mohoua; species Mohoua ochrocephala. The sequence goes on along the minus strand of VZTA01012938.1, from coordinate 59,845 downwards.
ATGTGATGTCTGGCATGATCCCAGCACAAGATGTAACTGGGGAGACTTCCAGGAGCCAGGTTTTAAAGAAGGAAGCAAGTTGAAAGTGGGCATGAGCTCCTAAGTCCATGTGCCATCTCAGAAAGATGGAAATCACCAGCTACAGCTTTGCTCTTGTAGACCCTGGACAGGCACAAAACAGGATGTGCTGGGGTTGAACGGGAGCTGCTGGATGAACTCCGTGAAGTTGCATGATTTCATTCACCCGCCCTTGGAACATACCATGGGATCACAAAGCACTGCTGAGCATCAGTGCTCAGTCACCAGGAGGTGCAAGGGTAGGCAACAGAGTGGCTGCAAAAGCTAGTTTGGTGGTAAAGGTTTAGTAGCTTTTTCATGCAGCAATGAAAATCCTACACCAAAAAGTCCTCATGACCTCAGTAACACTACTGGGGCAGGAAATAACACTGCACATAGCAAGCGTTTTGTGTACATCGAAGGAACCTTTTGTAAAACCAGGGAGGTCAAGCTAAATCTTGTTTTCTTCCTGTTCTCTGCTATGGCCATGGTGATGTAGAACAGCAAGACAATTAATTCATCACTGCTGGCCATCAGAGCCCTGCTCCCTCCCTGCTCTGTGGGGAGACTGGTGTTGTGCCTGAGAGAGTAAACCTGAGTACACCCCAGAAGATGCAAAACAACTGCAATATGGCTGAATAAAGGACAGATTTTGTTCTCTCTCATCCAAATACAGGACACCAAGTGCTTCACTGTATTAACTTATCCCTGTCCTCTTAAATGTTTTAATAATATTCTTTCAGTGTCTCAGTAATGTTTTACGTGAAATGAGAAAGTGAGGTTTTGCCACAAAACATGTTGTGCTATAAATACCATTAGAGACGTGCTGGAGAAATGGCTGGATAAACACTGACACAGAACAGGAAGAGCTGTTCCTACCTGGAGTCAATTGTATGAAACTCAACTTGCAAAAAGATCCTGTTAAATGTAAAGAAAGGTCAGTAACATAATTTTTTGCTCCTTTCCCCAAAAAGAGATGATTCATCAGAAAAAGAGTCTAGGGCTTCTGCAAACACACTTTAGCAAATTTCTAAATGAAGAATGGCAATAGTTTTACAGAGGCTGGTATGAAAAAGGTCATTTGTGGAAAGGAGAGCCAGTAATGCAAAACCTAAGTGAAAGAGAAATGACTTAATAGAACATGCTAGGGAGGACTGCTCAGCTGGGATAATAACAAGGCTTCTGCATTTTATTATTTTTTAGCCTATTTTCCCTATTTTCTTTTTTCACTCCACTCAAGTGAGGTTCACACAATTGTACTCCACGTACCTCTATGCCTCCATGTCTGTTCCTCAGGGGTAATTTTTGAATCCATGGGGCTGTCTGCACCAAGTTTGAAAGGGAACAGCAGTTTTAAAGGCAACTGAGATCCCCTGGCTGTCATGAAAACAGGCATTGCTATTCCCACTGGTGGAAAGGCTGCAGCCAGACCTAATCCTTACTCATACATGGAAGAAGCCACATAGGGAAAGATGTTATCAGCATCCAAACCCCAGGAAAACGTTCACCTGGAGCCTGCTCCTTTCTGGCACCAGAAAATCAAACTGCAGAGTACAGCTGGAAGAAATCAGCTTTTATTAGTCCCACTGCTGAAGGAATGCCTCATTTAAAATTCAACTTTTCTGAGCAAGTTTTGTGAGGAGAGAGCTTTTTACTTCTGACTTTTAGACACACATCTCAAGGCCATTGCAAGAAACACTCTGTGTCTCTTTTAGGGTCAAGGATCCAAGCGACTGAAGGACCCAAGCATAAGGTTTTGCCCTTCACTGGGCATGTGTTGGTCTTTAGACAGGTATGAGACTCTGATTCTGTATGGAGGAAGGATGCTCTAACTTGTGGCTTTGGACAGCTGTGCTGAATTCTCCCTTAACCACGTCACTTGGTGCTCAAGCCTCTTGGCAGTTAAACATTTGTATTTCACCTTTATCTGCACTGACACTATTGAAGCTGCTCTGCTGTCCCACCCCAGCCCTGTGATCACTCAGCTTTCCACCACTTGGTGCAATTCGAACACGAGGCAAGTTCAAAGCGGAGCTGAGGATGCACAACTCCTTCCCAGCACGGTGTGACGCTGAGGATTGGAAGAGGAGAGGTCCTGGCCTCTCCCCCCTCCCTTGGCCTCTTCTTCACTTCACAAGCACACCAGGTGCCCTTCTCAGCTGAGAGCTGAGGGTCTGCACTGTTAGATCCTGCATTTCCCTATGCCAACGGGCCTTGGGGTGGGTGAGCGTTAGAAGCTAACAGCCAAGTAAAGCAAATCATCTCCCTGAAGAGCCTCTCTCTCCATTCCCCAGGTCCCGATCTGACCACACCACAAAACTGAGACAAAATAGGCAAACCAAAAACCTTAAAAAACTACAGCTATACAACAATATAAATCCCAAAACAACGTATGGGTAAGCAAGCCTAGCCTGTCCTGAGAGTCCCTGCTTCCCGACTGGAGCTGTTCTTTCTACAGGGTGCTGCATTGCTATATAAAATTCCCACTCAAGTCACGCTGGGTTAGGTTTCAAGGACAGCTCAGGATTCGTTTCATGCTGTGAAGTATGGTTATCCCTGAGTTTTTGTCCCAGCCTCAGTGATACCTCACAGTACTCTCCCAGATTTTGGAAGGATGAAGGCAATATCCTATTAAAGCATCACAGTATTTCTGTGCTGTCTTCCACAGGTAAGAAGAGACGGCTGGGAATGTTGCTTGCATGGATGAGGAGGAGACTGACTGAATTGAGGAGCAACGTTTGGAATCCTGATTTGAGGAAATGCCTGTGTTTATCAGGGCATTACACTCTCCATTTATCTGTCATCTCTTCCCTTCTTCAGCTGACCAGTGAGGTTTTACTCTGGCCAGACTTGGCAGGCTTTGTTTTGCGTATTTACTTCTTCCTTGTCAACCCTGCAAACAAACACACGCACCACACATTGCCTGGTGTATCCACAGAGCACACACAGACTATCATCTCTTATGAATGCACCAAAAAGGTCAGAGTATTCAGCTGGCATTGCAAATCAGCACCAGTTATGTACTCTGACAGCACCAGATGTCAGCTCCAAAATGAACTGCATCTGTTCAGCAGTACACAAGGAGCAATGCATGAGAGGATGAGACCAGACTCTGGAATGGCCCCTGAGAGCCAAGGATGTGGGCTTGCATTGCAAATGCAGCAGCGAGTCCATCTGCAAAGGCAGCTTTGGGCTTCTGTCCTAGGACTTGTTGCTCTGCTTAAGCTGAGGTGAGAAGGTGAATTGCAGGTAAAATGCAGCAATCAAACAAATGACTGACCTTGGGGCTGGCCTGACCATGGCACTTCCCTTTCCCAGCTCTGAGCAACTCGGGTCTGTTTTTTTTTCCCATCAGCTCTTTCCCACTTCAAATCCTGTTCCCACCAGCTCAGGGCTGTTAACTGGGGTTTCCTTCATCTTGTCAGGCCCTCAAGCGGCATCTTCCTCCCAGAGTGCCAGTTTTCACTGACACCGAGGGAAGAGCTGCTTGGGTAGTGACAGCCAGGACAGGGTGACCTGCCCTGCCCTAGAGCATCCAGCCTGGAAGGGCTCCTCAAAGTCACACCTTTGAGTTAATCATGCCTCTTGTGAGGCTTGACAAAATATATGCTCACTGGACATGATGAGGACTTATTTTGTCTGTTGGATTTTTTTTAAAAAGTAAGGGCAAGGAAGGTTTTCCTTTCTTCCCTTGCACATTGCACCTGACATGATAAATTTTAGAACAGTAATGAGAACAAGTTAGTATGGGACTATATTTTCTCTACTCATAATGAGCTTTGTCATGGAAATGGATTGATTTTATGTCACTTTCTTTCCTCTGTATAATTTTTATGGGTGGAATGAGTTAGCAAAATTTCGTCTCTCATACATTCAATATAAATTTTTCTTAACCTACGTAACTCTGTGTTTATTTTGGCCACGTATGTCACAGCTCCCCTGTTTACAGCATGGGAAAGAAGGGAAATGGCCAATCAATCAAAATCTGGAATACTGAAAAGGTCACAGCCATTCACACGATACCACCATCCCCTGCAGCATTGGGCATTTCCCAGCTGCTGCACTGCTCCAGATGTGCCTCGTTCTGTCTTCCCTGTAGTTTCCTCAGGCCCTGGAGAAACTGGGGGAAATTCAGATCTTACCTAAAGGAAACCAACGCAGAAAGAATGGGAGTGAGAGGTTTCTGCCTCCTGTCCAGCCAGAGCAGATGTCCCGTCTGGCACATGGCGAGGAGAGCGCCGAGCTGCCATGAGCCACCGCGCTCGCCATGGCAGCGCTCCCGTCACTGCTGTTACCCTGCCACTGGAATTGTCAGCCCCACAGAGGGAGAATGGAGTAACTATTCACCATCTTCATCCAGCTGCTCTTCCCTCTAGCCCCAAAAAGCTGCAGACTGGATCGATTCGGAACCATTTCCCCTTGAGTGCTGAATAGTTTTCTCCATCCTCTCCAAATTTCTTGCTTACCACCTTCTATAAATCCTCTTTCCCTCCAATTCAACAGCTGCTACTGTGGCAGAAAAGCAATTTTTTTCCCAAGTACACACAAAAAAATGAGGGGCTGAACTTCAAGTTTTCCTCCTTGTAGGGCTAAAGTAGACACCTGCAAATTCATTGGTGCTCATTTCTCATTGCACAGACTAATTGAAACCTGAAAATCCTCTAAAATGGAAACATGGAAATAAAAAGGTGTTTTGTCTTTCTGCAGCTATGTGCAAAATCACACATAATGTAATGACTCCAAGTAGGACTACGAGTTGTCTTCTGCTGCCCAAAACAGCAGGGCAGAATGTATGGATGGCCAGCACATACCACAACAGCCTCAGGGTGGCCTAGTCCCTGCTAGGTAAGCATCTGGCCTCTAGAAGTCCAAATGGATCAAAAATCTAAACTTATAATGAACCTCAACTCGACCCTCTGAAAGTTGTAACCCTTTGCAGTAAGACCTCATGTAAGAAACAAAAATATTACTTAATGGGTTTTGGATTAGAACTCTTTTAAATGGGAATGCTGTATAGGAAAAAAAAAGTAAGCAAGGGAATTGCAATTTTACATTTTATGTAATAAAAGCAATGAGGGGATGAGGGGAACACGTGGCCGCTATTTTACAAATGGACTTGTGGAAGCCAAGCTCCATCTTTGCTCCCACTGAGGATTAACATCTGGAGATAAGAGTTTAAAATCCAATATTGCTTTGAAAAATGATGCACAGACACAGCTTCGAGTTGTTGACTTGGCTGTATTTTACAGTTACTGTGGGCACTACACAGCTGCTTTGCAAAACAGCCCCATCAGACACTGCAGAAAGAGAGGGGAAACTGAGGCAGACCCAGGGACAGGCAGAGGGAATCTCCCTCTCCCTTTTCCATAAGGATTAACCATCCTCTATCAACACCTCAAAACCATCACACTAATTAATAAGTGAAGAAGAGACCCACCCACTGTTGAGAAGGATTCATATTTGTCTTCACCTTTAAAGAGAAAGTTTAGGAAATATGGAAAAGAGTTAATGCAGCAAATACTGATTTAAACCACTGGAAAATTTTAAAGCCCATTATATAAGGGGAACAAGTCCTAGAGAAGGAGAAAAATTATTTTAGCTATTGAACAATGCCAGCATGCAGACAAATGGGTATCATCTGCCTTTCTGAAGGCATGAAGCTTAGAAATTAGAAGTCAGCTTCCATTGAGAGAGAGGGAGCAAGAAAGGGGTATATTTAGGTCCTGTGATGCTAATATTAGCAAGTCTGTATCCCTTTTCCTTCTACAGGGTAGTTGAATAAACAGCCACTGATACAGGGAATAAGAAATCTGTAATGTATAACCAATGCATAAGAAGAAGCTCTGACTGTGTATTCACAGGAGAAGATAAATAAAGAACTCGAGGTACTCTATTTAAAAAAAACCCCAAATTCTTGGCTTTTCTACAGAAAACTGTGTTATTTTGCCTCAGCAGTGTTGGGAATAAATGTAACTGTAACTAAGCATTGCTAGAGGTAACAGAACAAAATCCCCCAACCCAGCAAGCAGTGATGGGTTCAAGCTGAAATCCTCCTCAGTCCCGCTACCATGGGTTCTGAAGTTTGGCAAGTGAAACTTAAAGAAGCAAAAATCCTTCTAAATGCACCCAAACACAAGGCTGAGGGGGCAGCACAAGTGCAAAACCCAGGGGGGCCTTCTTCACTAAAATTTGTTTCTACTCCTGGATGAATCCTGACACCCACTTAGAAGAAAACAGGGCAGGAAGGTACATGCTGACTGAGCTCCTGGTTCCAGGCCTGTGACAGTCTATCCAGCTGTACAGTGATTAGTGCTGGGCACATCGACCAGCTAATTGACAGTTAATTGGCTTGCCAGACAGTTCTAAATATTCCTTTCTGCCATAAGTAGTAGGGATGGGGAAAAAAAACACCTAGGAGAGACCATCAATTTCCTGTGTTGTAGAGTTTTTGGATAAATCATATTTTCTTGGCAGCTAATACAGAATTGTCCACAGAGCTGTTCACCTTAGCTTCTTAATATAGGGGCCCTCACATATTGTTCACATATGAGTGGAGTTGTGAAAGCGTGCTGTGATTTATAGGCACCTTTCAGTTTACACCTTTGATTTACTTACACTGGGATTTGCTTCTTTAGGGAGTTTTGCATTGGTGTTTGCAAAGCACCAGACCACAGCAAGCCATGAAGGCCTTGGCGGTTCAGGAGCAATTGTGGCTGTACATCCCTACAGAACCAGAGTGCTCTGAACAAGGGCCATAAGAAATGTTTACCCTGCAAATGCGCTTTCAAATCCTCCTTCAAAAAATCTGGTTCTTCTGCAGCATTTCTTTGCCATCTTAGTCTTACAGGGTGTAAGGAGCCACTCGGGACAGAACTTTGAGCAAATATGTCCTTCATTTCCTAAGTCATGAAAAGTATCTATTGCCCTGATTAACACATCTGGAAGAGGCAAAGTGATTTGAACATTGTTCCTTTCCATCACCACCTCCTTGGCTTTGTTCACCATCTCTTGCTCCGTCTTTGCAGCAGGACACAAGACGTCCAAAAGGAGGGCTTGGTCTGCAGGTGCTGAGCAACCTCAACACATTGGCTCTTCTCCTCCTCCCTCATCTCACCCCTTTGGAACTGAAGGACAATGCTGATCTCCTTGGAAAGCTGATATGATTGGCTGATACTAATTTCAAAGCAGTGAAATGTGGTTTACAAGCTCCTTTAGGGTCCACCAATTATAAGGCAGTGGGAATGCTGTCACATCCCTGTACCTCTAGAGTCACATTCACTTCTTTGTTCTCCTGTCACTGATTTTTACTGTTCACCCAGGTCTCACCTCTCTGCCCAGCCAATAAATGCTTCGTGCTGGAGCCATTCAGAGGAATGGGTGCACACACGGAGGGCTGGTACCATAACAAATGATTTATTACCACAAAAAGAAAAGGGAAAGGAGTTTGACAGGGACCACGGAGTGTTAACATGACAGAAACAGCCAATAATATGATTGTATCATTTTAGTTATCTTTGCTGTCTATCTGGCATGAAGATTCCTCTTAGGTTCATGCCACCAGAGCTGAAAATTTAAATAAAACTTACATAATTTAACACTGCTCGAACATGGGTGACAACTATTTGCCTTCATTTTTGTTTTCATTAATCCCAGTTTTGCTGTTAGATTGGTTTGTTTGTTTGTTAATCCTACAAATGAAATTAAACCAAGGCTGTTATACATGAAGGGCTTGCATGGATCAGATCTTTTAATGTCATTTTGTGATATTTTATACAAAATGATTAGCTAGTAATTGGTTTAATGGAAGAAAAAACAAACAAAAGCCTCCATGAAATGAGTATTTCACATGCCATGCATGATTGAAGTTATGCTAACTGTGCAGAGCATCGGTGCTTCGTGCTGGGCACAGCCTTGTTCCCAGTGAAATCCGCAGAGATCTTCCAGGGTGGGAGCAAGCTCAGATGCAGGATGTCATGGAGCAGATAACGAGAGTTGATGTAATTCACTGTGGTGTTACTGATGCTGGCACTTCTGAGCTGATGGCAGCATATTCCAGTAATGAGCACATCTCCCTCTGTAAGGTGTTCCAAGTGGTGCAGGAATATCCCAACTTTTGTTTTTCTGTGTGTGTGTGTACACCACGTCTCCCCAAACTTGCTTCCCTTTGCCACAACAGCAGCTGTGATAAATGGCTCTGTAAATCATGGGGACCTGCAACTGTGGTTCACCACCCTGTCATAACTCTTGATTATCTCCTCGCAGCTTGGTGGTCTGCAGTGGCTCAGCTTCCCCCAGCTCTGGTGCTCATCCATGTGGACCTTTGAGTCTATCACAAACCCACTGAGCATGAGTTTTGATGCTGCAGTGCCAGAATGACAGCAGAGAGGCAATTAAGGCTAAGAATCTATAAAATCTTTTATAGACTGCATCAAAATTTTAAGCATAATTTTGCCTTGGTGTCTGCTTAGAAATTCTACTCCATTCTGTTAATACCAGGGGAACTGTGTTAATTTGCCCCAGCAGAGAATTTGTCTCTTGTTTTGATCAGTGGGATGACCAGGATATTTGTGTATTTTCTGTTCTAATGTCAGAGTGACTCGATGACATGCACAGGCTATTATTCAATAATGATGCCTAAATGGAGCTATCAGAAGGGTTATTATCAAGGTTATTAAAAAGCAATTCTTTCTGCCTTCAGTTTAACCATGAATTGCAGAGCTAACCATCATCTAGGTGAGGACGTGCATATTAATCAAGAGGCTTCCTATGGTCTACCTAGATATCCCAAGCCTGGATGATGATTGATTTACTCTACTCTTAGATTAGCACACAATCATCCAGGGGTGTTGAAACATCTGACCAGCAGAGTTAATTCATGATGCTTGGCATCCATTTTGCAATTTTCTCACATCTGTTCTTTCTGGCTGAGACACTACATTTCTTTTAAGAGCCCAGAAAATGGCACATAGAGAAATGTATGTGGTGCAGGCAATGGTCCTGCTAAAACCACCTTCACTTCAACGTTTTCCAGGAGAAATAAGCTTTCTATAGAACAATATGCCAGATGATAAGGCATGGAAAATGCCAATAATTTTTTAGCAATCCTTTGACGGTAGCTGGCCAGAATTGCATTCCTATGCAAACCAAATTGAATCAGGTTAGTTCCTAATGAGCCTGTGAGCACCATTTGGGCTGAGCACCAACTTTAGGGAAATGTATTTCATTTCACTTCTTGCCTTGCTAAAGTAAAGGGCAGCTCCACATTGCGGTCACATGCTTGTAGCAAACCCCGAATGCAACAGGAGTTGCATCTGTTGAGCCCTTTCTTTGAACAGAACCATCGCGACTCAGCTGCCTCAGGACTTTCCCGCTGACTCTGCGCAGTCAGGGCACACATCTCAGGCTTGGCAAGACTCTCACGGTGCTGTCAGCCTGACCAACACGTCTCGTATTAAATGGTTTCCCGTTTGCTGTTATCATCATTTTCACAGGCTGCACTTCAGCTTTGCTGTGCACTTCTAACACTTTCAATATTGCTTTTTGCAAGTGAGGACACCGGAGATGCCGATGTGTCCAGTCCAGCTCCTTTCCCTGGCAGCCCGAGGATGACAACCAAAAATTACAAATGGTCACTAAAGGCAGGCAGGCTTTGCTCTGGTCTATCTCTCAGTTATGTTATCAAAACTGTTCATCCTGTCCTGGGAAGTTGTCAAAGATGAAGTGTGCGGAACAAATGTGAGGGTGGATTTAATAAAAATTCTTCTGAGAAATATTGCTTGCACAATCAATAAAAAGCTTTGGAGGGGATCTCAGGGCTTTTGGGCAGTGATTTGAGTATAAGGAGCTGAGCTTCAACAAAATGAGAGATACAGGCATTTCGAAGAGGGCACGGAGATTCCCCTCCTTAGGCTTGAGTGTTGTGTGGCAGGTGATGATGTGCTGATGGACAGTCCTGTGCTGTTTTTTAAAACACTGCTGTGAAGAGTGACAATGATTACACCGATTTTGAATTGCTGCCAAAAGTGAGAGGAAGAGAAGAGGTATCATTTATATGCAGAAAGACATATCTATCAAAAAGTGAAGGGTATTCTGAATTTCATACCATTCATGGAGTCAGTAGCCTGGAAGCTGGATTCACAGTAAATGGAGCAGGGTCAACCAAAACTGCTTCAGTGGAAGCAGATGAAAAGCCTTGTGGAGAATCGTCTCAAAACCCCACACACTCCTATTGAATAATTCAGTGCTTGGAAACTCATGTTTAGTTGTTTCTTCTGCTTATAAAGCACAAACTACTAGGACTCTATATTTCTGATGTTATGGCATAAACCGAGGTGAGCAGCGCCTTGCTCTGAGGAAGTTTAGGTATTTTCTAATAAAAATTCCTTTCTGCAAGCACTGTCTCTGTTAGCAGAACAGACCTTACTGCACACAGCACTATTAGAGCCCTGCTTCCCACGGTGCTTCCCCATCCACCAAGCCCAACAGGGAGATAAGCACTTCTGGAAAAGCATCTTTATTACAAGTTAGGATGTACTTCAAACTTCTACCATGGAATAGCAAATTCACCCCCAGGGAACAAACAAAGCAACAGAATTTTGCATCCCCCCCCTTCAGAGCTGGGTACCAAACACAAATATCCCATCCTGCTTTAGAGTGAAGCTGTTGGATTAAAAGAGAATTCTTCCTGGAGCCCTGTTTTATGAGAAAACCTATTTTTAGAGAGGATTTAGCAATGCAAACAGAAGAAGAGCACCCAGCCCACAAATCTCTCCAGGGTACAGCCTCGTGGGAGCTACAACGATGGAATGCTGCTCTGACAAAGCATTTTAGGTGTGTCCAAAAAAAAAAAAGTCTCAGGGAGCAGAGTTGCTGAAGGCTTGGCTCTGTGTGGAGCTGAGGTGCCCCCAGGGTGGGCAGCACGGAGGTGGGGACATGAGGTGTGGGTGGTTTGGTTCGGTTCTTCTCACCACCAGGGGCTGCTTGAGCCCAGCTCAGCTCAGCCAAGTGGACTCCTGTGGCCTGATAATTTATGCCTTGTTATGCCTTAGCTCTGTAATTTACCAAAATAAAGAATAACATTCCTGTAACAGAGATTAATGGCTGTCAGGCTGCAAATTAATTTTTCAATATGAAATGGAGCAAAACTTACATTTTTAGCACAATTTCCCAGTTCAGTGATGCACCTGGTAATAATTATGATTTACATTAACCATAACATCATCCTTCTTATATCAACTTGCCTTAGTGAAGAATGAAATAGGCTCTTGTTAAATGTTTCATGAAATAATTCAAATTACATGTGCTAAAGTTTCCCAGCTCCCACTAGCCAGGCTAAAAATCAACAAGAATGAAAACTATTTGATGCTGCAAACCCCTGATTCTGTGTTAAGAATTAGGCAAGTAGAGCCCTAAGAGCTCTTGTGGTTAAATTAATTATAAGAACAGTTGACAAAAACTTAAAAGTCTAAAATAATTATGCAACTGCAAAACTCGTTTTATGCAGATTTTCCATGTGCTGAGACTGAGTTCAGGCTCACTTTTTCCTGTAAGAATTTGCCTGTAACAAAACAAAAGAGGAACAAAACCTCCTCTATCCCCAAAGCCAGCAAAGTTCAACCCTTCAAGACCACCTAATTAATTAACTTCCAGGCAGCAGGGCTGCAGAAAAGCAAAGGAGTTGGTAATTTGTTGCTTTGCTAATCTAGGGCCTGAGTGTATCCCTCGTTCTCCAAGGCATGATGGAACACTTTCCTAATGGAGTTTCTTGCCAATATATAATAAACTCCCACAACAAAACCAAAAGACAATGTCCTTCCCCTGGAATTTGTGAGGAATGAAAAAAAAATTTACATGCTAAAACTTTACAGGAAAAAAAAAATAGGCACTGGAACAGCGTGAATTATTTGTCTTAGAAACACAGATAAATGAAATACAGAACTAATGCAACCCTAAAGATCAGGTAAATTCATTTGAATAATGGAATTATGATTTATGAGTTTCCTATTGCAAGAGCGAGCTTCAATTCCACAACATTTAATTATGCACTGGCTGCACAAAAGCTGCTCTGCTCCCGTGGAGCACCAGGACCCCAGGCAGGATTCAGGGGAGACCTCAGGCACCGTGAACAGTCGTGGCTTCTTTCCTGACATTCCACATCTCTGCCAAGAGGAGCACCTCAGCCAGCAGCTTACCAGGAATCCAGGGAGCTAGAAACCCTCATTTCCCATAAATATGCTGCCTCCTACTTAAACAGTCCCCGGAGCACCTGCTGGAGGCAGATATGCCCAGCTTGGACTGCAAGATCCTCCCTGCTACGTGTCAGGGAGCCTGCTGCTCTTTGGGGAGGAGGAATGGATGCAGCTCACCCCAGAGGAGCAGGGTGTGGTGCTCAGCCCCAAACCCCAACCTGCCCCAGCCAACTGCTGCAATTTGGTGACAGGGACAGCTGTTTTGGCATCACCAATGGCCAGCACTGCCTGGCACTGGGTGCAGAGCTGCCCAGGCGGCAGCAGCAGCTCAGCCTCTCCTGTCCAAAGGGCTGTTTCATTTTCTCTGGCTCACTCAGTCCCTATCAGCTGAGGTGGGTAATAGCCTGGTGCTGCTGCCACTGCCAGAGTAAAGTTCAGCACTGAATCATTAATTAGGATGACTGGATACTCTGGGATTTAAACTAGTGATTAATGAGCCTCTCCAGCTCTAGCTCCATGTGAACAACTATCTAGTTCATGTTATATTTAATTTATTTAAAAAAACCTCACCAAGGCAGTAAATCTTGCTCAGAAGAATTAGTGGAGAAAGAAATAACACACCACATTTATTACATTGCTTTCAAGTTTATATTCACACTCTCTTGCACTAATTCGAATGTCTTCTTCAGAGAGATAATATAATTTATGGTTTAGGGGATTCTTTGAAAATCTGTTTAGATTGGAAATGTTGAAGGGGTCATCATGATAGGGTAAGGAAAATGGGTATGGCAAATAATGCAAAATAATTCGGATGAAGCAAAACTAGAGTGCCTTGCTGTTATTCATTTTGGTGTAAAGCTCCCAAGGCCTTTGTGGTGAGACAGTATATTCTGCCAAACCAAGCAATCCACTGTTAATTACCTTGCAAAGGAAATTGGAATTGTACTGGCTGCATCACGCAGGTGCTCAGACATCCTGGGTTTCCTGGTGGTTTTTTTCTTTCCTTAAGCAAAGGTTGCAGTGCGGGGGTGCATGGCAAGTGCATTGGAAACACAAATTGGAACTAATCTGTTCAGAGCATTAATCCACTGCTAAGCTCCCTCCACTCCTGTAGGATACATAATCAAAAGCTGGGATCATGGCTGCTGGAGCAATGCTTCCCCTCCCATCTGCAGGCAGACACCAGGAACTCAAAGGCCACCGGTCTTAATTCCTCTAACTGTGCTCAGTGATCTCCTCACCAGGAGTCAGTCCAGGGTATCTGCAAATTTCCATATGTTTGAAGTTCTCCTCTCCTCTTTTATCTTTGTCTGAAAGCTGTCAAAATGCAGCTACAATTTCATAGGGTAATGAGAAAGAGATTAAGGAACGCACGCATCTGTCACCTAAATACGTGCAATAAGGAGAACATGAAATAAATAAAATTAGGCTCCTATAAAAGCAAACAGCAGCAGCTAAATTGCCAGCTCGGGTGCCTCCTACACCAGATTAACTCCTGCACCCCCAACTACAGCAGCAGCAGCAGCACATCTGCAAGCCACAGGCCCACCCACAGCAGCTCCTGGGAATTTTCATTATGGCCAGGCTCATGTCCAGGGATGAAGGCAAGGAGGACAAGCATGCTCTCCATCCAGTCCATTCCCCTTTGCAAACGGGGCATAGCCTAAACCCCTTGTGACAACTGTGCCTCGTCTTTCATGGAGCTGAAAGAAAATGCCCGAATTTCAAACTGGCTGCAAAACCCAAAGCAGAGCCTTCCTGCAGCAAATTAAAAATACACCACTATTAAGCTTAAAATACTGACATATTATTCTTTGTGATTACTCCAGTATCATCTGTGGAAACAACATCAGCCCTCAGTTTTCCTTGTCTGTACAAGACCGAAGCAATCAACCCAAACCCCTTCACAGGCAGGAGAGCTCTGGGTGCCTGGGGCACGTTTCCAGGCCTTTGAGCTGGGGTGTCCACACAGCTCTCTCTGCAGGAGGTAACGGAGGTTGTGGAAATGGGCTCATTCTCTCTAGATTTAAACAGTAATGTCCTGGCCAACCTCGCATTTTCAGCCTTTACCCAGAAATGGTTAAGCTCCTAAATTGGATCCATTATCACCCAAATGAAGACACATACCAGTAAGCTAATTATGTTTCTTACCAAACTCGTGAATAATTAAATATTTTATTGTGATGTTACAATTTGTATTTATTATCCTTTGCTAAGGAGTGAAATTAAACATAACGAGGTCTGTTAGTGCCTCTCTTCAGAGACGAGCCCACGTTACAAGCACCTATATCATTTGCACCAATGGTGATTAATGGGTTTAATTTACTTGACTTGCATATGTTGGAATTTGTGAGGGGAAGAGAGAAGGAAACTCGGATTGTTAAAATCCTTTTAATTAGACTAATAATGCCAAGTTTGCATGTGTTAACTAGGGTGCACTATTAATTAGTTTTAGTAGGCTGTTTTCTGAAAGGTGGCACTGTAGCATTTAGGCCTGTCTTGTGATCCCAGGAGAGCTCATAAGATGACAAACAGAGCATGACATTACACATAACTGCAAACAAACAGCCTTTAATCTTTCTGGATGAAGAATTGGGGGTAATTGATGGGCAAAACACTTGCTGCACTGTAGCTGCTGCTCCCTCTCGTTGCCTTTACTGGTGTTACTCATGCAGCTACAGCACAGCCTCCACAGAGCAGCCCATCCTCAGCAGTGGTAAAGCTGTAGGGTAGTTTTGGATTTCAAGCCCCCCAGAACTGACAGCTGAGGGCTTGTTCACACACACAGTGCTCAGTTCTGGGCTTTCACAGTTAAAATAGCTCTTCCAATCCAGGAGGCAGCAGGCTGGACAGACTGGTCCCACTGGCCAACAGCTTTCCCTGCAGGTACCCGAGTGCCCTGAGCATCACCACAGCAGCTCTGTGCTCGTGCTGGGAGCCTGGGGCAGCCTGGCTGCCCTCGATGCACCACCAGAGCAAGACTCACCATCTCCTCTGCTGTCTCACGAGGGGCAAACACAGAGAGAAAGGGACAGACTCTGCCTCTGATCAGGTGGCAGGTCAGGAGAAAAGCACGCAGCCAGGCAGAGGAGAGATGTCAGGGGTGAGGAGGGCGTGTGTAAAACTCCCTGGCATGAATTTGGCTGCCATTTGCACGGAGGTAAGAAACACACAACAACTTAAAACAGCTTCCCATACAACTGAATCCCTGGGTACCACACTGACTCTCTCCCATTGTCGGTGCTGGGGACAATCAGTGGGCAGGTAAAATTACCTGGTGTGAGCAGTTGCACCATGATCTGTGCACACCCCCAACCCAGGGTGGGCAGCGAGACCTGAGCCAGAGCTGCCAACTGCAGCTGGGTGGAGCACTGGCTTCCTAGTTTTTTTCTAATCCATATTACTCAAGCCGTGCCACCACAAGCAGCCTTTGGGGTGTTCTCAGGGCATAGAAGCAATGAAATTCCTGCCTCTTTACTGGAATAAACCTGGAATTCAGCTGCACTGTCAACAGGCATTTGTAACAGTTAGCAGTTTCACTGCCGGAATGGACGCCTGAAGGGTTGAAGATTTCAATCTTCACTTGGCTTTCTCTGTTCGTATTAAATACCTGTCAGTGCTCTAATGCATGGAATTTGCATCCACATCCATGGAGACATTTTGAATGCAGAACAAACAGGGATTGTGCAATAAAGATCCATAGTGCAGACAGGAACTGTAATAACGGAGGGAAAATGTCTTCAGTCCATTTCTTCTGCAGCCCTGTTGCACTGTTCCTAAGAAATACAGAAACAGGCTCATGTCCCTTTAGGCTTACTCAGCTCTAAACAAAGGAGGTTGGCTCCTGTTGAAGCAAACTGGAGGGGAGAGGAGGTGTTTTGGCTATTGCTCCCAGTCAGGAGTTTGGAAGCTCGTATAACCCTGTGGGAGTGGAAAGGCACATTTATATCACCCTAAAATCTACAGGCGTGGCTGGGAGGGGGGTGTCGGAAGTCGCCCACTTTGCAGGATCACAGGACAGGTGGATGCAGCTGCACAAAGATTATTTCTACAAGGCTGGGAGCAATCAGGGTGGGTTTGGGACACATGGATCCAGAGCAGAGGAACTACTTCAGAACAAGGAATTTGGGGTTATTTTCACAGACAATTTTAAATGAATAGACCTACAAAATGGCCTCAATATCATCCATTTTCTTAAAAAGCTCTCCTCTCATCACACATGCAGAGTCAGGAGAGGAAGGAGAAAAAGACCATGCTCTTCATCAATGTGAACAGGACACAGACACTTGGCCAAGTTTGGTGTTCCCAGTTCTGCTGGCCATGCTTAAATAAGTTATTGCTCTGGACGTTTCTTGCTTTGCTTGCTCATTTACAGGAATTTCCAGCCCAATATCCTCTCTCCAAAGTGTCCAATAACAGATGCCCCATTTCTTACAACAATTGCATGGTCTTGGGTTATCCAATGTCCCCAGTTCCTAGAAATCTGAAAGCTAGAAATCTATTAAATGGCCTGTAACAGACTTTTTTTTCCCAATTAATTTCTCATTGGTTTTTTTATTCCCGTGGTCCTGCAGCATCCTGCAGCCATGAGTTCCACAATTCTTTAGGCATTTCCTTTTTTACATTTCTGCTCGGTAGTGTCATGTGAGATCTCCCTCCCTTTGTCACATTCATGAAAAATTGAGAATAAAGTTCCCTGACATCTGTAATAGTAAAAAAAGGCTATTTGCTTCTCAAAGAGTGGAAACAGATTTCACTCATAAGATCAGTGACTAAGGGATACTAAATACATACAAATTATCTGAATAAATAGATGCTTAATGTATGTTCTTTGATTCTTAAAGAAACAGATATTGAATCTCTGAGTAGGATATTCACCCAGGGATTCCCAGGAAATGAATAGCAGTCTTTAGCTTTTAGTGGAGCTCAAAAGCCAGACATGTCAAAAACCTCTTTGTATTCATTGCTGAAATGTATTTACAGACTAAGTAATTTCCTACATGATAGGAAGCCTATTTGTTGATTTCTGTTTGGGCAGCACATGATCAAATAGGGATCTGCTCTGTTGAGAGAGGCATCTAAAGTTTCCCATATTTAAGGGTGCTTTGTAGAGACACTGGTCACATTAATTCCCAAGTGTCTCACTGTACTTTGGTCTCTACAAATTAACTACTGTTAATTTAATAACTTCTAATATACTCATAAATTAAGGATATTTAATGTTGTCCATCCTCAGCCTTTCAGCTCCGCTTGTTAGCAACCTCTAAGATAAACCTTGTCCTTCTTAGTCCTTTTTTTAGGGGAAAATCTCATTAAACCCAGGTTCATAAATTACAATACCCCTACTTGTATAACTGAAGCTAGATGATATTTGAGGGGAACAGTCAAGCTACAGAAAATGCCATATTGTGTTCTTTGGAGCCACAATAAAACCAGAAATTCAGCAAACCTTCCCTCACAGAGGACATAGAGCTGAAACTGGGTTCTGTGTGAGGCACATTCCTTCACTCCCTACTACAGCTGTTCAACTCATTTAAAACGTCCTCCCAGCCTTGTAGTCAGTCTGCTTAATTCCCACAGAAGATTTGCTGAGCTGTTTTCAGCCTAAGCAAAGACAGATCAGGAAAGCAAAGCCTCAGAACTCAAGTCTAAAATAAGAAACTCCATCATGTTCCCACTCTCTAAAGCAGGACTGGGGGCAGATCTGTCTTGCAAACTTCACAAAAAAGGTTTGAGGCAGAGGAGTGCTTGCCTGGAAAGGCTGTTTGATCTATTTCCTAATCTACCTGTGCCAGGCAGCCCTCTGCATCTCAAGCAGAGGCTTTCCTGCATCCTCCCACCCCCACAATTTCATTTTCACTCAGATGGAAGCTGGTACTATCATCCTTCTGAGGGCCTACTCTGCATTGCCGAGTCAGGTGTTTCTAGGAAATACGTACACCTTTTTCAAACATTTCCGGTCACATTTTTTTCCTTCGCTGTATCAAGGTATCCTGATTCAAAATGCACTAAAACAAAGGGGAAAGGTCCCCATAACAGTGGCTTTGGCTTCAGGTTCCAGGTGGAGGCAGTGCTTTGAGGATGAAGCACCTAAACCCTGAGCTCATTTATTCTGTCAGCATCTGCCGTGCCTTAGAGATGATGAAGCCATCAGCAGTTTAGTTCACAAATAAGCAGAGGTTAAATTAAAGCTATAGCCACACAGAACCATAAAAGAAATTGCTGGGAAACAGTGATAGATGTTCAAAAAGGAAGGCAGAAGAGAGGAGAGACAGCACCAGGATGTTTGCAAGTCCTTCTTTCTGTGTCTCAGCTGACATCACAACAGCTTGGGGCTGCAGCCCCCGAATTCCTGTCTGACACCACTGAGTTGGGCAGGCAGTGCCCAGCACAGGTGAGGATCACAGCTGAGCCAGAGCCTCACATCTAATTGCCACTATCACAAAACCTCCGGCAGCACCTCATTGCATCTGTTTGAACGAGCATCGAGTGACCATTAAGACATTACCTGACAAGTGATGTGTCTGGCGATGCACTGTCTGGGTACTTCGGCTTCCTTCGGTGATGAGTGGGGGAGTCAGTGGCAAATAAACCTATCTTTTTACCATTTACCAACTGCTAGGCTGTGAGCTGGCTTTTCAGTCAGACCTTGTCAGCCTAAATAGCAACACATCACTCTGAAGTGCTGTTCTGGGATTTGAAGGGAGACACTGCAGATCCTTCAAGGAAAATGGGTTATGGGCATTCATTGCTGTTAGAAGCACATCACTGCAGTTTACACCTGATGCTTTGCTCACAGCCACAAAAAAAAAAGTTTAAAAGGCAGTTTAAAATCTGCCTTGCAATAAGGAATGAACCTGCACATTTCTCCATAGATATGGATAAAAGCATGTTGTGTTTGGCCCAGGTTCTTTTCCTGGCTGCAATGAGATTTTGGCCATGACCAAATCACCCATGGCAGGGAGAGATTGCAAAATTGTGATAAAGATTTCTGGCACAAAGTCCACCTTCAGCTGGGGAATCCAAAAGTTTTTGTCTGTGAATATTTTGAACACTCTGAGGCATTTTATCTCTAGTTGGGATAAGGGGAATTCTCAATCATGCTTGGATAGTAAGAAATGTTTCAGTCCAAGTCTTTAACCTTTCTGATAGAGTTTTGGACTCCAAATGAAGTAAATTATGGACTAGCAAGTATTTCAAACCCCAATGCTATTTCACATTACAGAGATAACTTTAATCTTAAAAAAAATAGTGAAAGAGTGTGCTTTTAAAGAATCTCCAAATTCTAGTAAAAAAGACACATAGGATTCACAGTTCAAAAACCGAAAAATCAACCACGCCAGTTCTAGACTAGACTCTGATCTCCAGGATTTAGTTTTCCAAGATAAATGAGAGAAATACCAGGTCCTTCCACATAGATGAGGAAATATGCTTATTTTTAATTCCTCCTGGCAAGTAAAGAATACCTATCACAGCTGGAACAAAGACACCCAGAAGAAAATACCAGAAGGAGGTTATGATAATAAGCTTATTTTCATTACAGTAGGATTATATTTTAAACCTTTCATTAGGCTCTTAAAATTTCAGAACATGCTTCTCGGAGCCTACATTTTTGAAAGACAAAAGAAAAACAAGAAGAGAAAGTAAAGTCTGACTCCTGTGGATGAACCCAGTTTTGTTGCATAGAGAAGATCTTATTGTAAAGTTACTTAATTATATTCAGGGGACATCTAACTCTGATTATGACTAGAATCAGGCATGTCTTCATTTAGAAAGTCCTATTGGAGTCTGTGTGTCCTAAGCACAGGCCCTTTGAAGCATTGCTAAGTGAGGTAATTGTATTGCGTGAGTTTTCTTGTAAAAATTATTGTCTTTCTGGATGTCTAATTAAAATAAAGATGTAATAAAGAATTTATGGTTTTAATTAGAGCATAGATCTTAAAGCAATTATAATGTGATTAATAATTCCTTAACAGGCTTTCTTAGACAAGATGAAGAAAAGAAGATTTGGGCCCCATGAAAAATCAATATGCATTACTCAATTACATTAACGAAGCTACACAAAGCAGTCTAGGTCCCAATTAAATTGCTCCTCATGTTAAACTGGCATTGGAGTCTGTGCTTATTAATGAGCCTTGATCTATTTGTTTAGTTATTGCAGGGTTTTTGAACTGTGGGGTTTTGTGGGTCTTTTATTGGAAAGATGCTGCAACAGAGAGATGTGCTTATGGCCTCATCCCGCCTGGGTTCAGGTTCAGAGGACAGGGTGAGCAAGATTTGCTCCAGGATCAACAGGCTGCAGCTCCAGGTCCTAAATTCACACCCTGGAGGCCATCAGCATCTCCAGGAGCCATAGGCAGAAGCTCAGCACAAGGGCTCCCTTGCTTATGTACTAAAATTAAAAATAAAGTCACTGAGTGAGGACATAATATAAATCTACAATGAATGGTGAATCACAGCTAAGCAGGAAAGATTATTCCTTATTTCTCATAAAAGCAGGAGCTCTGGAGAACCTGATGAATGCACCAGGGGGCAGGTATGAAACAAACGAAAAGAAAATATAACCCCAATAAATATCCCCACAAACATTTCTGACAAAAAGATATTTTAAAGATCAAGAATATAAATTGATTCAAAAGGGGAAGTGGGGACAGTCACTCACTGATAGGGAGGTTTTCTCCTGAAGGACCAGATGCCAGTTTGGTGAAGCCCTAACAGAGCGATGGCCCAAAGACATCCTTGCCCATCCTTGTGTTCTTAACCATTTGCACCTGGTTGCTGGCAGGGACATGACAATTTTCACACTCAGTAGAGCTGCTCTCTTCTTCCTTGGTTGTTTTTTAGATAATGGTTTGGTAAGTATTGATGAGAGAGGTTTGGGGAAACGAGGATTTAATCTACAACTTGTGTGTGATCACTGAAATTTCTAGCAGAAATATTATTTTACCTTTCATTAATAACCTGGATGAACTGGTAGAGCAGAGAATTGGATAAGTTCATGTTTTACAGATCAAATGAACATTAAAAAACCCAACACAGTTATACATTCACTCGTGCAAAGACAGCTCGTCTGACCAAGCTGCCCAGCAAATGAAGCCACACTAATTTAGATGTACTGCGGAGGGAAAATGATCTCAGACCAAACTTCTAATTTGTCATTCTGTAATATGGATTGTGGCTTGGAAACTCACTAATTGGTCATTAAGAACACATTGTTATAGAGGTGGACTTCTTGGTGTGTGAAGAACAAAACTCCCAAACTTCTGAAAGAAGGAAACCACTGTTTGCTACAAATGAACGTAGAGGACATTGATGCTCCGTTATGTTCAGTCTCAGCTATCACAGAACACAGATTTATTTTGGCCCTCTCAGCTTGGGTGCATCCCTCAGCCTCCACTGATGTCTGTGAGTGATGCTGCCCTACTGCAGCCCCGCACAAGGGTAAAGATGTTGTTAGAGCTACCTCCAGATTTCATTTCTTGGGTACATCCTGTGTTCCTTTGAAGTTCTTAAAGTTCCCTTTAAAAATGCAGCATCCTTCAGCCAAATGACTGCATGAATTCACGGTGATTGCAAAGAGTTGTTCATATTAAAAAAGAAAAGATTCAATAAATGCCACGGGGAAGAAAGATAACTATTTTATGCCAAGTCAATGCTACGATTTGGTTTCAGTTATTTATTCCCAAGATTTTCCTTTCATGTTTTTGTCTCTCCTCTCCAAGACCTTTGAGTTTTCCCCATCCCCTGTGGCCGGGGGATTCACCAGACACAGGACAGGTAGGCACAGCATTTTTCAGTTGCAAGGTGTACGTCCAGCCCCTGAGGACAGCTCCTGGCAATGTCCTGTGCTCGCTCCCCTGTCCCCAAGTACTATCTTTGCTGAACACACCCTTTCCTCCTGTTATTTCTTTTCATATCTCTTTTGCCATCAGGAAACCATTTGCCTTGGCATGCTTTTTCATCTTCTCATTTACATGTCTCCTGCAAGACGAACTCCAGCATTGATTTTACCACAAGATAATGTTAATAGGATCAATAAACCACAATGACTATATCAAAGTGTCTGTTCTTCACCCTCCAGGACTGCAGAAGGTGCTTTCATCCTAAAGTACATCCAATACAGCATCTCTCACTCTTCTTCTCTACTCTTATGCATGAGAGACTGTCTGTCTGCCAGGCAGAAAATAAATTACTAGCTTGTTGAAATAATTTAAATTTTAATACTGCTTCAGCACATATAAAATATTACTGATGCAATTAAAAAATAGACAATCAGCTCAAAGCATCTAAAAGTGGGTGCGGTGTGCCCTGAGAGGAATACATGAGGTCTGTTGGGAAGGCTGTTGTTAAGCACAGATTTCTCCTTAATCTGAAGAATTCTCATCTGGTAAAAATCAAGTGTCCCATTTCATTCAGGTCAGCCACCATTTAATGACTTTTCTAGGGGGAGGTTGGAAAAGACTGGTTCCCTACAAGCCAGATCCTCTGAGGATGCACAGAAGGGTAATTTTCAGGGGAGTAAAGGAAATTAGGTCCTCTCTGGTTTTTTGGTTGCTCCATGTATTGTTTGAGATGGCTCCTTTCGGAAAGGTCACAAAATAGGAATGGTCCTGGTTAAAGGATTGGACTAAAGGTTTCAACAGAAAGTTTGCTCTGGCTCCTTCAAGCACTGTGCACCCCCAGGAAGAGCTCACGTGGTCCCAAACTGGCTATTTTTTGTTATTCTTTTTGTTTGTAATCAATACCTGACGCTTGAACTCAAGGCACTTTGCAGACAGCAAGAAAAGACCTGAAAGTCAACCTAATTACTTGTCTCTACAGCATACGAAGTGTTTCAGCCAAATGCTAATGATTTTGTTTAACTTTTACATTTACCTGGCAGCCCCAGGTGAGAGTTGGCCTGGGCTGACACCCAAGGACGTCTCTGTGTTGGGGTGAATGGGAACCAGGTTTCCAGCTGAAATAATTGTTTCAGTGCCTGAGAAGGGTAAACAGGTGTAACTCTGAGGAGGCTTAAAGGCTTAGACACAGGATGTGAAGGCAGCCCAGCTGAGAAGCAGCAACTAAAAGTCATCACCTTCCAGGAGACCCTGTGAAACAGGGCAGGGCTCAGCACCTTTCCTAGGAAATGTCTGTGAAAACTCCATGGAAAACCCAGCCAGTCTGGGTAAATCAAACCTAGCAGCCTGCATTTGTGAGACTTTACTGGAGAGAACAGCTGAGATTTATAAAGCGCTTCTGTAATTCAGCAACACAGGGCTACCAAAAATTCTTCCCTAAGGGTTCTTGTAAATCCAAAACCTCTAAAAACCAGATTTTCTGACTCTTTTCCTATTGATTTAAATGGACTATGTTATCCCCAGAGCACTTTAAAGGTCTTCACATTTTTTTTTCAGTTTTTTATTTGTAGATGCCAAACAAACCCAAGGCTTTAACATTATTTCTATACATAATGAAGCAGATTCATTCTGACAGATGAAGTTTGCTTAAATTTGAAACAAAGTTTAGGACTTTAAAACCCTAGCTGAGATCATCGCATGATAGAATGCCAGTTTAGTCCCATAATTATGTGGTTTCTGTATTTCTATTAAAAAAATAGTTCTGGAAACTAAAAAAAAAAAATCTGTACTTGTATTTAAATATTAAGAGCCCCATTATAAAAATTCAGCTCTAAAAATAAGTTGACAGTGAGGAAAAACAGCACGATGTGCTCAGTTGTACCAGTGCACATCAGTATTTTGGAGAGGGACAGATTTTTTAAGGTCATTTTGGAACAAAATCCTGCTGCATGCAAGAGCCAATGTGCACAGCTCAGGTCAGCTGTGTGTTTGTCTTGTTGAATCTTGAAATCATGAAATAACGTCTGATTTATTCCAAATTTACCTTGGTGTAGAGCTTGTCTAAATAGCACAACTGAGGAAATGTATCCACATTAAAAGTGGACACCAGCGTAAAATGAAATTGTTGAATCATATTTACTTTTTTGTAGGGATCATTATTCATGACTAAAAGAGCAATAATTTGATTTTTGTTTCCAAAGTGAATTAAGGTAAGCTCAATTAAATCCAGCCTAATTCTGTATAAGACTGTCTTTTCAGAGATTTAATGCAATTCAGCGAGTTGGTTTTAAAAGATATCTCGGAACGGTTTTACTGAGGGCCTCCAAGTTAGACCAGGGACATTATACATACTTAAAAATTTACTCAAAACTCTTTTATGACAATTAAGAATAATTTTTGGTCTTATGGACACATTTGTTTTTCCTTTTTTTTTTCTTACCATATAAACCTAGAATATCTGGTTTTAAATTAGAATTTTATCTGAAGGAAAAAACCCAATGAAACACTCAGAAGAATACTCTCAGCAATGTCCGAGGGAGATGGGAGGAACAGCCCCACACTGTTCCACGGGATTAGCCAGGTAACTGGGGACTGGGACTTAATTTCATTATAGAATTACAATTTCCCTTTGTTTGCTGTGATGATTTAGCTGTAGGTTGGCCTTCTAATGGCTGTCACAATGTCTCAACTAGCTCTAGGAACACGAGCAGGATGAAATAAGAACGGAAATGATGTATTCAGCTAAAAGGTCAAATTGTGGTCTCAGCAAAGCCATTGGCTGCTGAGGTTCCCACCTGGGGGCAAACCTCCCACCAGGGGCTCTGGCCACAGTCTGGCTCATGGAGTCTCCAAAGAGAATTTGGTCAAAGTACAGCTGGAGAAATGACTTTAACCTTTTAATAAGTGTCCAGTGCTAAGCAGATGTGAACAGCATCCAAGGCGAAATGTCAGAGCAGAACAACTGCGAGCAGTGGGGGAGTCAGTGAGGGACATCGAGGCCAAGTCACACTCACAATGACAAATGCTGCCTTTTCTTTGTCTCCCCCTCCTCCAAGTAAGCAGACTTTTTAACAATATGGGTAGCAGATTCTCCTCAAAAAAGTCAAGGCTTGCCAACTTACTGCCACTCTTAAATAATTGCAGTAATTGCTTTCCAAAATTCTTATTTGTATTTTTCCTACAACCACTGTTGAGAAAATCAGACTTTCCAAATCTATTTTCAAAGTCCTCTGGATTCTACTCACAGGCTCATTATCCCAACAGTTTGGTTCACACAGATTTTATAGCTGTAATCCTTGTCTGAGGATGTGAATGCTCAGAAATGGCAATGAGGGTGAGCAAAGGGCAGAGCTGGTGCAGCGAGAGCCCCCCAGAGCAGCTGCTCTCTGGGTGTCTGTGCTGTGCTCCAGCCCAAAAGGAGCCTGCTTGCGTGCCAGGGAGGATGTTTTCCAGCTCTGTGGGGAAAAGGCTGATCAAAGCTCTGATTAAAGGGGGATCTCACAGGGTCAAACTGAGCTCCTTTGTTCTTCTGACTTTTTAAAAAAACATTTGCACTCAATAAAGCTCACTCTTCTCTTAAGGACATGCTGGCAATTAAACCCTTTCTTGGCCAGCTGGACCAGCTCAGATTTGCTTTGGAAATATGGAGGAAAGTGGTGCATCTTGAGTCTCATAACCTGAATTCTCGCCATGTCATTCACTCTTTTCAAGCTGTTGAAGTTTCATTTTAAATCACGTTCCCATAAAGGCTGGATATGCAGTTAAACCAACGAAAGGATGCATTTCCTCAGCCACTCAGCACACTCATTATAAACATTTAGATGATTTCGTTATGCCCTTCAGTCAAAACTGCAATAACAAAGGCTAATTACACCAGAAATGCAGCAGTCCCCATCACACTCGAGGGTGCATCACCCACAAAAAAAAATTGACTCCAAGAAAGTTTGACTAGAAGGGAAAATAATTTTTATGACTATACAAACTCTAAAGACAAAAACATGTGTGGTAAATGTGCACACAGGCAGGGAATAAGTTGTGATTTTCATAAGTAATGTCAGTTTTTAAGTGCAGTCTTCATCATTTAACTACCACATCTCCCCGAGGATAAAGGGGAAAGCACAAATCCAGTCCAGTAAATTTACAGCATAAGAAGTGCATCCTGTTTTCCAAAACCTTTGTTTCTCAAACCAGAGCCTTAAAATTGCTGAGCTGTAGCAACATCCTTTGAAACTACTCACCTAAGCCTGGTCAATCTTGTTTTGCTGCCCTGCTCCACCTAATCTTCCCCTCAGTGCTGACCCAAGCACTCAGTTGTTGGATACAGGAGGCAGAAACTCAGACACAAGCCCAGTTTCTTTTTCAGGATTCCCAAAGACGAGTCTTTCTTACAGGGGCTGACAAGCCTTGCTTACTTTGAAGTCCTGTTACAGAGCGAAGCACAAAGTCCCTACAAATAGACATACAAACATTTCGTCTATTTTGTAAGTATTAACAATGTGTTTTGCAAGCTTTAACCAAGCAATTCTTTTTGCACTGAGGCATCTCAAATTTCTCTTTTCTTTTTCTTGCTTTTTTGTCAGATTTACACAAACCCTATCTTTGACATAGCATGAAATGTGGAAAGGCCCCATTACCCATGCCAATACAAACCATTAAAGAAAATGGATCCCCCTGCCCCGTGGTTTTACAAAAAAACAAAAAAAAAAGCCCCAGAAAAATAAAAAGCAGTCTGGAAAGAATTTTTTTAAAACTACGTGTCAATTTGAAAACACCCCATGAAGATTTTGTTCAAAAAATGCTTGACGAGATGGAAATGATGCTGCTTCAAAAAGTCTACATAAAAATTTAATCTACTAATACCAGTTCCCCAAAAGTAGTGATGAAAGAATAGGATTATTCTGAACGATATCCCTATTCCCAGACATATGCAAAGCTGTTTGCATGAAGTTTCACATCTCCAGCTTGCAGTCTCAAGGCCCCACAAAGCTGCTCCCGCAAGTAAGCCACTGCCCAAGGGTTATCAACTGCTCACCACTGAAAGCCACACGGATCCCAAAGAACTTCAACCACAGCACTACTGAACCAAACCAAAAGCTGACCTTTACACCAAGACTTGCCTCTTGCTCCCTCACGCAGGAAGAAGCAGGTCCAGAAGACACAGACAAGGACAGACCCCAGGTCAGAGAAGGCACCTGAAAGCAAAAGGAAAGCGACCACATCCCTTTTAGCCTTTACAGGGTAAAGGGTGGTCAGGAGCAGGGGGATTTGGCCACACAGGTCAGATAACAGATCACCCCCTAACGCTAACACCAACACCTGAGGAGGAGGGATTGCCCACCCCAAGCTTCTTCTGGAAGCAGCAGCAGTAATGTTGCCACTGCGGGATGAATGCACATGGACTTGCTTCTACCCCTAAGAAGTCAGCAGCAAAGTTCCCACTGCCTGTGACTGCACAGGATGGGCACAGGTTGGATAAAGTGTCCTTGGCTAACAGGTGTTGCTGTTCTCTGCACGGAGGGACAAGAAACACGTGAGAACCAAAGGAGAAGCCAGATGTGGGACTAACACCACCAGTACAGCCTGAGTCCCAGACGACTGGAGCTCCTGGGGTCAGGCTGCAATAAACTGTACTATAATGGCCCCCTTTGTATGTGCAGCACCTTCTATCAGGCTGAGGAACTCCAAGTGGAATAAAGCCCCATCCAATGCAAGTTTGGTGGTGTATCCACAATGAAACCATGACTCGGTGTCTAGAGAAGGCAGCCCTTTTCCAGCCTGGCTTCACAGAGTGAAGAAGTTAAATTGAATTAAATAAATAAAAGTTAAATTTTCTTTCTGCTTGAGGAACATCTATGTGATTTATGGAGTGTAAGTAGGCAGTCCACCCATCTTCCCACCAGATTAACATCATCAGAGGATCAGAAATGAAATGCCATATCGTGCACCCAAGCAATCCATTCTGAAGAGGAAACAATTAATTAGTGCCAGGTAATATTGTCACAAGCTGATTAGGTGACACCGTACATTTCCCCAACCGGCTCAGAGCTGCAATGAAGACACAGCAAGATTCCCTTTCACTGAAAGCAAATATTAAAACAACATTCATCATCTTTTCATGAAAGGGAAAAAACCAGTGACCTTGGCAGAATTTGTCTCTCCTCCTCAGTCTTTCAAAACAAAACCCAGCCAAGGCAGCACTTCTCCCCCAAGCCCATCAGAAGACAAAGCCCAGCAGAAAGCCACACAGCCTTTTTAACCACTGAAGATGTTTTAAGATGGACTTTTCCAACAGGGATTTCGGAAGCTCCACTGCAGCTGCAGAAGCCAATGGAGTGAAGCATGGGCCACTGAGTCCAAGAGGGAAGGAGAGCACTGTGCTACAGAGAGCTGCTTTAAACCATCGCTGGAGATCTGCAGCTAAGCTCTCCAGTGGCCTGCTTCCAGCTAAAAGGCTTCCACTTGAGTGCTTCAGATCATGTAAGTTTGTTTAAGATGCATAATTCATGAAGGGTACATAACACCATCCTTGAATAACTTTTCACTCAGCACCTGCTTGACAGGGAGAGAGCTGACAGAGCAGTGTGACTTCAGAAATCCAACATTAGCACGCTATGTGTCCCAGCAAGGGACAGGGATCACCACACTCTCTTAACCCTTTTGTGGGATGAATGCCCGAGGAAGCCAATAGCACTATCTAATTCCATGATTAGGACTATTTCTGTTTGCTGCCATTGTCACTGAAATACGAGAAGGACAAACGGTGTGAAGAGTTACACTTGCATTATAGTCCTTGAAGAGAATATGCAAAGAAAAATGTCTCTTTTTATAGGCTTTAAAAACCAGTCTTTTGCACACAAAGGCCCCGAGTGCAACCCTCCCTGCTCACGTGGAGTAGTACCTTGCAACTCAAATAGTCCCACTGAAATCAATTTGGGATTACAGAAGGCAACCACTTGGTCTTTTGGTAGCAAAATAAGATGTGTAAGGAACAAATCTTCAGCTAAAATTAATGTGATTTGCCTCGTTGTGCCTAATGGAGCTGTGCCCATTCACATCAGCCTGGAGTCCACTGTGACAGCGTGTTGGTTGTAGAGCACTTGGGTTTTAATTACCAATGGTAAATACTGTGTCCTTAAACTTTATAGACCTTATATATTTGCCCTACTTTATTTTGTAGATAAAAGCCCAACTGTGGCCTGATAGGCAATTTAGGAATGATTTATGGACTTTGTCTGTTAGTAACAGTTTGGAAGTTGCTATGTGACAGAAGGGAGGCATTTTTTTCTAATTTATTTTGGGAGATAATGGTTGGAATGTCATATATTGCTTTTCCTTATAAAACTGAGAATATTTTCTTTTAGCAAGGCTTTAGAAAAAAGGAAAAAATATAGGGCAAGACAAGATACGAAGAGAACAATGGACACAATAAAAAGAATGTGAGATCTAGTGCATGGTAGAGGAAGAGCATGGCTTTCATAATTTATGCTGTGGGCCAGCAGTCCCAGCAGTGAGCCATGTCCCACTCTCACCTCAGTCCCAGGCTATTCTCTCTAGAACTCCATTTATTTTGTCTCCTTTATCACTGGTAAAGGATTTATGCCTCCTGCCCTCAGGCTCGATGTGAGATTTGGATCAAGCACAGACATCTCTCCATTCCATATAAAAGGAACAGCAAACGCACGCACACACAGACCAGGAGGGGGTTAATTTTCAAACCCAGAGTATTTGGGGATGGTCGCCCCCTGGTACACAAAGCCTCCAAAAGAGACATTTCACACAAAGCAGTATTTTGCCTCCTGTGTACTGCAGAGCAGGGAAGTGAAACAGGACTTCCACCCAGGGCATTCTGAGCATGCACATTTCAAAAGGAGTAGGTTTTTCCATCCAGGAGTTCAGAGGGGTTTTGTAATTGGTGGCTTCTATGACCTCACTCTGATTTCTGCCCTATACCAGAGTGCTGAGCCTACCTGGAAAGTGATTTGTAAGTCAGAGAGAAATATTGAAATCCACAGACCTGGTGTATTGACATGCACTTTATCCATCCTGCTGTTAGTCTGAAAGCCAGCATGGTTCCTTGCTTTTACAAGGGTCATTTGAGACTTTTATCTGAGTCAAATCCTGCTCTTGCTTCCTGCAGGGCATACGAGAGAAATGACACCAAACATTATTCTCTTACCAAGGGAGAGAGATTATCCCTGTGACATGGGTGCTTCCTGGGGACAGCCAAAAAAAAAATGACAGTAGGAAACAGTGTTCCATTCCTCACGCTGAGGTTCCCTAAATAGTGAGCTGTTGTTCGGAGAGGAAGGAGTTCCATGGGCCTTTCAGTGTAATTATTTTGCATCTCCCCCTGCGTAAAACTGGGCAGAAATCTGGGCTGGTGAGGCAGTAGGTGCCCACAGCATGCTCTGGCTCAGGATTCCTTCCTCAGTGTCCTCGGGCCAGTCCTGGAAGGGGCACAGCTGTTGCTGACAGGTGTTGTGGGGTTCAACCGGTCTTAGGGAATGGAGACATCCCCATGAGGAATGAGGGCTTATTCTGGATAGCTGGGGAAAGCAGCATAAGTAAACTTGGGGATTAGGGACTGCTTTTGGGCATCATTAGAGTCCCCAAAGAGGGAGATTGGCAGCAGAGCTGAAAGCCAGGCTGCCTCTGAGCCATAGGCTGGAGGGCAAGGTGGAGAGGAGGGTGGGAGCCCAGCACGGCACTTTGGCTTTCAGGTTATCCCTGTTATTGCTGGGCCATTGCAGGATAAGGCAAAATGAATGTTGGAAGTATCTAAGTAATTTATGGACTTCTCCCATTCAAAAAGCATTTGTTCTGAACTGTTCCTACATGTCTCCTCTGACCTGGACCAGGGGCAGGTATTGAAGGGTTTTTAAAAGATTTATAGCTCTGCCAAATTTCTGGGGTCTGCAGGGTACAGATCCCCATTTAATCCAGCAGCAGTTCTGCAAAGGGCCCACATTGAATTAGTTTGATTTGATTCATTATTACCTGTTTCAGCCTCTATCCTTTTCCTGTCTGTCACTGGTCACCTGATTTAATTGCCTGATGATGAGACTCTGCTCACATCAAAAGGCTGTCTCTAAGCAGGACCAAACCTTTTCCCAAGGCACTGTTGAAATATAAATTGAAATACTCTTCATAAGTTTACAGAGTATTATGAGATCAGTACGGATCTGACCATTACTTATTAATTGTTCAATTCAAGAAATAACT
Organism: Mohoua ochrocephala; assembly: GCA_013398855.1. Classification (NCBI taxonomy): domain Eukaryota; kingdom Metazoa; phylum Chordata; class Aves; order Passeriformes; family Acanthizidae; genus Mohoua; species Mohoua ochrocephala. Next base: position 28,539 of record VZTA01012938.1, on the reverse strand, counting down.
ATTTGATAGAAAATGGGGTGGAGACCTGAGAAAGAATGACTTTAATGAGATCTCAGTGACTGATATTTGGAAATATATTATTAAGTTTCTGCAGTGCGGCACTGAGATTTCCCAGTGCCTTCTGGAATAGTAATAGCACCCTCTGCTCTCGTGTCTCTTGCAGGGTAGAGACATCAGAGGTCAGCTAAAAGCCAAGGCTGCTTCAGAAACGGCTTAGCAGGGCTATGCTCTTCATTGCCAAGGGGTGGAAGAGCCTGGTTTGCCTCTGAAAACTCTTTTTCTCCAGCGATGTTTTCTCCTTTCCTTCTCTTCCAGCTTTTCTACCTAATTCAGTTCCTTCGGCTCCATACTGATGTATGAACAGGCTTTCTATGAATCACCCCCTTCTTAACACTGAAATCAAGCATACATTGTCTTCCCAGAAATAAACAACGAAGACAGGAGGCAGGGGAACTGCATCTCACCTCTTTCAGTCCTTGAGAGAGGCAACACACTCCCAGCAAATGAAACAGGGGGGTGCAGTGCCATCCCACAACTGTGTATTCCAGCAGGAGGATGTGTGGGAAAGTGTGGACAGAGCAGAACAATTTCAGGTACCAGATCTTATCCTTGTACACATATATGCAAATGTAGCCAAAGAATTACGTGCTCAACTATCCAGCCAAAACCTGCAGACAAAGAGATAGAAAATTAATCATTAACGTGTTGATGTTCACTTGTCTCTGGCATGTGGATGTGAAAAGAATTACATCTGTCCTCTCCAACAGGCAGTTATTCATGATGCCTAATGGGCAACATCAGAAGGCACTAGCCAAAGACCTGAAAACTCTGTAGCCAGAGGTGGCTGATGGAAGGAAGGTTTTGAGCCTGTCCTTTTGAGTTATCATTCAGCCCTGCAGCAAAAGGATGGGTTAAAGGGCACTGTGCTGCACTTGGAAGGTGATGCACAACTCTCCCCAAGTACAGTTGTCCTGTGTGACCATGAGAAAGGCTTGGACAGAGCCCACAGAAAATTTCCAAAGAAGACTGGTGTCATACCAGAAGCCTAAGAGAGAGATTAGACCACCTCTGTTTCCTGGGGTACGTTATCCAGTGAGCACGCAGAAGCCCACGTGCAACCTCTATATACACAGGGACGTTGTGCAGAAGAGAGAACTCATCTTTCCCCAGGAGGAGCGCAAGGCTCCTGACCCAAGTGCTAACATTATTCAGCTGACATTGTGGCAGCCAAATCACCACCCTGCTGAGGCACATCCTGAGCAAATACAGTCACATTTCCACTGGTGAATGCAGAAGAAGGAATAAATACAAGTAAATGAGAAAAAGGTTCCTGCACACTTAGTTGTTCTGAGCCTGCCTTTTGGCTCCGTTCCTGTCCTGTGGTTCCTTACCCAGGCTGTGCCTGCAGAGGTGCCCAGCCCATGGCCCCCTCCATGGCAGGGGGATGTGACAAGTTGCTTTGTCACTCAGCTATGTGGGAAGGGGATGAAGCCGTGTCCAGCAGCGCTGTGAGAGGTGAGGGGACACAAGCCAAGCCTCTCCCCCTCCTCAGCAGGGCTCCGTTTGCAAAGGGAGGTCAATAATCTGGCAGGGCACTTATCCTGCACGGAGTGCCGGAGGTGCAGTAAACCTTGACGTGCAGCATATATCCACACAGCCAGAAACAGGTTAAGGCTCTCTTGGTAGGAACCAGCAGGCAAGAGTCTCAGGGAGGACTATTTTTCTTTTCTGACTGCCCCATAAGAGAACATAGGGAACAATTCTTCCTGCTTCAGTTAATGGTCTCTCCCCCAAGAGTTTCGTTGCCTGATGGAGGACGACATTGTTTGTACAGGGATTCTGTAAGAACAACCAGAGTTCTGTGAGGAAGGAAGAGATGACACCCCGCACCAGCATCCTGGGTGCCAATGAAGCAATTAAATCACTAACTAGATCCAAAGTGAATATAATTTTCATATTTGTTATGCTGTATTTTGGGCTTTCATTATTTATTTGGTTCTTTGCAGAGGTCGCTAAAGATTTATGATTTATAAACCTGTCAGGCTGCACTCTGCTTCCATGGGTCCAGTTAAGGAAATCCAACAACACGGGAGTTTTGTGTTGTGAACATGTACATATTTCTTCCCCTGTAGTGTTCGGCCTGCCAAAATGAAACTTACAGTTTGGAAATGAGACTGCTGAGGAGGCAAAAAGGAGAATGGTTTTACTAGAACTAGTGAAACCCAGCAGGAAAGAATCAGAGAGCAGGAATTAGTGCATGACTGTATTATTTGAAGAAGAAGAGATGCAGTGGGGTCTAACTGGTCGAAGAGTTTAAGATACCTGGGGTTTAGGTCTGTTTCTACCGGCAATCTGTTGTATGACCTTGGACAAGCAAACTTTTTCATTCCACACTTGCTTTTCTCACAGTTTGTTTTTCCTTATCCATTTAAATTGGATGCTCTTAGGATGGGGTTTGGCTCCTAATGTGTGTTCAAACAGAAGCTGAGAAGAAGAGACTTTTGTCTGTGTTGTGGAGCTCAAGGTGCTACAGTAATACAAACAATAATAAAAAAGAATGAGGGATGCAGTATAATTGCATGAATAATAGCTTACATTTTAAGACTGTTCTTCCTGCCAGATCATCTTTGTGCTACTAAGTTCTGTTTACTCAGGGAATATTCAATAAATAATAAATAAAACCTCAAGCTGAGACTCTCCCAAGCACAGCAGGTAATTTAGGTGTATTGTCCATTAAAATTAATGCAAAGTGTGTGTCCAAATCCCTTAGCGCTCTCAGAAAATCCTTAGCTTGAATATTTAATTTCCAAGCCAGGCAATTGGCGGGGTGGTCTCTTGATCCAGCAGACAGGGGGACAGAAATCAAGAGGAGTATTGGGTGTACTTGGGTGGAAAGCTCTTACTCACTCGAGCAGATTTTCTGGTCATTGGCTGCTTTTGCTCCCCCGCAGTCCTGTGGGAAGTCACTGGGAATCCATCACTGTGTCCTTACAGGGGACAGGCCTGAGAGACTTTTGCTTCCTCTGGATTGTGAAGATTAACAGATGAGGCAAAGAAAAAAAGATTAAAAAGGAGAAATAGCACCTTCCTTGCACGCAATATGCCATCTATCTCTTCCATCCTCACTGCTCCAGCCTGAGCATGTGCTCCTGAGATTTGCAGGGATACACTTGCTTTTGGCAAGGGCTGGTGGGGACTCACAATAGAGTGGGCAAACAGGAAGTTTAAAGCAACTTCCAGCCACCTACTCCTCATTTCTCATCTCCAAATTTCCTAAACCTACTGCAAGGGGGGAGGAACAGCACCAGACTTCTTGCAAGTGCCACATCACTGTGTGGAAGAGGAGTGATGTGCTCAGAAAGGTGCTCAGTGCAGCTTTGGGAGATCACTCTGTCAGCATGACAGATAACAGCCTCCCGACAGCTCTGAACACATTAAAAATACACTTCCCTCTGCGAGCAATCCCACACCGCCGTGGCGCTGCCTCGCCGAGGGGAGCAGGGAACGCTGCACCTCTGGGAGAGCTCTGCAAACAGCTGCCTTGCTTCAGCTCTATTTCTCACTATTGTTCCTTCCTGACAGTTTTGCCACCCTTGATAAAGACCTGAGCGAGAGGTAAAAATGAAATGAGCTCTCTCCGACGTGTGCATACATATTTCAGCATTTCTGTCACTGTGTGTTAGAGTCGCAGGGGCTTTAGCGATGCCGCGCAGTTCTTTGCTTCTTGCACGGCATCAGGTAGTGATGTCAAGCTATAAGGTTTCAGGAGCTAAACAAATCTCCCCTTCCTCACCATTTCATATCGGCCATTAAACTTACATTATCATCAGAATCAGAGCAAAGCAGAGCAGGTTCTATAATTCTGTAATGAAATGAGGCTGACAGCATCAGAACAAAACACACATCATTAACAGAGCCCTGCTCATAACACAGCTCTTGAACACACAGCTTGGTGAATATTCATGCTCCATTTTTGAGGGGCTCTAAGCTTAAATGTTGAAATTTCAACTGCAGCAACAGTCATTGGGCTTTCTGGGATCAGAGCACCAAGGAAAAACAGCAATTCTCAGTGTTGTTCAGGGTACCTTGCTCTCAGTAAACAAGGCAGAGGCAAGTTTCTCTACAGAGGAGAAATGCAGGTAGAGCTGTCTTTGAAGAAGTGGATTTTGAATATTATGATGCTGGGTTCATCATTAGAGGACAGACCAGATGGTGAAGGCTCAAAATATAGTCTCATCCCTTTGCAGAGGGATTTCTACGAATGCATATTAACTTTTATTGGAAGTTTCCATACACATGTAAATCCCTCTGTGCTGGAATGAGCATATCCTTTAATGCAAAGCATTTATGTGCATTACAATGAGTAGCAAGAATAGCTGATACTCATTGCAGTTAGAAACTATTTGGTCTGCTGGTGTTTTGAACATGAAGCAGGAATTTTACACATTCTATCTTTTATTTAAACAACACCTTTCATGTCAGCAACACCTTCCCAGATACAAATAGGAAAGTCCAGTTATATGTGTGTCAATGAGCCCCAAATAAAATTTTAATGTTCGGGGTGCACTTTGAATTGGTCTGCATTGGTCTGCTTAAATGTAGTTCATAACTGTGCAGTGGTTCATAGCATCTTATGGATGTGCATGCTTATATCGTCTGCAGTAGAATTTTTTTAAAAAAGTCTGTAAAACTTAAAAACATCATTGCAGCTCCAGGTGAAAAAAGGTCTAAGACACCTTTCAAAACCAGTTGTGTGACCCCTCAAGCAATGATTTTCTGTCTCAAGAGAAGTCTGTCCTGCAGGGAAAACTAAGAAATCAAAACTCCAGAGGTAAAATATTTAAACATCTGTTCCGAGCAGGGTGTTTCATAGTCTCCTAGAAACTGGGAGGTGTTTTTATTGGAGTGTGCCTAGAACTACTCCAATAAAATTACATATTTTCCTCATTTCACCGATGCATTTTTATTTTGTTGTTGTTCCAAACAGCATTTAGTCACCATTCACCCTACTGCAGAATTTTGCTACATTAAAATGAATTAAAAACTGTCCTAGAGAATTCACCCAAAATTTGGTATTAAATCTATGCCCAAACTGAACTCAGAAAATCCAAATTATAGAAATCATCTGGAATGCTTTATAGTTGACTTTTCTCGGGAGCAGAACTGGTAAATACATTTTGCACGTGAACTTTGTGTTAGTTCATTGGTGCTACTTATCCTATTAACAGCATCCTTGGATACAGCTCAGCAAATGCACCTGCCAAGTGTATCGAGCCCACTGAGGCTGTTTATCATAATTGTTTTGCTTGGAGCTCCCTTTCCATCTCGCCTGACTACGGAATCTCAGGAACCCCAAACTAGTAGAAATTACAGGAATGATTCTTTCTCCATTAGTCTCTTCAGAAGACAAAGACCTGGCCTTATCTTTCAGGAGAGAATTTGCTTTAAAGTGAATTCATAACACTGAAACAGAAAAAGAGTTGCTTTTTTTTAATGAGAAAAGCCTGCAAGCAATGCAGCTTCTTCCAGTAGCACTATAATTACATTGCAGGGGGGAGAAGGAGGTGCAGCCCCACCACCCCCAACACAAAGACAAAGCTCAATCCCTCCAGAAAGCCATTAATTACAAAACAAGTAAGGGTATTAAAATGCCATTATATCTCCCCTGAAGAAAATTGTGAGGCACAAGTTTAGGGTTTAAGTTTAAGGGTTTAAGATGTTTCCTATCAATAAATGGAAACCAATCCTGTTGATTTCCATGTACTTTCATGAACTTAATAAAATATTTGAGTCTTCTGCTGAATCAAGGTTCTTACAGTTCTTCCCTTGTCTTTTGTCTCCTCTGCTGTTGGAGAGAGGACAGATGGACCCCTGGCTGAATGGACACCCCTTCAGAGAGAGCAGACATTTCACTATGGCAGAAAGTGATTTCTGTCCTTTGCTGCAGGAAGACTGAGCTAAAGTCTGGCTTTTTCATTTAATAAAGCTACAGATTCAGTACCACTGGCTGCTGGCTTGTGAGTGTGTGTGTGTAGGAGTATAAAGTGAAGCACAAACCTCTGTCTCAGTCTAAAAGAGGAAAGGGGTGCAAAGGGAGGGTCATTGCAAATCTGTGCAGAACATGGGGAAGTCAGCCAAAGTGCCCTTTCAGAAATGGCAATCTTCCCAGCCTTAAAGTCTTTTGTGAAAAATAAAATATTCTATTACATTATTTTCCAATTTGAGCTGTCTCCCTCTCTGGGCTCCAGAGTGGTATATTTCCAAAAGTTTAGGAATATTTTGCTGCTCACCATCTGCCTCAATAGCTGGACATATTGGACATTGACACCAGGACCAAACATCTGTGGCCCAAGGGCACCAAGCAGCCACCAGTGTTGTACCAGTGGGAATATCCGTGTTCCAAATATCTGCAACCTCATTGATCACAGCATTATGGGCACACAGAAATAAACTTTCCTTCCTCACTCACTCCCTTTCCTTCTTGGTTAACATCAATACAAAACTGACTTAGGATGTGCTTGGGTTTAAGGGAAAATGCTTCACTGTACCTTGAATTTGTGGAAATGTGCAGAGGGAATTTCTTGGCAGTCTCTTGTGGGTCAGGCATCAGTCTGCAGTTAGTCCCCACACACATGGCACTTGGACAGCCCTTTCTGGTAGTTCAGGCTCCTTCCCGTGGAATCACTTTTATTATTAAAGAGGAGAAATATTTCAGCATAAGGCTGCTAGATGCAGCCAACCAGCTCTGCATTTGGCTTAAACAGGCTCATGCAGAAGCTTAAAGTATTACAAGCCTCCTGCACTGGGCAGGCAATGCTTTACACACCCCAGGAAAAGCTTTTGGGAAGGTTAAACCATGTAACCTTGGAGATTCCCCCCAAAAATACATACTCATGTTCAAATAGACACTGATAACTGTTCAGAAATATCTGCTTTGCAAGTCTCATCCTGCGACTTTATGTCCTGACAATCCAGAGGTTAATTTAGGAACAGGCTTGATCAGATCAATATATCTTACAGCAAATGCTAAGCAATACAAAAACAAACCCAACAAATTAAAACCATGATTCTTAAGAACAGCAGCGCTGAAACGAAAGCTGTGAAATTTAGAAACTATTTCAAAATTTGTTTTCTCAGTTCGCATATTTTATTGTGAGACCTGATGGGAAGAACTTGAAAACTACACAGGCTAGGCTCCAGGCTGCTTTATCCAGACAACATGATTTTAGGCCAATTATCCTGAAAATACTTTGGCCTAAAATCCCAGTTTGCTTCATGCAACTTCCGGCTCTCCTCAAAGTAAATAAACAAATTCTCTGCATCTGGAGTAAAGCAGATTGAAAAATCTGAACTCTAGGTGTTGCTGTCACACAACTTCTTTGCTATGAACTCCCTGAGTTCCAAGCTATTTGCTCAAACCTCTCTTTGTTGGCTTTCTGCATGGTAAACTGGACCTCTGCACATCCATTCAGCTCCTGCCCACGCCAGAAAAGGGCCATTCACACACAGATACAGAGGCAAACAGAAAAAACCGTGGCCCACTGTGACCAGGACAGAAAGAGATGCCTCTACTTCAGCTTGAACTAGAGTAACACCCCTGATTTTGGTGCAGCCAGAAAGGAGGGGAAAACAAAAGTTGAAGTCATGTCACACACTAATTAAACTGAAACTTCTCATCGTTTGTTTTCATCTCTCTCTAGAGTGCAGAGCCCCCAAAAAACCCATCCTGGGATAGTTGTATACATGTTAATTGGCCGTGTCACCCTGGGAAGGATCTTCTCTTGCCCTGTTAGGCTGAAATCCATGTTGGGGAAGGAGCTCAAAGGTAGCAGATAAACACCTCTCTCCATTTCAGTGGCTTTACATTGGTTTGCACCATGGGAGCAGCTGGCCCGGTAGAGTTGCCTGCACACGGCTCAGAGCAGGAGGAACATGATGGATTCAGGCCTGTGCACAACAGCAATACAGAAAATCTGTATCAATTTGCAGCTGTTGTTAGAGGAGACTAACCATGAGATTTGAGTAACTGATGCAGGGAGAGCGTGGGGAAAGGGCTGGTGTTTTCAGGTCAACTAGAAGCTATTGTGTTTGGAAATGAGAGGAAAAAATTGTTCACATTGCTTTTATGAAACATGCAATTTTCCATCTCCCTTGCCATGCCTTAAGAGCTTAATTGGACACAGTTGATGTAGACGCAAGCCCAGCTCCCGTCCCAGGCTTATCTTTCCAAAGGTCACAGATTTCACGCTGATCCTCTGCATTATGCTATCATTTCCACAAGAACCTGAGGAGGGGAACATTAATTGCCTGTGACTGTAATTGGCTTCATGATGGTTGTCAGGCCAGTGGCTGGGAACACACACCCCAGAACAGCTGTCAAACATGTAACCTGGCAGAAAGTCACCGAGTGTCAGGAGTGTGCTCTGAACAGGACTGACATTTCCTGTGCCCTCCGAGGCTCTGCAATCAAGACAGATCTCTTGACATAATGATTCTCAAAAGGGACTAATTTGAATTAGTTTCAGCTGGTGCAAGGCGAAGATGCAAACATGAACAGCCTGTTGGCAGCAAGTTCATCTCAAATCCCCGAAGAGAAACGTGCTCTCCTAGACCTCTGTGCATTCAGGCCGTGACGAGATCACTGTGGTGTCACTGACACAGCACTGACATTCCCGGTCCAGGGCTGGTTCAAAAAAGCCACAATCAAAGCAGAAAACCAACGGACAGTGAGAAGGTACATGTGGTCTAATCGGCATTAATATCAGACCTGGTTTCTCTTCTGCTAAGTCAAAACCAGTCCCTCCTTTGAAGCCAAGCACAGCAACTCAGATCAATCAAAATATCATCAGAGAGAAGTTGTGCTATCTGTGTTACCACCAGAAATACCAGGACTGATCTCTAAGGCCACTGAAAACCAGCTCTCCTTGATGTAATATGCACCAGAGCAGAGAGGTTTGAGTGGGATTTTTATATCCACCAGTTATACAACAGCTCCGTGTTGCAAAAGAAATTGCCTTTTCTCCTTGCTGGACAAGTCTCCAGTTTGCCTTTAGCCTGATGGGATCCCTGCCCTGGAGTACCATAGAAGTGAAGAAGTGAATTCAAAATGGAACACTTAGCAAAAACCCATATTTCCTGAAGCCCAGCATATAGGAAACTGGTAAAAACCCGATTAACAAAATGATTAAGTCAGACCTAATGACCTAAAAGACTTGAAAGTTGACATATCTGTCTGTGGTCATGGATTTAAATAATTTGCTGCATATTGCTACTGCAAAATGTAAGATGATTATCAGCTGAAACTCCTCTCAAAACCACAATTATCTATCTCAAGCATCAAGCGTTCAGGTACTCACATGTACAGTTTCAGATCAGAATCATAGTTTCACCTAATTATGGAACACAGCAAAATATATGTATTCAAATGTTGGATACAGCTATACTTATTTATGGGTAAAAATGAACTTACCCCTTTAGACACCTACATATTTACACAACTGTAGGAGAGAAAGTGAACACACTAAACACACACCGTGAACATACGTGCACTCTCGAAGACAGATGCTTCTAGCAATGCAGCACTACAACACGAGAAATACAGCAGGACTGGAACATGCTTTTCTCCCGAGTCTCACAAATTGGGTCGTACAAGAAAAATCCAGCCCAAGAGTCCCATATGTTTATTAGAGTGGCACAAAGACCCTTCCCTGTGCGTGCAGAGCATGGCTGGAGCAGCCTATGCTAATCAGTGCCACAGCTGTTCAGGAGGGTAACAGATAGGACCGAGCTTGCTTTTTACCTCAGTAAAATTAATCTTAATTATAGCAACTCATTCACGGCATTAATGTGAAATACACTGTAAGGCTGAATGTAAATCACAAATTCAACTCAATTTATACCTGCAGCAGCTCTTTTCCACATGGTTAGGGAAGGTGCTTTAAAAGCACCACAAAAATGCCTCCGAAGCCTTTTCTCTCAGCTGTAGGAGCAGGAGGATCCAGTGTTAACCAGGAAATATATTCTTGGGCAGGGCTGAGGAACTTGATGGCACTCCAAGGGAACACAACACAAAGACTCCCCATACTGCAGACAAGGCCAGGCATATATTGGTTTGCCATTTGGACCTGGCTTCAAACTGTGTGAGCTTGAAAACAGAGAAAAAGAACAGCAGAGCCGTGACAGTGACCTCTCTGTGAACCTGAATTGGGTAGCACTTTGCTCCCTCCCACACTTTAATTCATATTTCTGTGCTGACTCTAATACTGTGTACTGGCCCCAACAAGAATTAAATTAAATATTTATACTTTTATGATGAGATACTCTGTTACCCCATAAAACTTGCACATATGGAACTCTATTAATTTATGCTAATTCCTTATTTCTCTAGAAGAGCCTTTCTCCTCATTAGCATTTGATCATTTAATACAACTTTACAGCACACACTAAATTGAAGCCCATAATCTTTTGTAATTGAGGATTTGTGTGCATTTATTGTCATTTTTCAAAACAAAAAAAAGAGAGGGCAGGGAGATGTGTGTGGCAACGCTGCCTTTGCATGGCTTGGAGCAGGATCAGCTCTGCAGGGATCTTCTGGCAGTGCCAGCTGCAGGGAGCACAATTCATTCAGGAGTCTGGACCTGCCCTTGTTTGTGTCGAGGAAGCATTTTGTGCTGACCTCAGGGAGAGAAGAGCCAGTCCTCTGGCATGCTGCCAGCGCCTGCCAGCTGGGCCTGAGGATGGGGATAGGGAAAGAAAGCAGAGATGGAAATTACAGCCCACAGAGCAGCCCTGCAGCAGGGAAAGTGTCCAGTTCACCCTATCCAAGGGACCTTCTGTCTTACCTTTGCCTCCTGCTGAATCTTTCTATTATGTTCCTGACACCATAGAAATGGTATTACGGGGGAGGAAATTAAACCTGGTAATACTGGGCAGGAAATTAGTGTTTCTTCCCTTGCCATAACGTTCCTTTTCCTTGTCCAGTGGCCCAAATTCACTTCCACTTAGCCACAAGTCTAATTAAATTAAGCAGATAGCGTTGGCTAGTGCAGATCTGTCCCCCTTGCTGGGATTGTTCTCTGCCCTGGCGCAACTTTCCAAGCTCATCCGTGGGACTCCTCTAATCAGGAAGTTTGCTCCAGGCTCGTCTGTGCCTCTAAGCTGTAAATCAGAAGTGAACCAAAAGATTTTCCATTTCAGGAAAGGAAGACAACAGTGTTTTTGTCTTTCAATACCTGGCCTCAGACAGAAACCAGCAGGGAACAGTGGGATGCAATGCCGAGTTACACATGGCTGCCTTTGTCCCCCCTTGCCAGTGTCAGCTGGGGGTGTTCAGCACATTGCAGAGACAACTGGCCAGCTGCTGGATTTTCCTAGCAGCACTACAAAAAAAGTCTTGAAATTTCAAACACCACAATAAAAATGTATTATGTATACATTTATATATATAAAGTATGTGTCAAATTTCTGTCATCGGACACAGAGGAACAGCTTAGTGCCTCTGGAAACGCTGGTTTTGTTTCTTGCAGCACTGTTCACTTGTTTTCCAGGAGACGAAGAAATACATCATTGCAACAATTCAATGAGTGTTTTTAGGTTTTTCAGTGCTTCGGTGTGTCTTACACACAGTGAAATGAGGGTCAGTTTTACCTTGATGAGTTCTCTATATTGTTTTTTATGAAAAGAGGAACTCACATGTGCTCATGTCCAGCTATCGTTGAACTCAAACTGATAGGATTGGAAGTGCCAGTGCTTAAATAGAGTCTAGGAACAGGTTTCAAAATGCAGACTTCCTGACTGTACTAACAAGGATACTCTCATTCAGGCTAGGAGCTTCTGATACGCTTACTTCAAAATTATTTTATTTTATTTATTAATTGCAAGAGTTGTCAAGGAACTGCAGACTGCAGTCTGAGTTTATACATTCTTGACATTTACAGCTGCAAGGTTTAGGGAAAGACGCTCAGCCTCCACCAGCACAGCTGAGTGATAGTTCAAAGCTAGAGCAGAAATCATCCAGCTGTGGAAGATTAATAATTGCAATGTGCAGAGGCCCCATTTCATCTTTGGGGAGGAGTTCATGAGCACTCCTTTAAATGTATCCTTAGGATTGCAAGGAGGGAAGTGCTGCACTGAATGCTCTCATCTGTTTTCAGGGACACATTGACAAAGACATAAACAATGAAAAAGCTAAAAATATCCATTGCCCCAGTTACAGGAAACACCTGCAGCCAGCAGAGCACTTAAAACTCATTTAAGTCTCATTGAGTTTGGGGAGAGTTAGAAACATGGCCACTGGCTGTTCTTGAGTCAAGGTGTCAAAGACAACATTACTTTGTTTGTGCTGTGGACATAAAGCAGTGATTTCAGCACCGAGTGCTGTAGCCTGAGCAAACACGTGGCATCAGCAATTTACAATCAAAAAGACTCCACATTTTTAAGTTTAAAAAAACACTTCCTATTTAAATGCCATCTGCCTGCGCTGCTGTTTATTTAAATTGTCAGTTAATCAATGAAATGTAGTTGAGCTAGGAGCGCATCACAGCAAATCAGTGTAATCACCTTCATCTTCATTTTACTTTAACTGGACTCATCTCTCCATTCTGCCCCTGACCAGAGGCAAGTCAGATGTGAAAAAAAAGAAGTATCTTTTACCAAATGGAGTGATATATCTGTGTTGCTTCATCTCCTCCTTTTGTGGGAGCACATCTTTATGTTCTAAAACACTTCCAGTATCTTTTTTCCTGGGGCAACGAGAGGAAGAGATTGGATTACTCACCTAGAAATTAACAGCACAGCCTAAATCTTGTCTAAATCCTTTATCAAATAGCTCTTCACATTTCCTTTACACCTGGCTCAAGGCGGGAACCAACTGCACCAATGAGCAGCAAAACGCACTCGGGTCTCTGTGGAGGTGACAGCCATCTAATGAAGGCTCAAATCAGTTACACCATTTTTGCACTGACCATAAAATGACATAGTAAGTGCCTCTCAAAGACAGTTACCACACGGTTATTGCTGCTTTCCAAATTAGATTGTCATCACGAGTGTTCAGGAGTGAAAGATACAGGTAGGGAACCCGTTAATTCCTTAGCCCTGGCAGGTCGGAGCTCCCAATGCTTATTCATTTTTCATTAGCAAGAAACATCAGAACATCTCAGCTCCCCACACCACGAGGTAAATTATTCCTAGAGTACTGTACTTGGTAGCCTCAAGTTTAATTACCTTGTAATCTGCAGGTCATGTTATTACTCTGTGGTTACATGATTTTTTTTTTTCCACATCTATTTATATAACCTATAAAAGAATGTGACATTGGAGTGAATTTCTCTAAATTGGTCCCAGGCACACAGTTCTCCCAATGATTGAAAAAATGAGATTCTGCTCCAGGTGAGCATCTGCTGGCTACTCCTGTATGCTGTTTTAAGAATGAAACACCTACTCATGTTTTAGCAAGGCACAATGCTTTTTAGATAAAGCCAAAATAGTGATGCCAATGTGAATTCCAGTTTTAAGCACAGATAGCTGCTCCCAGCTCATCTTGGGTAGTATTCCCAGCTGGAGATAATCCAGAACAACTTTATCTCCAAAGATACTTGCAGATTATGAGTTTGATTTCTACATCAGTATCTTTTGTGATGTTTCCTTACAATCACCATATTCAGCCCTAAATAACAAAAGACACAGGCTGTTTGGTGGATGAGCGCTAAAGCCCAAGCATAGAAAGGTGGCCAAGTGCTGCATCCTTCTTTGTTCAAAAATAATCCTCTCATCAAAAGTTTTCCAAAGAAGAAGAGTCCTTTACATGGATTTTGTGCCAAACAGTGTATAAGTATATTCACAGGAGCAAAATGTGTCCCTCATTACTGTCCAGAGGCACATGCCATCACTGCAGACAGCAGCTGAGTCGCAGCCAAAGATCTGTCCCTCTGATTGAAGTGGAATATTTGATGTATAAAGATTTTTTTTTTCATTTTTCCCCCCAAAACTATAGGAAATTACTGTAACTGTCTCTGCTGGCCACTTCTGTATTGTATTTAACCTTATAAATATTTTACAGGTTTTTTTAATTTAAAACCCACAAAGATATTAACCTTTGCAGCAAAGAATGCATTGAATTCTTCTTTGCTGCATGGTACTTGACTAATGTCAAAGCAACTAATTTTTTTTAAGTTCTGGGGTACCTCAGTGTGTTAGTGAACAGTGTGTAATTTCTTACTACATAAGGGAAGAAGCACACGTATATTTTTGCTACAGGCAGCATCTTTAAACTTTTCTTCATCTTGAAAGCACTACTAGGTTTTCCAACTAAATGTTACAAATTTGTGCAAGTATTTCTTTTAAAATATTTTGACCATTTATCTGGTTAAGGGAGGAAGGAATATTTGCTCTGCCCTAGAATTTTAATGATGAAATTTTGATTCAGAAGATAAATTAATTACAAGCAGTTAGTAGTGAAATTAAGTATCTAACTCTTATCACATCTGGCTTATAGAGATATCTAGCTCCTGTGCTGGAGCAAACTCTATAGGCGGATGTGAGCTCCTAAGGAGTTGTGCATTGCACTTTTTGGTACAAATACTTTTTTGTCTGACAGATGCAAGTTCCTAACAGATTCTGCCCCCCAGTTTCCTTTGTGGCCCTTTGGATTACAAGTATCACATCCAGTGTGATCTGCTCAGGAATATTTTGAGCAGCAAGTAACTCACGGGATCAGTTTCAGATGAAGCACGGATTGATATGATGTGATTCGCCTCAACACTATGAAGAGGTTTTTCTTCCTTCCCTCCTCATCCTACTTCCCCACTCCTTTGTGAATCAGCAATAAACACCAGATGCCCTTTGCAACATGAAAAAGGGATGTACTCCTCTAAACAGAATTTCTGAAAACCAGGTAAATTGGATGCTTACAAGCAGTTCTGCTTAGGGAAATGGGTGGCTGTTATTTTATTTCACCTGAGAAGCTTCAATCTAGAGTGGTAATTTGCACACCTGAGGGAATAAATATGAAGCAACTACAGCAGAATATGCAGAGGTGGAATCTACAATCGGGAGTTTCTGGGTAGAAAGACAAGAAACATTTTTCCTCTTTTCAGCTGAGGGGGTCTCGCTGCTTTTGATAAAACCAAGGGAAGCTTTCCCACTGTGTGCAAAAAACTCCAGGGCTTCATCTTTCGCAAGAAGAAGTAATAGATTAATAGGAAAAATCTTTATCTAGACTGATGCAGACTTGTTTCAGGAGCTTGCTAATTGACAAAGCAAGCCTCAAGAGCCATCTAGAGGTTGTTTGGCAAGACTCATTTTTATTATTTTAAGACTGTGTCTTTTCCGTGTCAGAAACAACCCCCTAGTTCTTTCAGGTTTTGCCCTCATGTGCAGCATGGTAAATCAGGAAGACCTCTAGTTATATCACTTGAACTCCAGCAGTGTAGATGTGGTATCAGAGTAATCATCCCCTTCACCCACAGTGCAGCTGTTTCATTAATGAGAAGCCGCATTCCTGTGGCACAAGAAAAAAGTGTTACAGGAGGTGCTACGTGAGGCAGAGAGCATTCGGCATGAGGACTGGGCTCCTGTGAGCTCCAGACACGCTCCAGGGGAAAACAAGGACCCGGGAAGGGAATAAGCAGATTTTGCCAAACTGGGATTTGCTGAACGATGACACTTTTGCATTCCTGATGGTGTTGTCTGACCTGTTCTGGCTTCCCCTTAAGTCTGTGTCGAATCAAACCAAAATCAATACCCTGCTCTGAACAGGGGCCGTGGTTTGCAGAAGGGTGGGAAGAGAAAGAAGTTTGAGTGGGGTCTGTGAGTTCACTCCCACGGTTTACAGGTAGCCAAAATGTGCCAGCCTTCGAACAGACAGATTCTCTTTGGGGGGAATCATGGGAGACTCGTTTTTGAGGTCCCTGCATGGCTTAGAAACAAAGGAGAGAACAGGGTTTTGCAGACAAGGTGATGGGAACAGTCCTTCAGTTCTAGCAGGTGGTTTTTCCAGTTTGCAGCTCCAGTCTTTGGCGGACTGTGTTTTTATTCAGATTTCAAGACATCTTCAGACACAAGAGGTTTTTAGTGTGAGCCATGGAGATAATTTTCTGTATTGAGTTTAAATCTCTATTTGTCAGAAAAGAACAAGTATGACCTTTCACGAAATCAGACTGAAACCACTTCCTGGCACCCTTTATTCTCCAGACAGGAATCCAGTGAAGGTCTTGTGTAAATTGCTTTGTTTTACATCTTGTGTTTATCTGAACAAAGAACTTGGACTTGAAGGTCTAAATATACTTTGCCACATCAAAACTTTGCACTGAGGTGATAAATACAACTCTACCTATTAAAATCCTTCTGAGGAGGAAGCACATTTGTATACAGAAAGAAACACAGCAGGAATGTTATGTATTCACTTTAGGTTAAAACACGTACTTTGGTTTCAGAGGAATCTCTTTGATATTTCCTGTGTAATTAATCTGCTGGAGGAAGTACTTGAATGCCAGATTGGAACAACAGAAACACAAAGGGGATGAAGTGCTGATGTAGCACCAGTAAAACTGAGCCCACCAAGCTCTCCAGAGCTACACAGAGATTGCCTGCTCCAGGGAAAGGAGATTCCCCCAACTTGGGTTTATTTGGATTTTCCACCTACGCTGAGTTTCTTGAAGAACGAGAATGCAGCGAGCAGCAAGAGAGGTTTAATGTCAGGATATGAAACCTTTCTAAAATGTTTCTAAAGTGATAACCCAGGCAGCTGCCTAATGGATTCCCAGGGCTGCCCTGGGCAGGCCAGCACAGGCACCTGCGAGGTCTCTGCACAGACCCAGCCCAGGCACAGCTCCACTCCTGCATTATGCATAACCCCAGCACTCCCCAGGTGTGCTGCAGAGGGGAACTGGTGCAGATGCTGCCGGGTAATGGCAGGGGCTCTTTGAATCCCGGGAGAGGCAGCGAGAGGTTTTATCAATACCTATTATGAATGAGCTGAAGTGAAATGTTTCCATAAGGGATTTCTGCCTTCAAGATGCATAAACTAGCTCAATCAAAATGCTGAAGGTAGAAAGAGACAACAAAGATAAAGACTTCAGGGGGGCTGCTGTTCAGTTTATGCCAAACATTCCAGCCATGACTCTGAGTGTCAACGAGAGCAGACAAGTAATGGAAAGGTGAAAACTGAAATCACGGCTAAAGTGTTTCTCCAGTAGAGATGTATTTCTGTACATCTGAATTCAGAACACTGGACAAGAAAAATAAGATTTAGGGGTCCTAACCTTTAGAGAAACAACTGCACAAGAAAATGTGTTCTTGTAAAAGATGCCAAAACACAAGTTCGCTAAAATGCAACAGCCATATAATTAACAAAAAGGAAGGAGCAAAATATGAGAAACACAAAATGTATAATAGAACATGGACAAAAAATACATGTGTGTACACACACATATATATATGCAATATGAATATGAGGACAGCATCTGCTGGTAGCTCAGCTATGCTGCACAGTAGACACTGCAAAATGTAATCTATCAAACTGGTGAAATCAAAATAACATAAATTATTTTAACAATGTATCTCTTATAAACAATGGCCAGGCCTGGCCCATGGAGAAAGGCAGGGCTTTCACTAGGAGTGTAGGCTGGGTTGGTGTGATATAAACATGGTTAGGTGAATATTTATAAATCTCTGACTTTTGCATACTGATTCAGAGCCTAGAACAATATAAACTTGGAGTCAGTACTAACAAGAGCTCAGAAGAGCAGACCATCCAGTTAATCAGTGATCTTGCCTAAAATTGTTCAACGGTCTTTTGTAAAATGCAATTTTAATCTGTCTTTCCTTAGCATGGTAAAATACACAGTAGTGATCCTCTGACAGAAAGCACAGGTAATGCTTCAGACAGTTCTTAGCATTTAGCACCTTTAAATGAAGTTGCAGATTCAAACTCTACATAAAACTCTAATAAACATCACAAATCAAGAATATTTGTCTAAGAAAAAAATTGTTTATTTCCTCACTTGTCTACTTAAATGGACTTAATAGATATATTCTTCACTGCAAAGAAAAGAACAATGATGCAAACCCCCAAGTCTGTGAAACTCCAGGCCTTAATGGCTAAATCATTATGGGGTCTTTACTCCACATCCTCACAGTAACCATGCCTTCAGATAACATCCAACTCCCTCCAGTGAGAACAAGCAAGATAAAAAAAAAAAAACAACCAAACATTAGTAAGTAATAAATTATTGAGAATGAACTAAACCAGCAAGTAAACACCACATCTTTTAAAAAGCAAGTTTTTGATGCCTTTTGGAGGCTTGAGAAATGAGCTAATCTAAGTCACCCACAGTCTATTACATCTGATCGCTTCTGACAGGGGGCAACACTTCGCACAAAGAGCATAAAACTCCCTCAAACATCAGAGAAAAGCAAGAAAGAAATGCAGATAAGAGATTAAAAGGAACATCTTGGGCTGGATGTTTGCTTCCCTTTAGTAAACTCACATCTGTCTGCAGCATGATCTAGGAGTGATGAGGTCAATGTTTGTATTTCAGAGTAAAATCAGGCTCTCTTCCTTACCCAGAGATCAGCGTTATCATTCTCATGCAGTCCCACAGAAATGAGTGAGATTCCTGCAGAGTAAGGGAGCACTCAATGCATGCAGATTGCAGGTGCATTTATGTCCAATATCAGAGGTAACATATTCTCAAAATTATCAACAAATGAGTTGGAGTTTTCCTTTGTGTGACACAATCGTAAGACATTACGTTTTAATGTTCTTGTAACATATTTGCAGTCCCACTCACCTCCCAGAGAATACTGTGGAGTACATAGCAGCAGCAAAATTTGTGATATATAATCAAAATCTACAGCTTTCAATTAAAAGTATCCTTTAAAATTGCCATGCTGCCAGCTGCACTGAGCCACACGCTTTACATGATGGAGACCAGCATGTGTATTTGAGAATAGCTATAAGTAAATATAGAACCACATCCTGCCTGTAGACATTTGCAATATGATTTTAGCTCATTTTCAGGCCCTTATGCTCACAAATTATAGGCTAAGATGTGGTCCAAAGCCAGGAGAGCACTTCACAGCTTTGTTACTTTCTTTACTTTCCGTCTCTTGAAGAACAGCAGTCTAGCTGTGAGCTCAACGAGATGTTTAAATTTGAATTCTGTGTAGCTGACAGACCAAGAAAGAGGAGAAAATCCACAAGAATGAAAATTTCAGCATGTGCCAATGTATAAATGAAAAGGTGTCGTGACCCTTTCTCTAGACCATGATCTCTGTAACCCTCTGACTTTGCCACTGTGAACAGAGGCTCAAACATTCCATCTGTCCCAGCAGCATCTTTGCACGACACTCAGTTATCCTGCTGAAAGATTTTCATCAAATTCAGATGTTTTCTTTTGCTGCTTTTCATCTGTAGCACCAGGTTGCACTGCATCAGATTGGCTTTTATCAGCTCACAGTCTTGTTTGTCGTGAGAGGAGATGCAGCTCAGTGTACTGAGGAAAAAATCTGTCCAAAAACATTTGTCAGGAAACAAATGTTTGTCTGTGCTTGGAACAAAAGTATCTGACCCAAGATGGAGGGCCTAGGGTTCTTTTTGATTATGGATTTTGTGGGGTGCCACACCAGATAAGTTAAACTTACATGTCCCAAAGCAGTAGTTGTTGTTTTAGCTCCTGGCACATCCACACATGTTTTACTGTTCATTTCAAGGAACTGTTTGTAGAATTTAACCTCTAATTTCCATACTAGCATTTAGTGATAGTATTATATGTTCCAGATCACCTGTAGATTCCAACATTTTAACACCCAGATATGAGATGGGATCCTGCAAACTCGGATGCACTGTGCTAACTAGGATGTAAAATTTATGATGGCAAATGTTTGATTGGCACGGCTGCTGCTCCACGGGCTGAGCTCACCAGAGTAGCAACAGCCTTCCCAGCAAAGTCGGCCATTATCCTAAACAATCCAGTCACTTCAATCAAATCATTGAAGCTATTCATGTCATTATGTTAATTAAATACATTTATGTTTATACACTGAACCTAGAAGCAGATAAAGAAGAATTACATATATTAAATTCACTTAGAAAATGAAAATTTCTTTCCCAATGACTTTGAAAGGAGGGCACAGAGCTACTCACCAGTTTGGTTTGAAACAGAGAAATATTTTCAATTTCATGAAGAAAAAAGATGTTTCTGAAAATTTTGGAATCTTTAGTTCTAGTGTTTTTGTTAAAAATGGAATGCATTTCACTTTGCTCTTCTCATGTTTCATTTTGTCATTTCTAGCTGATGCTCCTTCCTTTTCTAGTTCAAGATTACATTTTTTTTCCTGTAAAATTTAATGGTTTGTTTTGATTAAACAGCCTGAAGATAAAAATACACTGCTTTGGGCAAACCGGTTATTTCAGATGAAGCCAAAATTACTTTTTTTTTTTTTTTGGTGAAAAACAAAACAATAAAAAAACCAAACGGTGTCTTCTAGCTCAGTCACCCTGTTCTTCAGCTTGGCTGACACTTCCCAAGGGTACAGGTGAGAGGAGAACAAGCAAGGAACTGTGATCTGGAACCCTTGAACTTGGATCTTGCAAGGGGACATTTATGAAATATGATGCAACAGTTCTACCTGTGAAATTTTTCAGTTCAGATTGTTGATATTAAAATTGGAATAGGTCCAGTTCAGACCAATGATTCTGTACATTACATCTCCAGCTACCTCTTTACTTCAGCTTTAAAGGTCTCAGGTCAAGAATGTCTGACCGGCAAGTGAGACACTTCGCTTCAGAAGTGTCTCCTCAATACCCTTCCTCTTATATTCCCTGATATCTTTCCCTGATAGTCCCTGAATTTGCCTTTTCTTATTTTCAGCCTATTGCCCCTTAAGCACAGCCAGCTGTTTTCTGCCAGTACCAGAGCATGTATGACAGGCATAACATAATATTAAACACATTTTATCTGTGGACTGTTCTGGGCTGTGTCTGGGCTCCTTGCCAAACCTCTTGGCACATCCCTGCCTTTTGCAGCATCCAGAATGAATTGATGACTGAGACAACTTAGATGATGGAGTAAAGTACCCTTACTGGAAGTGACAACTGTGTTCAGGTCTAAAAACTGGTGAGTTAGTTAAAAATCAATTTTCCCTATTAGCCAATCAATAAACTAAAGGCAGCTTAGAGGTCATTGGAGCAAAAATGTCTCCCTCGAGTCGTGAGCTGAGATCACAAACAGCCCAGTAACCAAAGCTCTCCACCCTCCCAGTGCTATAGAGCTCACAGTGCAAACACCCCTTTTGTCTATAAAAATGCACTAAACATGGCAACAGTGCCCTGGCATTCCAAGAGAACAAGCCTGGAAAGAATTGCACAGAAACGATTTTTATCCCTTTTTTTGTTCTCCTGCATTGCTTCCCACTTTGCTTAAAGTACTCCTTACCTGGTGCCTTCTTTTCACGATAATCCTGGTTTTAGCCATGTCAGGTATGACTGGTAACACGATAGAAAAAAAGACAAAACTGGGGAGGAATAAACCCAGAGACATTCTGAGCAGAGCACTTTCAGTGGGTGGGGTGCATGGAAAACACAGGCTTCTCTGCAAGAAGTTGAATTGAAGGTTTTTTTAAACCTAGTCTAGGCTTTAAAACAATCTCAGTTACGAGAAAGGTACTGGCTATCTCTACAGAAAAGCCACAAGGACACATTTTCCACTGACATACTATGTAGTTGTGTGTAGAAAATTCTGAACGTGCACTACAGCATAGTTTATTTGCTTATTTCTCATATTTTTACAATATGGCAACTAAACACTAAAGTATTTCATGAATGGGGAGCTGGCCTAAGCTTCTGACCCACGTGAGGGCTTCTAGAGATTTTCTTGGTCGGATTTACTCTGTTCCTCGAGCAGCTCATAATCTCACAATCCCAGAATTTATAGCTTCAGAATAGCTGTACATTCATGAAAGATCCAGTTAATGTCATTTAGATTAGGGCATAAGCAGGCAAATTACTTCCACGAGCAAACTTTATCCTTTCATTTTTCCTTCATGTCCTGTTACTGTAGCTGGGGGAGGTGTGATGCACACCTGTCCCAGGTACAAGGAAAGGAACCGGAAAGCAAAGGAATCTTTGTAAGGCACAGGAGTAAAAAGTGAAACCTCTGTGCTCACACAATAACCCCTGAAGGAAGATGCTCCTGTGGAGAGGTCGGTTTCCTTCACTTGTCATAGAACATGTTTTCCTCTTTTGTTTTGGACACCCGTGGAATAATTGAGGGGAAAATGATCCCATGGGAATTGGTCTTGAACACTGCTAAAAAATTATACCAACTGCACAGCAAATACTCGAGCTGCATGAAGATGAATGGGGGGGAAAAATGTCTAATATTTTCTGAAAGTTTTCCAAGGTTTTTATGGAGAAATTCAAGCCCATGTATCTGCTAAAATATCCATTGTTGTAAGTAGTTTACCTCACAGAGAACTTCAAATACCCTTTTTATTTTGTGACAGGGCAGAAGTATTCACACCCATCAGTTTTACACACAGAAATAATCAATTGCTGCTTTTCTGACAAAACTCCATCACTGTAAAAATGCTCCATTAAATGTCTGGTAATAACATTCTATAGATGTTTTATCGAAAAAACAAGTTTCTCTAAGCCAAACTGCACACAGCATACTGGTAAAAATGGGAAATAAAATGTTCATGCAATAGAAATATGTTTGAACCAGAAAACACTGGTGTAGAAAACATAGAGAAGAGCTCAGTAAACAAGTTTGATCCAGGCTATAAAAATGTAGTGGTAATCAAGAAAAGCCTGGTTCAGGCGGTTGGCTGGAATGATATCAGGGAGATTGGCATCAGGAAAATGACCTTTGGTGCTCTTGCTCCTTGAAAGCTGTGCTCCCTTCTCACTACTTACTCTGTCAGTAGCTCAGCTCCCAGAGGATCTGTGTCGATATTTTTTTGAAAACATTTTTGTATGACTTTTCTTAACAAAAATTTATCTCCACCTCACCAAAATTCTTCCACTGAAAATACACTGGAAATATTTTGTCTCTTTGAATTTTAAAAATGTTTTGGTTTTAGAGAAAAAGCTCCATGTTTTCTACAGGGGTAAACAAACCTGTTTTCTAGACAGCTATCCCTCATCAGCTGTCTCCTCATCTCCTCCCACCCTCCGGGGAATTGAGCTATAGGGAAGACATCAAAGCAGACAGACTCTTCTCTCTAGTTGTAGGAATTGTTTTTTGTATCTTCTCTTACTCTGTTGACAATTTTCAAGCCGCTATTTGAGTTTCTTTCTTCATCAGTCTTCAGTTTTTAGTATAAACTGTCCCTGGTCTTGTAGTTTATATTTCATTCAGTTTTTCCCGTTGTGGTTGTTACACTGTTTTCTCCTCTGTTGGTCACTGAATCTTGGCTCTTCCCTTATTTCTTACCTATTCCTGCTGTAGTAAATTCCCACATAACCTTTGAATCCTCAAGACAGAAAAACACAGCATCTTTGATGAGATTGTCTAGGCTGTCACGTTTTGGATTTAGGAATGTGTGCAACCTAGTGATTTAATCCCCTAGCTCTTGTCTAAGGTCTTCAGGTTTGCCACCCTTATCTCTGTGACACAATTTTAAGGGAATTCTTAACATTAAGTTACAAAGCTCTGAATTATCTCACCATGTAGGGTTTTTCGTTATCACCCTCCAAATCATATATATATATATTTTTTTTTTTTTTTCTTGTTCTGAAAGCCTTTCCTTTTCAATTTATCCCAGGAAAACAGGGCAGATCTTGAAAGAATCAGACTGGGTAGCACTGAGAAGCTAAAGATTAAGTTCCAGGGGACCAAGAGAGGCACAGGGGACAGAACTGGTACTGGCAGCTCTGGAAATCCTGGACTTGAGGTAACAACTTAGACTCGTTCCAAGGCTGTGGAGATTATTCCTCTGGATATTGCACAATGCAGCAGACTGGGCTCTGGAGCGCTCCAAGATCCTGTTTATTCAGTGTATAAAATTTATCTCTGGGGGCCCCAGCTGAAGCACAGACAAAACAATTTTCCCCATAAAGTTTTACGGCTGCTCCAAGGGTCCTCCACTAAAAGCTTCCACACTTGTGAAAAGGAGAAGAAAAGGAAAATGCGCATCAGCTCCCAGTTCTGAAGTGGGAGTAATCCCATTTATTTTCCTTCCTTTTATTCAAGCCTAATGCTCTTTAGAATAGAGACCATGGTGCCAGAGAGGTCCCTCATGATGTGCACAAGGGATTGCTAAGAAAAGTTGGTTTAGAGTCGTATGTAGAACGAGAGAACAAAACCCTTCAGCACAACCACCACTATACACACCTTTGAATTTGCTCTGACTGCGGAGGGAATTGGCTCTGTCGTGCTCAGGGGAATGGGATGGCCCAAGAGCACGACTGTGGAGGTGAATCAGGTTGCCTGGTCTTCATCAGCCAGAAAGATGAAGATATTAACCCCTGGTTTTCCCTGTGGAGACCGCGTTGGCACGTCCACTCCCTTGCTGTGCCCACCATTCAGCATGCACGTTGTAGCTCCTAAAGCCACATTCAGGTCAGGGGTGTTTGGAGGGGCTTTATTCAAGTGGCTGCTCTAGGAAATAAAAGCAGATCTGTAAAATCGCAGTGTATAATATATTAGAAATGGAATACAATTCTCAGGGGGATCTTCACTGAGACCAGTGGGATGATTCAGGGGAAAATGATGAATGGCTACTGCCCTTTTCTCCTTCCAAATAAACATTTCGTCCCTCTCCATTGGAGCCGGGCAGCAGATGCAAAATTACAGCACAGAAAAAGAGCATAATTTGGCCATAAAAATGTTGCAATAAGTTGTTATATAACTGAAATGCCACCGCCTTTAGTGCATCCACCCACTCATTTTACAACCAGTTAATATTTTTCTGAACTTACATGTTGTATTCTATCCTGCCGCCTCTGCAATCTTTTTGCCTATTTTTCTGCCAAAGCCACAAGAATAAAGCTGTCAACATTGCAACTAAGCCATCTTTCTTGTCTGGCAAATTGTCTAGTGGAGACTATAACCTCCTGGCTGCTCCACTGTATAATGTAAGTATCCTGTCTTAACAAAACAGAATTTAAATATTCTTTAGATACAAGATATCTGCAGGCTTCTGTGCAGAAACAAGTTAAATATATTTCCCTGACATTTTTTACTTTTCTCCAGTGGGAATGGCACAGACATTCATATAAAGCTGAACACGTATTGACATGCTTAGAGAGATGTTATATGGTTTTTCAACTGAAATATCTCCAGGTATTTGAACCGCAATAATAAATATGGCCACTCCTGAGGGAAGGAAGAAGCGGCAAGAAAATTCCCCAGAAGAGTGTGATTAAGAACTGAAGTGAGCCACTGGCATACAGTAGTTATGCTTTGAATGTGATTGGGATTTATGATTTCAATTAATGCTGGAGAACAATTTTAGAAAGTTATTAGCAAGCTCCTGGCTGAACAGAACACAGTTCATTTGTGCATTCCTCCAGATTAGCTTTATCATTGTGTTGTTTACAAACACAAGGCTGGATCCTCTGAGATGTGTTTTGGGGAGGCACAGATGACAGCTGCAGAGGAGCCACATGGACCAAAAATGTGGCCTCATCTATGGGGTAGTTTTTAGTGTATTGGAGGAGCTGTAATTTTACATTTGAGAGACCAAAAGAGAGAAACTCATGAGAGAAGAAAGACCCGTCTCCTTTTCTCTGCTTTTCCATTTTGTGTCCCAAGAAAGGCTCTGGGCTGTGTGTTCATCTGAAGTAAATTTGCTGGATGTACATCACCAAGGAGCTGGGCCCTCCTGAGGTTCACTTACAATTCACAAACTAACTGAGGCCTGACATGACTGTCCGTGTGGGCTTGTGCTGCACATATCTATATATGTTTATATCTCGGTATTGATATATTGATAAATATAATCATGTCTCAGCTTGCCTTTATTTTCTATAGACACAGCTCTCCCCATCTGCCTTCTAATTTCAGAATTTCAATGTCATCTGTATTTGTTAAGGCCCTGTCCCCTCAGGCAGGGTCTGCTTGTGGGGATCTCCATGCTCTGTGCACCCAGAGAGAGCCTGAGAGCTGTGGTCTGGGTCCTAAACATGTCTTGACTCACTGAGCTGAATAAAGCTATTCACAAAGGCAAAGAAAATCAGGTGTAAGCAGCTGAAGGCTTGGAGATTAATGAAGCATTCGGGAGGGAAAGCAGCAGAGTTTTTTCAAGGCAGTCCTGCCCTGGAGAAGTGGGGAGGGGCACGAATACCCTCAGGTCGCTGTTGCCACTGGCAGCAATGACAGCAAGCACCAGAACCTTGTCCTCCTTTACCGTGGTCACTCACTGTCCCCTGTTTCTCTTGCACAAAAAGTAGTAAAGGCCCCTTCTTCACTTCTGTCAGGTACTAAGAAATATTTATTCACGACTCATTATGTAGCTAGGTCAGTGTAAATACTTTTGTTTCTAAGGATAGTGACGGTCATTCTTTCTCTGAAGAAATACCAAAATCTCCATTTAGACTAAGTCTTACATAAATTCTCTCTCTCTGGGTTTGTGTGGTTGAAGAACAAATGCAAGGGACAGCAGAATTATATCCCCTTGTTTTCCTGTTGCCAACACTGCAGTATTTCATACAGAGCAGTTTATGTGAGAAGCATTTTCCCTTTCATTTCAAAGCCTTGTGCCAGGCTTGAACCAACACTGTGGCTGCCAGCATGACTCACAGCTACTTTGGCAGAACAGTATCTGCCAGTGACTGGAAGAGAAAATCTCACTGAGGCTTCAGGCACAACTCTGTGACAATAGGGTAATTAACTTTTGAAGCGGACCATTTCAATCCGTGCAGAACAAGAGCAGGAGGAACCTTCCACCTGCATGTCTGGTGTGTCCCTGAATCAAGACATGCGAGCGTTTTCAACTTCGTGAATTAAGATTAAACTACAGAATACACAGCTGAGCCAATGGAAGAGAGATTCTGCTTTACAGAATGTTGTATGTTACTTGTGATTCCTGTCAAGACTGTGGGAGGTAAAATCGCTGAAAAATAATCACTTTCTTAGAAATTTTGACATTGTGAGAAGCACTGTAGCAGAGATCCTACCCTTTGAAGTTTTACTTTCGGTGGGCTTCACGTGTGTCTACACTACCTTTCAGCAAGGCTCCTGGACACAGGCTTCACAATTTTGGGAGGTCCACTGAGGCTCTAAGCATGGAGCAAGCAGGGAAGAGGCCAAAGGCAGCTGTTTCCTTCAGATCACAGGAGTGTCTGTGTCAGCTGCCTTCCACCCAGAGCAATGAGAGACCCAAGACCAAGGTTTTGGAGTAAGTTTTCTCTGGTTGTACCTGATAGAGCCACTGGAAATAGAAATGAAAATGAAAACCACAGCTTGTGAGTGCTCTTAAAGCTGATGTCAGTCCTTCACAGCCTCGAAGCACGTTCTTACTATTACTCTGTATTATGTTTTACACTTTCAGGAAATGGTGAGTAAAATGTTTTTTGGCTTGTTTTTTTTCCATATGTCAAAGGCAAAGTTTTCCCCTTTGCTTCCATTGAATCTAAACCCGACAAGGCTGCTCTTCTTTTACAACTCATATTCTGCCAAGACATCTTTGTTTGTGCACCAGCTACATCAAATGCAGTTAGTGCAGGACTGGGAATACTGTTTATTAGTTAACCACAGCTGCAGAACTAGCAGATGGAGCAGAGCACATTTTTGTTGAAGATCACAAAAGTAATGACTACTGCTCTTTTCTTTTTCATTTTTAATCTGTCATTGCTTCACGATGGAGTTGCAGATTTCGTTAGAGACTTCACAGACTGGTACAGAAACCACAGTATCCATTACATTTAATTACTCCTCCATTTGTTTAAACAGTGAGTGATTTTATTAAATTGAATTGTTTTCCTCTGCAGCTTACATGAGAAAGGGGCATTATAATTACAATCAGGTTGGCATTTTAAACTTATAACATTTGTAAGCTACAGCAAAATTTTCCAAAGCCCCGGAGAAATTACATGCATATTTAAATGCCAACAAAATCTGCTCACATACCACCTTTAAAAATCTCTTAGTTCTGTGAGGTGAAACTGAGATCCCAGCTGAGGGGTAACAAATCAAAATGACCCCGTGGCCAGCAAAACCTGCGTCCTCTGAGAGCCCCCAGAGCAAAGACAATGATGCAGTGCCAAGGAGACAGCAGCAAGACTGGGGCTGCTCACTGTTACTCAGAACAATTCCTGCTGGCTTAACTAAAAGCAACAAGCAAAACAATAAACAAGAAGTAAGAATTTTTAGTCTTTTCATTTCTAGCATCCTGTCCAATGAAGCGAGTGTGCCACCAATGGTCTTAATCACCAGGATTTCAGGTCATACCAGTTCCCTTATTCTGATGAAGTTCCCCTTCCCTTTACAGCCTTTGCACTGGACCCTCCACACCTCCAGCTTTCATACCCCCACCTACAGCTTCACAGAATCCACACATCTGTCCCAAGGACTGTTGCGGTGAGTTGGGAAGGGG
>VZTA01012930.1:0-10510 GCA_013398855.1 Mohoua ochrocephala | reverse complement strand
CCACAGAACCCCAGCCGTGTGTTTGGCAGACAGTGTGCGTGTCGTGAACTGCACGGTGCGTTTGCGTGGTTTCCACAGCAGGCTGGGCGCGATTCTCCAAGTGACGGGGCAGCAACGTGTCCCCGATGATGGCTGCAGATGGCGGCTGCAAGCGGTGGCTGGAACACGGAGTGCAGGCGGCAGGCTGTGTGCAGGTGGGGGCTGTGGACCACGAGGTAGTTCCCAGGATTGGCACAGCAGGGCAAAGCAGGCACGGGCAGGGAAACAGAACCACAGGGAAGAGAGTGCGAAGGCGGGAGCAGAAGGGGCCAAGCTGACCCTCCAAGTGACCCAAAGCAAAAGGCAAAGGCAAAGGCAAAGGCAAAGGCAAAGGCAAAGGCAAAGGCAAAGGCAAAGGCAAAGGCAAAGGCAAAGGCAAAGACAAAGACAAAGACAAAGACCTCGTGGTGTTGCAGCTAGCTGCTTTTATGTGTCCCCAAACTCCTCCCCCTACTCAGCTTCGCAGGCCCGTTTTTGGCGGGCATTTTTCTTCACTTCATTTGTGACATATATTGAGACATATATATTGGTCCCTCTCACCTGTATGTGCATATATAGACACAAATGACATTGTGAATGCATATATCTTGCCAGTAAAAGATGGTCCAGTGATAAATTGATTCCAGTTAGCACTTGCAAAAGTTAGATATTCATGTGGTTAAATCATGTTTAACTAAATATAAAATTGATTTTAGCCTAATTTTCCAACTGAAAACTGATCATCACAAAGCAAAATGCATACTCATCAGCATATCTGAAAAATGGGTGTGCAAATTTAAGATTTGATGCTCATAGCTGGATAAAAACAAATACTACTGCAGACATACCTTTCAATCATACTGGTTTTCCAAGCACAGCCCAGAGTTACCACTAATGGGTGATCTAACCACAGTGCTTGTAGTCAGCAATTTAATACACCCTTACTCATCCTGCTGAGACAGATGAGTAAAGAACATGCTTGCGAGCAGCGAAGGCTCAAGAAATGCTAGACCTCTGAACCAATTATCTCAGTTAGAGTCAGGCAGCAAAGCAACAGCAGCCAAAAGTCCAAAATCGCAGAGATTAGAGCTGTAATGCCCTATTCACTCATTCCAGCTAATTCCCTTGAAAACTCAATATCCTTGCCAGCACCTTGCACCATTACCTCTCGCTACTTTTATTGTTCAGGTTTTTTCTTCACCTTTGAGGTCAGAAGTACACTAAGGAGTAATGACTTGGAACAGTGAAAATTATTTGTACTTTATCTGTAGAGAACTATCTGCTTTCCCTTATAATCACAATTTCAGTTTATCAGAAAAATGGTAAGGAAATGACAGGTGATTGACTCAGAACATTTTCATTTTTTAAAATTATTGCTATTGTTTATATTTCTGAGCTGAACAAAAAAAAAATCAAAGTTCTTTTGAGTGAACTTGACTTGTTCTGTCCTGATGCTTTTTGACCTTTAAACTAGTCATCTGAAAAAAAGATAAGGTGTATCTGCTCAAGACGCTTCTTTCTGTAAGTTGTTCAGATCTGTGGTTTATACATTTAATTTTATTTTCACTTATAAATAACTTAACCTGCATATAAATGATAGGAAAAAGAAGATGGTAAGTTACATCAGCCAAAATATACCTTCAAAATGAAGGAGCCTAGCGACCTAAAATACTTAACTAATTTGTTATTCAGACAATGTAGATACATTAAAATTATAGAAAACTACACTGAATGTAGAGGCTGTTAAGACAGGTATCACAATATTAAGAATTCCCTGGTGGGAAATTTCTAGCTTTGATCTGAACCAATCCTCATAGGAACAAAATGCAATTCTCTGGCAAAACAAAGGACACAATTCTAAGCCTAATTTTGCATTTCAAAAGAGTCTTCTGTAAAGTCAACATAGCACTTGAAATGCTTAATGAATGCAGATGCTTCATTTCTGAGAGAAAGTTAGAATTGGTACCCGGGGGTGAAATGAAGAACCACCACTCCATAAGTTGAAATATAGGCTCAATTAGCCCACAAACGAATGGCTGAATACATGTTACTCACTGCTTCTGAAATGTGTTAAATTTCACATTAACAACCAAAATTATTCATCTCTAACAAGAATTGCTGGTTACCTCTCTCCAAAAGCAATGATATAAAAGAATGAAAGCTGGTGTTCTCCAGGGTTTGGTTTGGTTTTTTTTTGTGGAGGAGAAGTCAAGTTTTGCTGCACCTAAATTCTTTAAGCATGACATGAATTTCATGTGTCAATAGTCAGATGTGTGGAAGAAGAACCAATCTTTGCAACAGACAATTTTTCTGACTGTATTTGGAAGCAAAAGCCAGGACAAGGAGAGCGAGCGACTATTCCTGGATATAGGAACAGAAACAGTTTCAGCCCTAGAAGACAAATTACCTTTTAGAAGTAAGGAAGTGAACAGGAATACTAACTGCAAGCAGTATTTTTCTCTCTCTGTGTACCCAGCACAGTGACCTCCCAACTACCTCATGGTGACAGCAGAATGGTGCATGGTAATAGCAAAGCAGGAGAAGTCTTGTTCAGTCTGTATTTTTGGACAAGCACTGCCTCCCAGATGTGGTTTCAGCACCAGAGGAAGCTCCTGTGCCGATCGCACGCCACCCATCCAAAAGCCAAAGTCACCCTTGTTCACTTCTGAGCCAGCTGCTCTGGGAGCTCTCCCTGGCACCAAAGCCATCACTCCTCACTGCTCCACGGACAGCAACACAACACCTGGAGGAAGGGAAGTCAGTCTGGGATATCAGCTATCTCAGCAGGAGCAGGAAACCCTCCACAGCTTAGGAGCATTTCTTAAACCATGCTAATCCACAGAGGAAAATTTAGAAGAAATAATAAAAGCACAGGGACAACAAACCCGCAGCTGAGGTCCGTCCCACCCCACCCCTTCCTGTTCCTTCCCTTGTACCAGCAGCACTGCAGGAGCAAAGCCATTTGCAAAAAACTCCCAAATCACAGAACAATAAAGTGAGCTTTCAGCTGAACCAGGGTGACAATACGGAGGCACAGATAGTATGACAGGATCAGCCTGACACTTTTCCCTGCTTTCCAGCTTTACAACCTGTTTCCTAGACAACTGCACTGCCGCCTTCACACTTTCTACCTCCATGCACAGCCCCCTCTTCAACATAAAGAAGCCAAAGTATTTGTAAGGAGGTGTACCATCTGCAGTGCTAGTTTCTGTAACATCTAGATTTAGTTTGGCAGTCTCACACCTACCCATTCCTTGCCAGCTGCAAACCTAAGCGGGTTTGACAAAATACAACCAGAACTCAGCAGCACCAATGAATACAGGGGAAAACAGAGGACTCACCACTGGCTTGTACAATTCTTGTTCCTAATATTCCCCCTATATCGTGTTGTGTCATCAAATAAACAAGACAATAGAAAAGCATTCGATCTCTGTAATTACTTTTTATATACCTTTGACTTACAGAACATTGTTTTGAAAATCGAGACAATTTGAGGGAGAGAGAAATGTATATATGTGTCTCTATACATGACTCGATCAACTAAAATGCTTCTTGCTCTGGCTCTAGGGAGCATAACAACAATTTCTTCAGCTTTAACCTTCCAGGCATTATTCGGTATGAGAAGGCATCGTAAGGAAATAAAATGTTATCCAGGCAAAAGCATTACAGATTGAAGAAGTAACCATGAATGAAAGTTACCCCACATCATAAGAGGCAGGGAGAGTAATTTCTATTTTAGAAAAAAATGAGGAGAAATCGCACGCATGCATATTTTATGGCTTCCCTGGAAAGTTTTGGTGCTAAATCCTGAGTCCTGCTGACCTAAACTGGTCTGTCACAGAGACAAAGGTTCATCATTCAGCTTCAAGACTTCAAAAAAGCACAAGGTTTTACTTAGCGAGTTTTAAGTAGTTTAGGAGATGAACCCAGACACAAATCATAAAGTTTGGATGATTATGTAAAATTCACCTCAGCCATATTCTCTGGAAAAACAAGACTCAAATCCCAATACAATTTTGCTATAACAAAACCTCTCCTTTTTTCTGTCTTTACCCAGCCACAACTTAAAAATTTCTGCTTTCTCCTATCCCACATTACCTAGAGCAACAGGACATGTATAATTTTTATCTCTATTTTAATATCCTCTTTCTCACTTCAGAAATCCTACCCTACAGATAGAACACAGAATTGCATCATAACTTCTTCTGCCCGTATTTATCTTTTACTATTTTATCAGCCCAGCTCAATTTTTACTCAATGTGAACATAAAGTTCAACAACAACAAAGCTGATTCTGGTTCCTTCAGACCTTGTATTGCCTTCTGAAATGTAGTGATCCCTGAAAATCCTTTAGACAAAATGAGGCTATTTTAAAACAGCATCATCAGCAGTAACTAAATTAATCTCAGAACATGAGATAAACTATGCAGCCATTAATGCCATTCCCTAGACACTGCAGATGATGAATAGGGCTTTCCTGAGGTTTGATGACCAAAAATAGGACCAAGACCAAATTTATTAAGGCTCTATGCCTCCCGTTCTTACCTGCATAACATAAAAAACACTCAGAACAAAGCAAAGACAGAGAAAACGGTTTAGAAACTTGCAGAACTACCTCCAGCAATTCAATGCAATACTATAAAAATAAGAGTGTTCATAATAGGTAATTGAGGAACAGCTATGAACCTCCCACTCAACATATGCACAAACAGACACTGTAATTATTATAGAAAAGCTGCAAGCGGTAAGAAGACCAAAGTGTTTACAAAGTTTTTTAAAGGATTGACCTTCGAGAAGAATCATCCTGTGAACAGGTGCTAAAGCACCACAAGAGCTGAACTTCCAAATCTCCAAAAATTGTCATGTTCATCCTTTTTTAAGAATTATATTAATATATTGGCCCAAATAAATAACTGATGGCAAATTCCACCATCTCGAGTGCAGTTTTCCATTGATATCTTTTTTTTTTTTTTTTGCTTTTATAAAGGACACTTTATTTATTTCTTGTCTTTGCTCATAAGCACATTTAAACTCCGGTATTCCCAGCAAAACACCGCATCGTCTTTGTATCTTCATGAATACTTTGAATTAAGCTTTGTCATCATTACACAGTCTTCTGTAACACTATCATATTCTCACTAAAAGCCTATAAAAAAACCTCCCTGTTACTACACAAGAAGATCAGCTTTTGTTCACTGAAGAAGATTAAAACCCTTTTTGAAACCCTTGAAACCCTTCATGCCATTAGACCTGCCATCAGCATACAGATTACTTTTCTCATTTTTACAGTACAATGCCTTGCAAAGAAGAGGTTTCAAAGCAAAGGAAGCAGAAGAGAAAAAGAAAATAATGTGAAGCAGCCAAAGTACAGTAAAGTTGCTGCAGAAATCTCTCTATGCTAACAGGAACTAGGGATTTTTTAAGCCCCATCTTTGGCTCAGCAATCAAATACCTTTCATCGGTTTGAGGTGAATGCCTTAAGGTTTGCACAGGTTTCAGGGATGCTGGCCCCAGGAAACCCCAGTTTCTGCATGAAAGAACCTTAGGTCAACTCAAAACACATTTGTGCTAATGAAGAGAAACTACCACCTTTGCATCTGATTTACTTGAATTATTTCACACTGTCCCTTTCTGGGGACCTAAAATGACTAATTCTGATGTATGCGTATCTACTCTAGGGGTATTTATGCTTCACAAGGCTCACCTCACTCTTTGTGCCTGTAATAAGAATTTTGCAGCTTCACAGGTAACTGCATACATGGAAACTATTCCCACTTTTAAAAAGGCTGGCCAGATAAGTCATAGCCAAAAATCAAGTAAACTAAGACAACTCTTGTTTTAACACTGTTAAGCTTATGATGGAAAAAATACTATGCAAAGTAAAACTCTTTTCTGACATGCCATGTACTGGTTCTAAATCTGTACAAACACACACACATTGTCCCAGGATTCTGAGTCATGAGTCTCTGAAAATGAAAAACAACTCACTCTCCCTTGCAACAACCTTCTCTTCTCCCCACTTGCCACGAACTCCCGAGCGCATGGGGTGGCAGGGGAACAAAATGCCTGACATCTTGGTCTAAAGTGCTTTGCCTAATAAACACCATCTCTTTGATCTGGGACAGCTGTGGACTTAATAGGCATCCAGCCTTCATCCAGGGTTTATCAACAAGGCTGCACAAAGCAGATTCTCCCTGAACAGTGCAGACACTCCTGAATGTCCACTGTATTTTGTGGGATGCTACCTTCTATTTTCAGTTTATTGCTTTTAAGCACATTTTTTGAAAACACATGCAGGTGGTGAAACGCTCAGTTCACACTGCCTAATGTTTTTTCTGACACAAATATTTTCCCCAGAGAAACATGTCTCCTACTTCCACTCCAACACAGCCCCTTACATTTACCTCAAATGTATCACCAGAATTACCAGCAGCTTTGTTCTCAACTTAGTTACTGCCTCATTAATGCTCAGAGGACTGACATTTGCAAGGAGCCTAAGCAAAATGCTGAAATCTTTGTTTGAAAAACTCAGAGGCACATTCTCATTGTGTGTAGAAACATCTTACACCATTACAGAAGACAGCTCAGTATCTCTAACCCCGCTTTCATAGCTTGTTTTCACACGCTATGTGCAAACAGGCCGTGCAACTCAATGAGACAGGAAATCCTTGACGACAGGAATTAAAGATTAAAAATTAGATTTGTAAATATACTGACGATTTTAGAAGTTACTATCAAGAACAACTGTGTGTTCTTTGTATATTCCGTCCAGAGTTCTGAGATAAACAATGACCCTGCAGTAACTCAGACACTGGAGGAGACCTGGAGCAAGGAGAGTGTTAAACTTAGAAATTTAAGTTGCATTCCATAGAATCATAGAATGGTCCGGGTTGGAAGAAGCTTTAAAGATCATCCATTTCCAACCCCCTTCCATGGGCAGGGACATCTCCCACTAGACCAGGTTGCTCATAGCCCCATTCAGCCTGGCTTTGAAGAGTTCCAGGGTTGGGGCATCCACAGCTTCTCTGGGAAACCTGTTCCAGTGCCTCATCACGCCTGCAGTAAAGAATTTCTTCCTAATACCCAATCTAAGCCTGTCCTCTTTTAGTCGAAAGGCATTACGCCTAGTCCTGTCACTGCCTGCCCTTATTGAAATTCTCTTTAAAGCTCTTATTGTAGGCCGCTTTAGGTACAGAAAAGCTGCTAGAAGGTCTCCCTAGAGCCTTTGTTTTTTCTCTGATTACATGGCTCACCCTACCTCAGGTAACACAGTGGTGTTGCAAACATATGTATGCTATAGCATCTCTGCAATCGTTCTCTCACTGCTCACAGCAGATGTTTGTATATATATTGGTTATATATTTGCATAGAACTACAGTCCAAGGACATATGTGGAGCTCACACAATTCAGTCTTGAGAGACAAACAAATTTAAAATTGAGTGTCGTGCCATTTGTTTGAAATTAAAAGCCCAAACTATGATACTTCATGTGAAACACAGAGCTTTCTTTCTGTCTCAAAATATCAATTCCTAAGGTCATTAAAACACTACAGAAAGAAAAGAAACAACGAAAAAACCCAGCTGAAACAGCTGAACAGTTGAAGTTATATCAGCTAATACATCCGACCTTCTAAATAAAAGTAAAAAACCCCAAATGAAAACTAAACCAAGTACATACATTCTGCAACATAATTTGCATAATACTTGCCTTTTTCAAATATTAATTCTAGAAAAAGCAGTTGTTTTGATACTTACAGGGCCAAACCAAACCCCTACCCATGAAATCTTCATGAGGCAATTTTTCGTGATGTACTTTTCCCCTATATGAAAAAATTACGAATTTATGACACAAAATATTAGATAGAGGAAAGTATGTATAGGCTTCTAATATTGATGCTTTTCAGGGACTGGTGGTGTGTTTGTTTAATTAGCAGAACTTCAGGTCTGCCAACAGGCTCTGTATTACTGCAGAAGTACCACAGCAGTAGTGCAGTGGAACACACGATATGATGGATTGGTAATACTTGAGGTTAATGGAATTGACCATATTCGGCTGCAGAGTTGAATAACGAGGCCTGGTAAAGCCTGCTAAGGTAAGCAAATCCGTAAGATTTATCCCCTTTCCTCCTTCCTGAACACCAAAGCAACAACGTCTCAGGTAAAATTTTTATTTTGTGTTTGGAAATATTCCACCCGAAAGAGGAGCATTTATCAGTGACACGGACAGAAAACCATATTGTGCTGTTAGGGTGTGCATTCATCTGTTATGATAATTATACTTAATACAGGATTATACCTTCTCCTCCTGTGTGCTACCATTAAAAACTACTATTATCCCATTTATACTGCTTTTGTTCTTTTTTTTCTTCAGGTCCCTCAGCAGAAAGCTTTCCTCAAACGAGGCTCTCGTGCCACAAGAGAGGTTGTTCTCTGCTTATGCACAGTATCACCAGGCAAACATACACTTCCAGCAAATTGTACATCAGCTAGCTAAATCCAGGACAAATGCATATGTCACCCCCTAAATCAGACACTCGCTCTGTAATTTACAGTCTGGTCAAAATTATAGCAATTTAACCAAAAGAGGAATTTGCCTTAGTACTTCTAGGTTTTTCAGTAGACATCATTAGTGCCACATCATTTAATAGCTCTTGAGTTAAAGCACTCCAGCTCATTTTTGCTTGTCAGTTTAATGGGATAAAAAGCAAAAATCTTATGAGAAGCAACCGAGTAAGCTGGGGTTGCTTATCCTGTAGAAGAGAAGGCTCAGGAAGGACCTTATTGCCCTCTACAACTGCCTGAAAGGTGGGTGTCGCCAGGTGGAGCTCTTCTCCCAGGTAGCAAGTGGCAGGACAAAAGGAAATAGCCTCAAGTTGCACCAGGGGAGGTTTAGAATATTGTAGGATATTTGGAAAAATTTCTTCACAGAAAGGGTTGTCAAGCATTGCCCAGGGAAGTGGTGGTGTCACTGCCCCTGGAAGTGTTCAAAAAACGTGTGGAAGTGGCACATGGGGACATGGCTTGGTGGTGACACAATGGTGATATGGTTGGACTTGATGATCTTAGAGGCATTTTCCAACCTAAAGGATTCTATGATTGTAGGAAAGCAAGAAGCATCATCAGGTAAGAGTCTCATGGTTTTAGTTGGGCTATTTTCTTGAACAGTAATGGCCCTCACTCTGAAGTATGACAGACAGAAGACCACAACATACTATTCCTAGGAACAGTTACAAGGTCCAAGACGAATCTGAAGCCAAAGAAAAAGATGAGGAGAGCAGCATTTCTGTCTGCTGTGCCTTAACCACCACCTCCACAGCGAGGGTGAACCACATGGTGCACTACACCAGCAAGCCCCTGCTGCTGCCTAGCCTGAGGCAGCAGTGCCCAACACGGAGTGCCTTTCCTGAGAGCAGCAGCAATGATTAAAATACTCAAGAAAGAAAAAGCTCCGCACAACACCAGTATGAGTGAGCATGAAGCAGTGCTCTAGTTCTCTGCCCTGTCCATCCAATCCATCCTGCTTGTGTTTCTCCAGGAAGGGTGTCCCACACCTTAGCAGCTGAGTCATGGCTGCTCTTCACAAACCTCCCACTCATCTCAACACCTTCAAGCAGCCACTGTATAGAATTGGTCTTCTAAATTTCAGTGTGCCTTCTGGGGAAAAAAAGGAGATCCCGAACAGAACTGGGCAGACTACAGATGAAAGGACTACATAACATGTTATCTAGACCCCTATGCCCTACAAGTGCAGGTCAACTGGGGACAAGTTAGACCCCTCAAGGTGCTTTTAACTGGGCTTTAGTGTTGTTGAGACACCACTGAGACATTTAGGCTGCAGATTAAGAAGGCAGCAGGTATAGAAACACCCTAATTGCCATGCTATTGACTGAACTTGGTTTGACAAAGTCTTATTAGCTCAAATATGGACTAATTTGAGCATAATTTATAAATTACAGGCTAATATATGGCGGCTGCATCGGCGCTATGAGGAGCCAGAACTAACAGCCCCTGTCTGAGCCTTTGCTAGCAGATCCAAACATGGTGTTTCTGGTTACCTTTCTTTGCTCGGGAATGCCGCATGCAACAGCACAGGGGTATTCGTAGCAAAGCCAGCTCTGGTGCAACAAAGATCATCAGTTTTGGCTCAGCTAGAGCTGAGTTAATTCTGGCAGAATCTGTTCATATGAAGCAGGTTCTGGGAAAGCACAAAGCAGTGGAGGCTGTGTCCAACATGGACACAGAGATAGCAGAACTCCAGAAATCAAGCCCTAGGACGACAGCGCACTGAGCAGTTGTGCAGAAGAAAGAACAGCCAGCTTTGACTTGGAGCCTTAACACCCTGTGTCTTGGTTTGAAAGACAGGTGTCTGCCAAAAAGGCAGGAGCCTCCCTTGGAATGGGAAGATGTAGCCCCCTTCCCTCCGAATTACTATAATTCCGAAATTAAGGGGCTTTCAGGCGAAAAAATATGAAGAAATAGGAATAACAGTTCTT
>VZTA01012914.1:58395-84344 GCA_013398855.1 Mohoua ochrocephala | reverse complement strand
CATTCTGTGATTGAGTCCACAGTGCCCAAAGGACAACAGTTCAGAAAGATCAGGCAGAAGGTTCATCCCATTTTTCTGTGTGTGGAAGGGAATGTGATGCAGAGGGAGGAGAGGTGTCTCCTGCGAGCTCGTGCTGTGAATTCACATTAAGCACTGGAGCCTGACTGCAGATCTCCAGACTGGGAGCAAAATGTGTCAGCTCCAAATCCACCTGCCCCCCTCCCAGGCTGTCCAGACTCTCGGGTTGTGTGTCACTCCTTGCTGTGAGGCACAGGGTTAACCTGTACCCACTGCTGGGTGAGGAGCTGGAAATCATCCCAGCCCTGTGGCTCTGGAAATCAGCCCAGCCCTGTGGCTCCATCCTGGCCAGCTGCACAGGTTGGTACCATGGAGAGCATCACACAGAGGGAAAATGGCACCAGCTCACAGGCTCCAAATCAGGGATGCACGTTCCCTTCTGCTCCCTGAGGGCTCAGTGCCTACAAACCATGGCCATGGGGAGAAGATTTGACTCCAGAGGTGCAGTGAATTACAGGCTGTTCATTACCAGCATTTTTCCTAATTACTGCTCTGTACAGCCTGTCCCAGCTGGATTCACATTATCTGTAAGGAAACACCAGAGCTCTTGGCAGCTGTGTGAGCCCAGCTGAGCTGAACCCAGGAAACCAAGTGACAACGTTCCCAGCTCTCCCTGTCCCCTGTGCAGGTGACTCCTCTGTCTCCTACCTGCCCCCAGCACACACAGAAACACACCATGGCCATCTGCCCTCCGTGCTCCCACACAGGGAAACTTCGGGGTTTCTGGTCTGGAAGTGAAAATAATGCTCCATGGAAAATCTGATTTCTCTCCTCTTTACAGCTTAGTGCTCAGGTGAAGTCCCAGCCCCTCTGCATCCTGGGGTGTCCTCTGGCAGTGCCCCAGGGTTGTTCTCCAGCCCCTCTGCATCCTGGGATCCCTCCTGGCAGTGCCCCACGGTTGTTCTCCAGCCCCTCTGCATCCTGGGATCCCTCCTGGCAGTGCCCCACGGTTGTTCTCCAGCCCCTCTGCATCCTGGGATCCCTCCTGGCAGTGCCCCACGGTTGTTCTCCAGCCCCTCTGCATCCTGGGATCCCTCCTGGCAGTGCCCCACGGTTGTTCTCCAGCCCCTCTGCATCCTGGGATCCCTCCTGGCAGTGCCCCACGGTTGTTCTCCAGCCCCTCTGCATCCTGGGATCCCTCCTGGCAGTGCCCCACGGTTGTTCTCCAGCCCCTCTGCATCCTGGGATCCCTCCTGGCAGTGCCCCACGGTTGTTCTCCAGCCCCTCTGCATCCTGGGGTCTCCCCTGGCAGTGCCCCAGAATTTGCTGCAGGACCTAACCCTGCTGATCCCAGAGTGATGCCCCTGGCTTAGACAATGCAGGGATCCAAGCCCAGGCAGCCCCAGATCCCTGAGTTCCTCCAGGTGGGAGCAGTTACATGTCCGTGGGATGTCTGCACTGTGCCCACTGATGGAGGAGCAGCATCCTGCAGACCTTCTGTGAGCATTCCCTAAGCTCTTCCCATGGCATTTTGAACTGTCCTATTCCATCAGCTCTCCTTATCTGACATCTTGATTCTCTTTTATATTCAGGATCTCTCTCAGTTTTGTCTCATTTTAGGAGCTCCCTGCAGCTTTCTCCTTTTGAGGTAGTAGTTCCCAATTTTACACTTTATGCTGAGCCTTTTACAGAGTAAAATTGCAGTTAAACTCAAGAGTCATTTGTAGGCTGGGCAGAAATGGGGTTCTGTTGTCATCTAAGGATGTCAGTTGTAACCATCTCCAAATTTATGTAATTTAGTGTAGCATAAATTACAAAAAGTCTCCAAAGCCTGAAGACAGATCTATCCAGAAATCTTATCATTCCCTTTCCACTTCCTGTGTTATCAGCAACTGCTGGATAGAGGCCACTGCTTTTTATATAAAGACATAAAATCCTTTTAATTATCTGCCTTGATTCAACAAGGGTTTTTTGGTGAGCTGGGGATGAGTTAGGCAGCTTTTTCCTACCACTAACTCAGCTCAAACTGCGTGGGACAAAAGGGACCTGTCATCTTTTGTGCTTTGGGAAGTAGAAAGAAAGAGGTTTGCCAGGGTACATTTTAAAGCTGCTTTGTTTTCATGCTAAAAACAGCACAGATCGGATTGTCTGGGTTGGAACAATCCATATTTGGCATGGAGGAAGCTGGTGGTGGCAGGAGATGAACAGATGGTGAGATGGGATGGACACAGCGGGGCTGGAAATAGGATCCACCGAGTGTCGAGGGGGTTCTGTGGGTGCAGCAGCAGGGCTGAGTCACCCAGGCAGCCCACAGGCAGCTTTTCCCTGCTCACAGCTCTGCTGTCCCCGTTCCCAACACTTCCAGGCTCCCTCCCCAGCAAAGGAGACCTGCTGACATCTTCCCATGGCCTCTGTGTAGCCAGAAACAGCCAAGCAGGCACAAGTGTGTTCTCCCCTCTCAGCGAGCTCCCTGCAGATCCCCACCTCCCTCTTCAGCCTTGCACGTCAAACTCCCAACAGGAGATTCTTGAGGTTTGCCTGGGCACTGCCAGGGGTTCTTGTGAGATTCAGTCCCTCCTGGAATATCAGAAAGGGCCTGAGCTCTCTAAAGGACAAAGGGCTCACCACATGGAAAAACCAGGCTTTTGTTCCCTGGGTACCAAAGCAGAGGAAGGAATGTGTCAGTTCACGGATCTTTTGGGTTGGAAGGGACCTCTCAAGATCATCTAGAGCAACCTCTCTGCTCAAACAGGAGGTTTGAGCTGCGTGTCCAGGACCACATCCAGTTTGGTTTTGAGTATCTCCATGGATAGAGACTCCTAAACTACTCTTGGCTGCCCTGAGAGTAAAAAAAAGGTTTCTCATGTTCAGATAGAATTTCCTGTTTCTTAATGTGGCCATTGCCTCTTGTCCTGTCAGAACCATCGTGCTGGAATAAGATAGCCCTGGAAATAGCACCCTGACTGCAATTAGAATCATGGAATCATTAATGTTGGAGAAAAACTCCAAGGTCATTGAGTCCAGTGTTAATTACTGTTAGCCTCACCCCCTCCTACCTTCTCCTGAGCAATGAACAAGGGGGGTGACTGTATGAATTGGGATCTCATCCTCTCACTGAGGGATGCACTCTGAGCTTTATCCCTCCTCCTCCTCCCTCCCTGTAGCCACAAGCCAGGTTTGATGGTGATTCTCTTCCCCTCCTGTGACCACGAGCCAGGTTTGATGGTGATTCTCTTTGCTCCTGTGACCACGAGCCAGGTTTGATGGTGATTCTCTTTGCTCCTGCAGGAAGAGTTGGCACACGGATCATGGGATCAATGCAAGGTGGAGACACGGAGGAAGATGTGAGTAACCATCTCGTGTGTCTGCAGAGCTTCTCTGACTTTAAATCTTCTCTGGCTTTAGAATGCCAGCCCTCTCCTCAGCTGGAGGGACACCTTTTTACCTGCTGAATCCTCACGCCCCAGGTCTGCTTTTCCCCTCCTTTCCAATGGCTTACAGCTCTCCTCAGCATAGATGCATATTTCCTTCTTTTTCCTTTGTTCTTGGAGTCTGTGTGCTCCATGTGCTTTCACCCCATCCTGCAGTGCAGCACTGGTGGCACACAGGCTGCAGGAGTGCTGGTGTGGTGAGCTGTGGGGCAGATTTCTGGGAAGAGGGACCAGTGCAGTGCAGCAGGAGTTAAAGAAATGGACCTAAATCCTTTTCACTGCTCTAAAAACCCACTCCTTGGAGCCCTGTCCGTGGCCTGTACTGGCAGCCTCAGTCCTCTGGAGGATGGGACAGG
Source organism: Mohoua ochrocephala (assembly GCA_013398855.1). Lineage (NCBI taxonomy): Eukaryota > Metazoa > Chordata > Aves > Passeriformes > Acanthizidae > Mohoua > Mohoua ochrocephala. The sequence goes on along the minus strand of VZTA01012914.1, from coordinate 80,539 downwards.
GATGAGAGCAGGACTGAGCTGTGCCCTTGGGATTCCTGCTGCCCCAGGGCTCCTGGCCTTGCACTTGGCTGTGGTTTACGTGTGAGTGGACAATGTGAAAGGCACACACAGCTTTGCACAGGAGGCACTTGCTCTGTGTCTGTGCCCAGCCTTGGGCATCCGTGGGTGACCCTTGTGTGCCTCTGGGCACACCTGAGCGGCTGCATCTGTGCCAGGAAGCTGAAGGCAGCTGCTGGGATGTGGTTGGCATTTGCAGTGAGCTCTCCCCACCATCCCAAAGAGCTGCTGCCATGCCAGGAGCAGTGGGGCTGTTCTGCTCTCCAGGTGGTGCTGGAACACTGCTTTGGAGAGGGGTAGGAAACAGTACAGGTGTGGTGACTGTGGATTTGTGTGCAGCCTGTGCTGCTGGTAATTCCCAGTGCGGATGGAACCTTTCTGTCTCAGTCCAGCAGACACCCCCCAGTGCTGCCTGTCTCAAAGAGAGTGGTTCAGACATCCCTGGGAATCCCAGAATGGTTTGAGCTGGAAGGGACCTTAAAGCCCATCCCGTTCCACCCAGAGACACATCCCACTAGACCAGGTTGCTCCAAGCCCTGTCCAACCTGGCTTTAAACATTTCCAGGGATGGGGCAGCCACAGCTTTTTGGGCACCCTCACCTTGTGTCTGGAGAGGAACTTGCAGCCCATGCTCCGCTCTTTGCTCCTGCCACAGTGGGTGTGGTGAAGGCTGTTGTTGCCTCCTGGGCATCCTCTGGGAAGGGCAGAGTGCTGTGCTGGGGGTGAAGATGTTGTCATTTTAGCCCCAGTGCTGCCTGGTTGTCCTTGGCCACGTTAGTGACAGATTTGGACAGGCACCCCCTGCCATTTCTGTCCCCTGTAGCCTTCCCTGTTGGCACAGCCCCGGCACACCCAGGGATGGAAAGCCAAGGCCTTCACCTGTGGCTGCCCTCAGCTGCAGCCACTTCATTGTCTCATGGCTCTGCCCTCTGACTTGAGCCTCTCAGAGCTCAGGGACCCTTGCGGGCCTCTGAGTGTCCCAGCTCAGGGAATGTAACCAGTGAGGCTGCTTTGAACCCCTCGAGGAATTCATGGAGTTAGGAAGAGCCAGCGATGTGCGCCCAGCCTCTGGCACTTGCTGGTGTGGCATGTGATGCCTGAGCTGTGCCTGCCTTTGCTGCCTTCTCCCCTGCTCCCAGCCTGGGTACTTCCTGTTTTCTTTCATGTTCTTGTCCTTTTTTTTCCTGCTCTGCCTCTCCTGTTCCTCCACTCTGGCTCTCCAAGGCGACCCCAGCCCCGGCACGGCCGGGCCGGCGCAAGGCACAGGTGGGTTCCTCTCCTGTGGTTCATTTTCTTCCACTTCACCTTGGTTCTGGGGTCTCACAGCAGCTCCCACCCGAACATTAAACACCCTGCCAGGTTTTTAGTAGTCGGGGAATTTGTGTTCATCAGCCCCATGGGGTGGGGAAGGAGGTTTGCAATCCATTGGGAGTGCAGGGGGAAGGCAGCGCTGCCACCCCTTCCTTTGGGCTGGCAAAGAGGCCTTGCCATGGCAGAGCTGAGCTGCTTAGGGACTCTTGTTTCCTCTCCTGCAGGAAGACTCAGGGGATAGTGAGATTGACCTGGATGAAGATGAAGAGGAGGAGGAGGAGGAGGACGATCTGGAAGATGACAGCATGGAAATCTCCCCAGGCAAATCCAGTCTCCGAGCGAGGAAGCCAGAGCCACTGGAGCAAAGTGATAATGACTTCTGACCCTTCAGTAGCAGGAGGCCTCTTGAAGCGCAAACTCTGGAGAGGCCAGGAGCTAATACCCTGCTGCCTGAAAAGTGTGTGTCAGCGTGAATTCAGGAGTTGGTAAATAATGTTCATTAAACCTGAAAATTAAACTCGGATTGCCAGGTTTGTGAATGTCAAAGCACGAGCAGTTTATCCGTAATGAGAATCACAGTAATGTGCACTTATTTCCATAATTGCACTAAACTGGCTCTTGTGCACTGCAGTGCCAGAAGTCTCACTCCAGTGAGCATCGCGTGCCTGATTTCCCTGCATTTTATTATGTCCAAATAGATTTCTTTGGCTTAATAAAACTGGATGAAAAGCTGCTCTGGGAATGCATTTCAATTGGTTTTAAATCTGGCTTAAATCTGTTTATCCTAAACATATCCTTTACTTAATTAAGGGCTTGTCTGCACAAAGAGCAGCACCAGGTAGACTAAAGGAGGAGTGGGGCTAAAACTGGAGAAGAGAAGGCTCCAGGGACACCTCAGAGCCCCTTCCAGGGCCTAAAGGGGCTCCAGGAGAGCTGGAGAGGGACTGGGGACCAGGGATGGAGGGACAGGACCCAGGGAATGGCTTCCCACTGCCAGAGGGCAGGGATGGGTGGGATATTGGGAAGGAATTATTCCCTGGGAGGGTGGGGAGGCCCTGGCACAGGGTGCCCAGAGCAGCTGGGGCTGCCCCTGGATCCCTGGCAGTGCCCAAGGCCAGGCTGGACATTGGGGCTTGGAGCAGCGTGGGACAGTGGGAGGTGTCCCTGCCCATGGCAGGGGGGTGGAATAAGATGGCCTTTAAGGTCCCTTCCAACCCAAAGCAGTCTGTGATGATCTGACCCACGGGACCAGGCCCAGTCTCCCAGGCTGGGCTGCAGTTTGAGTTACAGCTTTCTGTTTCCTGCACTGTAGGCCCACATGGAGCCAGAGCCTCTCTCTCCAGGCAGCACTGCCACCTAGCCTCCAGCACAGCCAGCAGCCATTTGGGAAAGCCGCTGTTGGTGTTGCAGCTGCTGGTGCCAGGCAGGAACAGCAGCAGCAGCAGCAGCAGCAGCAGCAGCAGCAGCAGCAGCAGCAGCCCCCCTGTGCCAGTGACCTGAGCTCTCAGCTCAGGGCAGAGGAGCACAGCCCATCCCAAAGGTCCTGCAGTGCAAGAGCGAGGCTGCACGAGGCATCTTCTCACCCAGGAACTCATTTATTCCCGAGTATTTCCATCTCCAGAGCTCAGCCCGGCGTTTCTGGGATCAGCCCCCAGGTCCCTGCAGCAGCCACTGGCTGCCCTGAGCGTGTCCTGGTTGGGCTGGGGAGGGGACAGGGCACGGTGGCTTCAGGGGGGCCCCAGGGGTTCCCAGTTTGGCTGCTGGGTCACCTGCAGACCTGGCACCTCTGGAGAGCCACCGGGTCTCTGCCACACCCACAAAGGCACCACCTTTGCTCTCAGCAGCCACCTGGTCAAAAGGTGACCTGCTAGGGACAGACCCTGCAGCTGGGACATTGGGAGGACGCATCCCACGGTCACAGAACACCAGTGACAACTGCAGGAGATCCAAGAGCTCCAGCCTGAAGCTAAGAGGCAGAAGTTTGAGCAAAGGCAGGCCTGGTGTTGAACCAAGATGTGCTGGAGACAGCCCACCCTCGTGCAGTGCAGTCCCTCTTACATTCACCCTCATACTCCTCCTTTTTCCTGAGGACTCTTTATTTTCCAAGGTCTTTGCAGATGGTTCCGCTCCTACACCTTGGGTTACCTCTCTCTCTGATAGAGAACAGCTCTACCAAACACTTCAGGTGTGTCTGGCCAGCACCAACCTGTTACTGGGGGCACAGCAACAGGCAGGACCTGCTGGAAGTGCCCAGGTCCACAGCACCGCTCCCATCTGAGCAAGGCAGCAGCAAATCTCTCGTGTCCATCTGGGATTGCACGGGGAGCCTGCAGGACTGGGCTGGTTCAGCAAATCTCTCGTGTCCATCTGGGATTGCACGGGGAGCCTGCAGGACTGGGCTGGTTTTAGCCAGGGCTGACAAAGCACCAGGGAGATCACAGGAGGAGTTGCTGCCACCAGCAGATAAATCACCCACACAAAGTAGGTCTGGCACGTGGGATCTGCCCCTTCTCCCTCCCTCCCTCCCTTTTGTGTTTGCCCCATTCCTTGAAGCTCCCCCTGGGCCTGGATGAACAGGGACATGGGCCTACACATCCCTCAGCTTTCACCACGAGTCTTGACCCTCCCGCACTCCTGATCCGACACCCTCGGTCCTCCTGGGCCGTGCCGGGAGCTCAGGAGCATTCCTTGCCCCTGAGGTGGGCACCGAGGAGCTCCCTGCAGGCACCCCGGCCAGAGGGACCCCCGGGCCCCTCCTCGCTGCAGCCAGGCCCCCTCACACGTCCACGACGCAGTCGGGCGAGTTTGTCCGGATGGCGTCCGAGATCATCTTGGCTCCCGACTGCCCGATGCAATTCCCCTGCAGGCTGGGGGCAAAGAGAGGAGCTCAGGCTGGGGCACGAGGCGGAGCAGGATCCTCGGTGGGGACGGGAGATGCTGCCCAGCTTTGCGGCGGCATCACCTGCGCCCACCCCACTCCGTGCAGGACCCTGCTCAAGGGCACGCTGGGTTTGAGATCCCTGAGGCAGCCAAGTGAGGAGCTGGAGAAAGCCCTGGACAGGTGGAGGGGCTGAGCCACTTCTCCCCTGGAATATTTTGGACAATATTTGTCTTTTGAGGTGGTTCTTTGGCCCAGAGGCATCCCTGGAGAGGAGCTGAGGGGTCTGGAGCTGTGTGGGTGTGGGGCTGTCATGCCAGGAGGAGCACGGGACGCCCCTGCCCTGCGGGGCAGCCAGGAATGGGCAGTGCTGGTGGTGGGGAAGGTCCCTGGATGGTTCCCGTGCTCTCCCCCATCCCTGCCTTTCCCACGCACCGCAGCAGCCACTCACTTGACGTAGGTGAGGCCGTGGTTGCCCTTCAGGGCCGTGGCGATGCAGATGGCTCCGTCCATGCCCAGGGAGTTTTCCTGCAGGCTGCGGGAGGCAGGAGGGTCAGACAGCACCAGCCAGGGAGATGTGGCCACCAGGAGGGAGTGCATGGACTGGGCATTGGGAAAAGCCACCTGCTCAGGGTTTGCCCTACTGAGAGCCACTGGCTCGGCCATCCCGCCGCTCTTCCCTAAGGAAACGTCTGGAAAGGCTGCTCCCGGCTCGCCCTGGGGGTGGGATCCTCGCCCTGGGGGTGGGATCCTCGCCCTGGGGGTGGGATACTCGCCCTGGGGGTGGGATACTCACTTGAGCCGGCGGAGGCTGCGGTTCACCTTCAGCGCGTTGGCCATGGCCTGGGCCCCGGCCACGCCGATGGAGTTTCCCCGCAGGCTGCACACAAAGGCAGGAGTGAGGGGGGACAGCCCGGGATGGCCCCAGCAGGAGGAGGGGGAGAAGTGACCGCAGGCAGCGAGTCAAGGGCCGGGCAAGGCAGGCCTGGGAGGTCACCATGCCAGGGCAGGAGCAGTGCCAGGCTCTCAGACACCCCGGGGACCAGCGGGCATCTGGTGGCCCCACAGAGCACTTACTCCAGAATCTGCAAGCTCTTGTTGACCATCAAGGCTTCTGCCAGGGCTTGGGCACCGGCCGCGCCAACCGAAGCCACTTGCAGGCTGCAAGGGAACAGGGACCCTTCGGCACTTGTCGTGAGGTGGCCATGGTGTACTAATTAGGGTAATTAGGCTGTGACACCAGGGCCCTGCTGCAGCCTGGATACTCACTGGAGATCTGCCAGGGTGGTGTTGACCTTCAGCGCGGCAGAGAGGGCGGCCATTCCCTCGTCTCCGATGGCGTTCTCCTGCAGGCTGGGACAAAAGTGCTGTGTGTGTCCGTGGCTGGGAACCAGGAGCAGGGACAGGGCAGCCACACAGGGCCCAGCATTCCCACATGGCTTGGGGGAGCTCCCGGGCCACGAGGCATTTAGAGCATCCCCGGCCAGGGACACGCAAAGGGGACACAGCAGATTTCCAGTACCCAAAGGGACTCCAGAAGGGCTGGAGAGGGACTGGGGACAAGGGATGGAGGGACAGGATACAGGGAATGGCTTCCTACTGCCAGAGGGCAGGGTTAAAGGGGATATTGGGAAGGAATTGTTCCCTGGGAGGGTGAGGAGGCCCTGGCACAGGGTGCCCAGAGAAGCTGTGGCTGCCCCTGGATCCCTGGCAGTGTCCAAGGCCAGGTTGGAGCTTGGGGCTTGGAGCAGCCTGGGGTAGTGGAAGGTGACCCTGCCCGTGGCAGGGATGTGGAATGAGATGAGCTTTAAGGGCCCAGGACCCATCCACCCGTGTCCCCACTTACTCGAGGCTGGCCAGGCTGCTGTTGGACTGTAGTGCTTGTGCCAGGGCCGTGGCTGCTTTGGCCTGGATGAAGTTCCACTGCAAGCTGCAAACAGGAGGAAATGGCAGGCGAAGCCTCGGGCTGTGAGCGTGCCCTGATCCACCCAGGCTCCACACCCAGCTGCACCCATCCAGGGACGTGCAAAACCCCCTGGCTCCATCCAGGATGTCACAGCACACCTCCCGTGAGGGTGACCCGGGGGTGCCACTGTCACACCTGGAGGGGCTGAGGGCCAGGAGTGGTGCCCCTGCCCATGCCCACGCAAGGGGCCTCAGACCCAGCCAGGCCCAGGGGGAAACTCACTGGAGGGACGTGAGTGCCCGGTTCTCTTTGATGGCCACGGCGATGGCCTTGCCCCCGTCATCGTGCAGCAGGTTGGCCGCCAAGCTGGAGGGACAGAGGACTCAAGTCACTCGTGAAAAGTTGAGGACAATGCCAGGGACACCACGGGGTGGTCTGGGTGCCCTCCTGGGGCCCATGGGACTTACTCCAGCTTCCTGAGGGTGCTGTTGCTCCGCAGGGCACGGGCGATGGCAGGGCCCCCCTCCTTGCTGATGGAGTTCTCCCGGAGGCTGGGGAAAGACACGGGGCTGGGGAGGAGCGGCCGAGGCAGGGCTGGGCCAGCTGCTCCCCCAGTGCCCCCTTTGGCCCCTGCTCTGGGGCTGAGGCCGTCGACTGAGGAGAGCAGTTTGTCTGAGACAATCCCCATCAGCATCTGCAGCTCCATTCCCTGCAGCTCCATTCCCGCAGCTCCATTCCCTGCAGCTCCATTCCCTGAGCTCCATTCCCTGCAGCTCCATTCCCTGCAGCTCCATTCCCTGCAGCTCCATTCCTGCAGCTCCATTCCCTGCAGCTCCATTCCCTGCAGCTCCATTCCTGCAGCTCCATTCCTGCAGCTCCATTCCCTGCAGCTCCAATCTCTGAGCTCCATTCCCTGCAGCTCCATTCCCTGCAGCTCCATTCTCTGGGTTTCCCGTGGGCACTGGTGGCCCATCATGGCTTTTTGCCAGCCTCCCATCCCTGCTGCCATCCTTTCATTCCAAGACATGGCTGAATGAATATTGTCCCAAAGGGAGAAAGCTAAAGATGGAGAGAAGACCCTCACAGCTGGAGGAGGGACCAAAGCTTCTTTCAGCATCTCAGAGCACTTGTGGCAACAACCAGGCACAAGCCCAGGCTGCTGAAAAGCTCCCAGGTCCCAGCAGCAGCTTTTGGCCAGGGTGGCTGCAGGGACTGTCACTTACTTGAGGCTGAGGAGTCCCCTGTTGGAGCAGAGAGCCGCTGTCAGCGCTGTGACCCCTGCGCTGCTGATGGAGTTGCTCTGGAGACTGAGACAAACGGGGAAGGTGTGAGGATGGGCCAGTCTTGGCATCCCAGGTGGGCTGCAGGGTCGTGTCTGGGGTGGAAAGTGCCCGTTTCACTGAGAAAAGGGCATCTCCCAAGCACAGGAAACAGGGGGAGCCAAGGCAGAAGGACCAACACCGGGAGCAGCCAGGGCAGGATCAGCAATTCCTGCTGACCACAGCAGCACCAGCCCCAGCAGGCAGAGGGCACAGGGTTTTGGGGCAGCCTTGTCCCCACCTGGCCATCACTGTGGCTGCTGGCTCAGCTGGGCATGGGGTTCCTGTGGGTCTGGGATCCTTGTCACAGGGACAGCAGCAGGGCATAGCCACTCACGGCCAGGAGCCCTCAGCCCTTCTCTCCAGGCGCTGTTCCCATGGGGAATGGAGGTTGCACCATTCCACCCTGACTCTGCCAGGCCCCAGCCCGTTACCTCCCTCCTTAGCCAATTCCCATCACTTCTGAGAGAGAGAAGACCCAAAGCTTCTGATCTCCTCCAAGCCAGAATAAAAAGCCATCCCTGGGTTTTAGGGTTAATTCTGCCAGTGCCCCTTGGCGAAGGCAGGGCCAGCCTGGCTGCTGCTGGAGCTGCCACATGGTGTTCCAGCCTGCACATCCAGGGAACGGGAGTGGGACATGGCGAGGGACCGAGGGCTTGAGGAATGGCAGATTTTGCTGGATGGAAGAGGCTGGGCTCTGTTGTCAAGGAGCCCAGGCACGGAGGGGGAACTTACTCGAGGCTTTGCAGGCTGTGGTTCACCCTCAGAGCTTCGGCCAAGGCAATGGAGCCGTTGTCTCCCACGGAGTTGCTCGAGAGTCTAAGACAGAAGAGGAAGCTTGGAACTGCCAGCGAGGGATTCACCTCCCCCAGGCTGTTCCTGCTGCAGCAACGAGCACAAACTCGCTGCCATCTCACTTCCCACCTACGTACACCTCTGTTCTCGTGGCTGCTTGGAGCTGGAATAGCTTTTAATGTTCCCCCAGGGCCCGGAGCCCTGCTGCTTCCCTCTGCCAGAGGGGAGACCTGGCTTCTCCTTTCTTTATGTGGCTCCCTGCATCCCTGGACACACAGAGGCACCTCCACAGGGCTGCTCCCTTTATCCCCACCAACCCCCTTGGGCAGAGGGGCAGTGTCCCTCCTGCCTGTCACACGGGCCTGCCCCTTTCCTGCCATTCCTGCCCACAGATCCCGGGAGATGTGGCGCTGGCTCTGCCACCCCTCCGCCTCAGGGTGTGCTCACATCAGCTCCCTCAGGCTGCGGTTCTGCTTCAGCGCCTCCGCGATTTTCCGGGCGCCCTGGGCCGCGATGGCGTTTTTCTGCAGGCTGCAAAAGCGAGGAGGGCACCCGTGAGTGCCGGGTGCCACAGCCCCGCCGGTGGCACCGCACCCTGCTGGGTGGCTGGAGGGGGGGACAGCAGGTCCCGGTCACTCACTGCAGGGTCACCAGCCTGTGGTTGGTCAGCAGGGCCTCGGCCAGGAAGGCAGCCCCGTCATCCTTGATGGAGTTGTGCTGGAGGCTGTGGGAGACAGGAGTGAAGCCAGGCATGGACGCTTCCACAGCCGGGCCAGGGGCTGTGCAGGGCTGCAGGGCAGTGGCCACCTGCCCCGGGGGTTTGCTTGCCCTCGTCCCTGGCTTGAGAAAGGGGTCTGGTCCCCAAGCATCCCTGGCCAGGAGTCTCCTTCCCTCCTCTCCCGTGGGATATTCCTTCTTCCATGAAACAGCAGCCTGTGAGCTCCCGTGCAAGGAAAGGACCTCGGCCTGGACCTCAACCCCAAGCCGGACCCACCGAAGCCAAGAGGGAGGAGAATCCCTGGCCCAGGGCTGCCCCCACCCCTGGGTCTGTGCCAGCTGCCCTCGTGTTCACTGCCCAGCACAACAAACCCAGGTTGTGCCCATGCACTGGCCCTTGGAGCTTGGGAAAACCTCAGCGGGACAGAAGAGGGATGGAAGGGGGCTTGCCCTGGGATCTGCTCCAGGAGGTGCTGCAGAAGTTGAGACTTACCTCAGGGAGAGCAGGATCTGGTTTTTTTTCAGGGCATCAGCCAGGGCTTTGGCTCCGGTGGGGCCGATGGAGTTGCTCCGCAGGCTGGGGCGGGACGGGCAGAAAAGCCAAGGTTAGCAAAGCCAGAGTGGCACAGGCCCAGGTTAAGCCAGATGCCTCCACGTGGCACTGCCGGGGTGGGACGTCAGGCCAGCGGCTCTTGGTGGTGGCTTTAGGGGCTGGAGACCCCCCTCAGCTCGGTCAGGCCGGTGGGATCCAGCCCCGCCGTGGCCAGGGAATGGTTCCCAGTGGGAATGTGTGCAGGACAGGAGCTGGGGAAGGGGGAACACTTACTCCAGCACCGTCAGGCTCCTGTTCACCAGCAGCGACCTGGCCAGAGCTTTAGCTCCCTTGTTGCTGATCTGATTTTCTGCCAAGCTGCCCAGAAAAAGGAGAATTGGGTGTTTTTCCAGAGGAGAAAGAGACTTTCACAGACCCTGGCATGTCCCAGGACGCAGCTGGGATGGGTGAGCAGAGAGGAGCCATGGGGAGCATTTGGTTCATGGTACAACGAAAGTGATGGATGTTCTCCTGAGGTGGACACCAGGCAGGGGCTGCAAGGACACCACTTCTGGACATAAAATTCATTTGTGTCATAAAAAGGGAGCTCAGATGGCAGCACAGGGAGCTCTGTGCAGCCTTGAGGAAGAGCAGGAGGTGGGGACAGTGGGAACCCATCTGTCTGGGACGAGGCATCTCCCCGTATGGGCGTCAGGAGCCTGTCCCCTCCGTGCAGCAGATGCTCCATGCAGAGCCTCGAGCGTCCAGCGACCTGCTGTGACCTTGGGAAGTGGTTTGTTGGGATAACCCACGGATTTATAGATATTTTTTAGGAACAGTGAGGAGGCAGCAGTTCCAGGAAGACTGGGCAGGACAGCCTTGGGGTAAGGTCACCGTGCCTGGGTGCAGGGGATCATGTGGGGCTGTCCTTGTCATTAGGGAGCCAGTGGGAGAGACATTCCTGGCTTTGAGGTGCCCGCAGCTCCACATTGCATCCCCAGGCCATCCCGTCTGCCCTGGGCCAGGTCCTACCTGAGCCTCTGGATCTGGCAGTCCTTCACACTCAGCACGCTGCCCAGCAGCTCCATCACGTCGTCCTTGAACTGGTTATTGTCCAGCCTGCAGAGGACACAAGGAAAGAGCAAGAGCAAGGGTTTGGAGAACAAAGTGGAGAAAGGATGATCCTCCCGAGACACCTGCCTGTCCCAGGTGGAGAAACTCAAGGACAGGAGCAGAGCTGAGCCAGTGCCACCCCCAGGGCAGCTCTCTGCAGGTGGACAACATTGGTGGGTCCATGTCTCCATTGACACCTGGGATTGTGAGTCACAGGGGAGAGAGAACTCATCATGGCCCTCCAGGACTTAGAGGGGACTTAAAACAGGGAACAGGTTTAAACTGAAAGAGGAGAGATTGAGATTAGAAGTTGGGAAGGAATTGCTCCCTGTGAGGGTGGGGAGGCCCTGGCACAGGGTGCCCAGAGAAGCTGTGGCTGCCTCTGGATCCCTGGCAGCGTCCAAGGCCAGGCTGGACGGGGCTTGGAGCAGCCTGGGATAGTGGAAGGTGTCCCTGCCATCCCTGCCCATGGCAGGGGGTTGGAACTGGGTGGGCTTTAAGGTTCCTTCCAACCCGAACCATTCTGTGATTCCACAAGTCACAGCCTGGCATCTCTGCTCACTTCTCCCGGTGCAATCCCAGCAGGACTCACCTGAGGCTGCGGCAGAAGAGGAGCTGGGAGAGCAGGCTCTTACACACATTGTAGTTGAGGCAGTTGGAGAGGTTTGTCTCCTCCAGGCAGACGTCAGAGACCTGCAGGAGATAAGCCAGGGCAGAGCAGTTCGTGGGGGTGAGCATCCCGGCCAAGCTCTCGTTCCTCATGGCCTCCTCCACGGCCTTGGCGATGTCGGTGTGCTGGATCTCCTGCAGGCAGTGCATGGTGTTGACGGAGCGCGAGGAGATGGCGTGCTCGGTGTTCAGGCAGCCCTGCAGGACGCCGATGGCCTGGCTCCTGAACCCGCTGTGCTCGTCCTTCACCAGCAGCCACCCCGACAGCAGCTTGTTCACCTGCGGGGACAGCAGCCCCGAGAGGAAGCGGACGAAGATGTCCAGGTGCCTGTCCTCGGCCTGCAGCGCCCTCTGAACGGCGCTCTTGAAGTGGTTGAGGAAGCCCAGCCTGGGCCAGGACATGCCGCTCTCCGTGAAGAGGTCGAAGAGGGCCCGCTTGGCCGCCGTGCAGTAATAAAGAGCTGCCAGGAACTCCTGGACGGTCAAGTGGGAGAAGTAGTAGGCTGTGGCGGTCTGCATGTCCTCCTTGAGCAGGAGGCGGGTGGAGAGGCTGCCGTGCAGCAGGGAGAGGTCGATGCCGTAGGCCTTCATGTCCTGCTCGTAGAACACGTGTTTCCTCCGCAGCAGCCCGTAGAAGGCCAGCCTGCCCAGGCTGCCCACCAGCTTCTTGCTGGTGTTCGCAGCCTGCTCGATCCTGAGGGCTTCTCTCGGCTTTTCCAGCCAGTCGCCGCTCAGAGCCATTTTAAAATAATAGGAGTAGATTTCTGACAGGGTCCTGGGGACCACGGCCGCGTCTTGGGATTGGTCGCTGCAGTGTTTCAGGAAATAAGCGATCGAGGAGCCAGAAATCCAGCAAAACCCGGGAACGGTGCACAGGACCCGTAGCGACCTGTTAGCCCTGATGTGCTTCAGGACTTGGCTGGACAGGTCTCTGTTGTCGAGGAACATCTGGTCCAAGAAGTCCTTCATCTCTGCAGCCCCAAACCCTTGGATTTCTGTCATCCGGTCCACCAGCCCACCGGGAATCTGCCTGGCCGCCGCCGGCCGCGACGTGACCCACACGGAGGCCTCCTGCAGCAGGTTTCCCCTTATAATGTTGGTGATCAGGTTGTCCACTTGGATCTCCTTTTTGGGATCGGTGCAAACCACCGCGTTGGAAAAATCCAAGGGGGTCTTGAACTCATCCAGGCCGTCGAGGATGAGCAGGGTCCGGGCGGCCCCGGCCGAGATGCAGCCGGGCTCGGTGACGTGAGGGAAGGCCAAGCAGATGAGGCGCTCGGCAGAGAGCTTCTCGTAGGTGTTGAGCTCCCGGAAGGTGAGGGGCAGCACAAACAGGATGTCCCTGTTGATCTCCCCCTTTGCCCAGGTGCGGACAAACAGCTTCACCAGAGTGCTCTTGCCAATCCCGGCCACGCCGACGGTGACAGAGATCCGAGGGGGGATGCTGACTTTGGAGAGGGGCAGGAAGAGCTTCTCCAGGGGGATGCTCTTGGATACGTTTGGCAGGCCTTTGGTGGTCTCCACCTGCAGGATGTCGTGCTCCTTCTGCTGGATGTCGGTCAGGCCTTCCACCAGCAGCAGGTTGGTGAGGCGCTGCAGGGCTCCCGGCTCCAGGCCGTTCCCACAGGAGCTCTGGAGGCTCTCCAGGTGCTTCTGCACCGTGGGTTCTGCACAGAGAAATGAAACAGGGGTGAGGAGGAAGAGGAGGAACCACAAAGGCAAATGACAGAAGCTGCTTCACTTTTCTGCCATGCCCATGCAGAGGGAAACCTCATGGAGCCCTCACATCCTGGTGGGAGGGTACATGGCAGGGCTCAGAGGGCACCAACAGGCCTGAAGGGCCTGACCAGCCTCACAGTCAGTCCAGGAGCACATTTAAGCTCAGCCCTGGGCCTTCAGCCTCAGCTTAAGCTATGCTGTAGGAGCTAAACCTTGGTCTTGGACCTCATCTTGCACCTGCCCTTGCCTGGTGGCCACTGGACTGTGTCTGAACCTGGCTGCCCTTGCTGGGCCTGGTCCTGACCTCTCGATTGACTTCCCAACGTGGCTTCATTCTTGCCTCATTGCCATGGACTTGTCTGACAACCTGGGCTCTCTGATGAACTGGACTCTTGGCTGAACCCAGTGGCCATCTCTGGACCTGTCCTGCTCATCTGGCTCAGGTATCACAGCGAAATTAAACCCTCCAGCAAAGGCTGGACAAGCAGGGCATGGTGCTGCGAGAGATTCGGAGCAGACATCAGCTGAGGCTGGAGCCTTCCAGCCAGGAGGGAAACCTCTGCTGGCAAGAGGGTTGCAAAGAGAGCCTGGAGTTGGGGCAGCCACCAGCGGATGGGGTCAGGGTCAGCCATCCTTTTCCTGTTCCCAGCCTGGCGCTGGGACTGACTGGTGTGATCTGGACGTTGAGGACATTAAAGACTCCTCAGGCTGCCCAGAGAGGTGTGCAGAGGGCAGTGAGGGGCCTGGAGAAAGGTCCCTCAGACCTGGCAGAGAGCCCTTGTCAGCCCTGGCCGTGTCCTTCCCCAGCAGAGCCCCAGGGATGGCCACCATCACTCGCACAGATGCTCCCACCAGAGCTGCCACCACCCCCCAGCTCTGTGCACATCTCTGGGTGCTCAGCAAGCACCAGGCCACGCGTGCAGCCCCCTCCTCGCTGGCTCCACGCGGGGCTGTCTGCCATAGGCAGTGATGTGGAGGGAGAGCTGCGAGTTGGAGGTCTCGATGAAGCTCCGCAGGGACTGGGAGGTGTGGCTGCCCTTGCTGGCCAGGACATCCACCACGGCCCTCACCTGCTCGGGCAGGGAGCTCACTGCCCACACCTGGGCAGCCTCCTCGGCCGTCAGGAGCTCCAGCCTGCGCAGGTGGGAGATGATCTCCTCCAGGAACTGCGGAGAGATGGACCTCGCCAGCTGCTTGCGGTACCGGTTGATCCAGGCCCCTGCGGGACAGGACAGGGGGACAGGTGGGTCCTGCACCAGCCCTGGGAATGTGGGTGAGGGGTGACAGGGAAAGGCAGCAGTGGAGAATTCCCTCCGACTCTGAAGGCAGCAGGGGGGGAGCTAGAGTGCCCCGAGTGCCCTGCCCAAGCCCTCCTTGCGATGATGCCATCCCAAAGCCCTGGCAGGAGGCTTTGTGAGGAGCTGCTAGGTCAGGGCAGCAGCTACTGAAATTGGAGTCAAAGAGGCTGAAGAACACGATCACAAGATGGTGTTTTCTCCTAGAATCCAAGCCCTTGCAGAGAAAAAAGTCTGAGCAAGATCATTTCTCTCCAGAGACAGCCATTCCCCCTGTGCCAGCACAGCGCTCGCCTGAACTGGGAACCGCTCGCACCTCGGTGCCCCACCTCATCCCATTTCTGAATCCAGAACTCCCCCGAGGTGATGGATCCATCCAACCACCACTCACCTTCCATCAGAGGCCTCCCGTGGCATGGGTGGTCCCTGGGCGAGGAGCGCTGTGGTGGCAGCAGCGTCCCATGGACCACCCCGTGTCCCCCCGGCCAGCTCACAGCACCACCCGGGGCTCCTCAGCCCCTGCCCATGGCCCTGGGGGAGGAAGGGGAGAAGCATCAGGAGCAGTGTGGGAGGGAGCCCACTCTGACCTATGGTGGTGCTGGGTGGGGTTCAGCCAAGAGTCCTTCATCAGCTTTTGGCTACAGCAGAGTCCCCTTCACTGCGGGCCCGGGGGGGCACAGCCGGGACCACCACGCTGCAGCAGCTTTGCCCAGACCTCAAGTGCCACACACACGGTGCCTTCACCGCCACCACTTAGGCCACAACCTTTCTCAAGCACAGGGGTGCATTAACTGCCCTGACAATGCCCCTGTGCCACCTGGGGAGAACCCGAGTGTCACCACTGCCACCAGGGCTGGGAACCGCTTGCTTGTTCTTCTTCTCTGTGTTGTGAAGGAAGTTGTGGGGCAGCAGGCAGACTGATGAAAGGCCTGTTTTGGTTTCAAACCCACCTTGCCCCCATCCAGAGCCTCCGTTGGGGCTTGCTGAGCGTGGCCAGCACCACATCCTGTTGCAGAGCTCTGAAGATGCTCTGAATCATCACCCAGAGAAGGAGCATCTACCTGCTCCCTTCCCCTCAGCCGCTGCCAAACCACGCCGAGGGTTTGGTGTTTGTTTTTAAGAAGTGTCTCTGCTCAGAGTCCTGTTGTTCTTCGAGCAGAGGTGGAGAGGGAAATGTCTCCATGCCTGAGAGTGCTCCCAGTTCAGGTGGCACTGTGCTGTGGCCTCTCCACCAGCCCCAAAGTCATCTCCAGGCAAGGGCCGTGTCCAGGTGGGAACTTCTGAGCCCCAGGGAATGTCTGATCACAGCAGCAGTGCACACACAGCAGGGCCTGTGTCCTGGCACCTTTCCTCCCCTCCACCTGGCCTGCAGGATGCTCTGGATCCATGGGAACACCTCCGTGCTGGTCAGAGGTTCTGCAAGGGGGTCCCTGCCCACAGACAGCCTTGCCTTTGTCAAACACACCCTGAGGGGGACATGGGCACTGCAGGGGCTTTGATGCAGCCTCGCCAACAGGCACAGGTAACTCTCCTTCCTTTGGTCAAACCTCTTCTAGGGAGAAAGCACAGATGTAACTGGACCAGGAAAACCTGGCAGAGTTTCTGGTCCGTGGTGCGAGGTCAAGGTGCTTGGAACTTCTCCTTCTGTTCATCCTCCCTCCCAGGGATCTGTGCTGGGGTTTATTTCTCCCACCAGAAGCACAAGACTGCAGAAGGTGGCCGGGCTGCAGGAGGGACCTGACAGCATCCCCAGGGCTGAGTCCCTCACAGGCCACGGCTGGATTTCCCACAGAGACATGTGGCACGTCCCACAGAGTGGGGTAGGTGACAGAAGGTGCTGGGTGACAAAGCACCAGCCCAGCCCCACCTGCCCAGGTGATTCCTGACAAGCCCTTGCAGGCCTGGGAGGTGCTGTTGGAGCAGGGTCTGAGCCCACCACCTCTCCCCTCAGGATGGATGCCTGGGCTCTGCCCTGGCTGCCCAGCTCTGACCCCCTGGTGTCAGTGGTGGTGATCCCACAGCAAAGCCCTTTTCTCCAGGAGCAGCAGGGCCCCAGCAGCAGCAGCTCTTACTCACCACCCCCCAGGCAGTGGCCCGGTCAATGAAGATCCCATCAATTAAAGGAGCTCAGTGAGCAATTCACAGAAATGTTCACCCTTTGATGTGTTCATATCTCTGACTGGCCTGGAAGGTTCCATTAAACCTTTGCAGTCCCCAGGCCTGCCTCTCATCTTTGCTGTGCAAGCCGGAGCACAGCCAGAATGAAAGGGGGTTTTGGTGCTTGCGGCGATGGTCCCTGCAGCCCTTCCTCTGAAACGGGGCCCTTTGATGGGGGAAACCTGCTCCCACACCAGAGAAGGTTTGATGCTGTCCTCTGGTGCTCCTTCAAAAACCAGAGCCGTGGGCCAGCTCGTGCAGAGGCATCTCACTGGGAGAAAAGCGGCAGAAGAAAGAGTGCAGGGGCTGCGATTTTTTTCTGGTTCCAGTAGTTTCAGGTGCAGCTCTAGGATCACACAGGGCTGCTGGAGGCTGTGTCCTGAAGGGGTGGAGAGAGTTACCAGCTCTCACAAGAGCTGTCTGAAGGACAGGGGCCAGCCAAAGCCAAGCTCCATAACTCCTACAGAGATCCAGGTGTGTCCAGGATGGGACCCAGGACAGGCCAGCTTATTCCAAGGCTGCTGGCCATGAGTCCTCTTCTGGGAGTGTTGCACTCCCCTCCGCCTCAGGGGTCAATCCTGCACACCCCGGGTGTGCAGCGGGTGCCTGGCCAGGATCCAGCAGGGACGATGTCCCACCGGCAGCCAGAGGAGCAGTGATGCAGGTTTGTGTCTGCCCTGCCTTGCCTGTGTCCCCAGGGAAACTGGGATAAGAGGCTGGAGGGGGGAGGCTGCCCAGCCAAACTGATGAGTGGCACCTGCAAGCCCCAGGGAGGGAAATGGGGATTTTCTTGGCAAGAACTTGGCATTGACACTTTTTGTTTTGCTTGGTGTGATCCAAAGGTCCAGCCCAGGAGAAAGGTCCGAAGGTCCAGCCCAGCCTCTCTTCTAAGGACGTTTAGACAACACTGATGTGTTCTTCCAGCAGCTCCAGTCCCACCATCCCTATGAACCACCATCCCTCCATCCCACCTGAGCGTCCCTGCCCAAAACCCATCAGTGCCTGGGAGCCACGAGCACCGTGCTGGAAGGTCCACAGCCAACCCTCTCCCAAACAGCTGCCATGGTTTTTGCTGTATCCGTCCTGTTCCAGGATTCAAACTCCGGGCACCAACACCAGAGAACACAGGCCTGGATGTAGCTGCTCCTGCTCATCTCTGGCTCTGATTCTGTACGTGCAGTTTCACTCCTGGAAGTCCAACATGACCAGAGCAGCATCCAGGGAATCTGGGATGAAGGGACAGTCCTTGAGGTGGCCACAGCATGAAACTGTCTGGAGACAACAGGCATTTGCTGCCTCCCAGATCTTCCTCCTGCCCCAGACAGATCCATCACCCCGTGCCTTAGGAATCTGCTGAGGAGCTGGGACCAGGCCAGGAGCTGTCCCAGGAGCTGTCCCAGCAGCACCAGGACTGCATCAGCGGATGGAAATCTGTGTTTGTCCCCCTGCAGGGGCTCGTGGGCAGATTCACCAGCAGCATCGGGGGGGAGGGGGTGGTTGGCACCTCGAGTGGGACTTCCCAGCTCGCAGAGCCCTGGGGACCCGACCTGCTGCGGTGTGCTGAGGGTGGGCTGGGCGTGCCAAGGTTAGACAGGCACCAAAGCGCTGGGCAAGAGCTCCTGCATGGCTGCGGGCACCCACAGATGGAAAACATCCGAAAATGGACTGATCTACAGCGTTTAGATAAGGTTAAAAGCTTTTTATATGAGCTAAGAATTGCACCATCACACGGCACCTGCAGCAGGTGGGAGGTGCCCACTCCGGCTCAGCTCCACACCCCAGACACGCACGAAACCTCAGCCCGGCCATCTCCTTGTCCATGTGCCATCACCGTGGGGTTTCTCCGTGCGGCCAATCCCCCAAAACTCTGCGCTCCGGGGTGGGGGAGCCCCGGGAGCTCAGCCCCGGCTCGGCGCTGCCTCTCCTCCCCCGCCAGACCTTCCCACCACTTCCTGGCGTGCTGGGTTCCTCCGGCGGCTCTCGGGCTCCTTCACCCGCACACCTTCGGCGCTTTGCAGTCATTTCTCCTGCCACGCGTCCACCCTGAACTGACCCCACCTCGGAGCTCAGCGAGCTGCATGAAAACATTTCCCGAGGCGGCAGCTCCGGCTGCTCCCCCTCAGCTGAGCGAATCCCGGAGCCAGGATGGAGGCTGCCACCTCTTGGCAGAATCGGAGAGATTTCACGTCGTTAATTTCTGTTAATTAAACGATGCAATAAAATACCTTCTGCATCATTACTCAGTTATGACGCTTGCAGACTGGCAAATAACTCACTTATCTAAGTTTACATCCGACTTGTATTTTTTGGTCTGGATTTAATGCCAGCAAAATTTAGAGCCAAATCTATTTTATGTCAAATCTAATCTCTTCCAGGTCTGGGTTTCGGTTTTTTGTTTCCTTAAACCCCAGCCCCAATAACAGGGCCCAGACACAGCAGGGGTTAAATAGGAGGTGAGGGGCCATGAAGGGCCCCTGGGCTGGATGCCAGCAGTGCCAACTCCAAATCTCACCAGAAGAAAAAAAAAAAAAAGGAAAAATCAATCTATGGGTGATTCCAAACAGCTAAAAATGAAGTTAATTTTGGAGAGGAGGTCCCTTGCAGGGCACTGCTGCACCTCACAAGCTGCAGAATGAAGGCTGATGCATTTCCTGAGCTGGCTGTGCCCGTAGGATGCTTTACCACAGATGTGCAAAGAGCCGACTGAAAAGCAGATCCTCCCAGCAAACAGCTTCTGCCCTTCCCACCCACGGGATCTCAGGATAGCATCGTGAAAATTGGGCAGGAGCTGCTGCCAGCCCGGGCTGCAGGGATGCTGACTGAGGTGGTACCCGCCCCAGCAACCTCCGGGGTTTGGTCAGAACAATCTTTCTGGGCTTGCAGAGCACCCCAAAGAGCAGCTGCAAGTTCTCCAGAAAGAAATTTTTGTGCAACATGGACATCCTGAGTGCGTGGTGTCCCCTGGCTCCCAACGATGCCCGTCTGGCTTTGGATAACTCTCCCACGTGGTGGCCAAACCCTGAGTGATGGTGACATCCCGGTGGGTGACAGCGGCCAGCCTGTGCTCCAGCAGGTCCTCTCCCCAGCAGTCCCATATTTATGGGATACACAGTGCCCTAAATAACAGCAGGATGAAGTCTGATGCCCTGGGGCAGCCCAGGGTGCCCGGGCTCTGTGCCCACCTGGGTGCAGGGCTGAGCTCCAGCTCCCTGACCTGCTCCTGTGACACCCACACCCACTCTTTTGGCCCTGCCCCACTCTTTGGTGCAATTTTGCACTGTGCCACAGGTGAGTGTGTCACTAATCTCACCCTTTTCTACCGGTGGTACATCTTGGAGCTTATTTTGGACGGTTTGGAAGTTAATTAGTTCAGCAAATGACATTAAGGGGTGGGGGGGGTGGTGGGGAAAGCTGCTGCACGAGGCTCTGGGCAGGCAGGGCAGCCTGGCTGTGGCTGCCTTCATGCCCAGGCAGGCAGAGCAGGCAACGGGACAGAATTTGTGACACATGCCAGGTCCCCTGGGAGGTTCCGTGCTCGTCTCCATCCCTCAGGCCTCCACCCAGTCCTGCCAGCACGGTGGCCGTGCCGTGCCGTGCCGTGCCGTGCCGTGCCAGGCTGCCCTGCCAGGGACCTGCCCAACAGCTCCTGGCCCTGCCGCGCTGGCCCAGCGACTCCACTTCGCGTGGCCATCCCAGCACGAGCTCTGCAGCAGCTTGTCCCCACACGGGAGAGCCAAGTGACACCTCTCCTTCTCCCCACGCCCCTCCAAAGCCCCACCAAGCCCCTACCTTGGCCTCGTGCCGCCTTCCCCAGGTCGGTGTGTGAGCAGGGGAGTGGAGAGGGCATCCTCGTGGTGGGCGAGAGGATGCGGCCCCTCCGTGCCCCGCTCAGCTCTTTATCCCCAGGGCTTTGCTTCCTCCTCGAGGGATGCTCGGGTTGAAGGTAGAAGCCACCCTTCCCGGTGGTGTCCCCGGCAGGTGATGGCACCCGGAGCCGGGGCGATGCTCGGGGCAGCACCTGGGGAAGGTGAGTCCGGGTTCCGCCGCCGGTCCCAGCCCGGTGGCTTTTCTCTCTTTCCGTTCGCTCCTCGCCCCTTCCTGCCCCGGGTCTCGCTGATCTTCCTTCCTGTCAGCGCGGGGCTGGTGTCTATGCAAATCGAGGCGAGGGATCCGCCAAAACGCAGCAGCTTCTGACCCCCGGAGCCACAGGCGCGGCTGTCCCGGTGGGATGCTCCGCGCTCGGACACTTCCCCGGCTGCGGATGCTTTCTCCCAAAAGCCACGAAACCGGCCTCAGCAACATCCAGACTGCTGTGAATTCCCTTGAGGCAAAACCATGAGCTCACCCCGGCCTGGAAGAGCCGAGGGGTTTTGCTACATAACCCCCCCACTGGCCAGGGGCGCTGGGAATAGCCCATGGAAGAGGCTGGAGTCGCGGCAGCTCTGCCCTTCGTTGGGTTGTGCAAAGAAATAATTCCATGAGTAAATTCAAGTCGTGTCTTGAAAGAGTAGAATAAAAGGGTTGGAATAGCCTCCCTTTTCTCCAAAGCCATTCTCCTGCCGTTGCTAAATGCTTCCTGGAGTTAGGATTTGTCTGCAAGGAGCTGGATCCCATCCCACCAAGGAACCAGAGCCACCGGAGCAGCAGGACCGGCGGGATCTCCCCTCCCCAGCTCCGCACAGGCAGCTGGGGTCGGTCATTATTTTCCATTTCTGTTCTACAAACCCCTCAATTTGTAAATCCTATGAAAATTTCACTGGCATTCAGGCAAATGGTGGCTAATGGAGCTCTCGTGGTGGGGGTCAGGGTGGGCTCACGGCCACTGAACTGTGCTTGGGGAGGAGAAGTGGGGGCAAGCGGGGATTGGGACCTCCAGCCCCACTCTGGGCTGTGTGTCTCCCACAACCTCGCACCCTGCCCGTCCCAGGCTGTGCCCAATAAGGGGTTAAAGCCTTTCCTTTGGTGAGTTTTCGGTCACTTGGTAATTTCCCGGTCCGCAGGGTGGTTTCAAGAGGAGCTGGCACCTGGTAAGTCCCAGCAGCCCATTTGTAGCTGAAATCCCTCACATCCAAAATGACTGTGCAGAAACCCCAGTCAGGGCTGTACCTCCTGCTTTCCCAATTAATCATTTATCTTAATTAACACACCCGAAATATTTCTATGCCACTGTCTGTCACACATCCCTCACGCATTTTCTGGCCTGTTTACTGGATTCAACCCCAAATTTGTCAATGTATTTATTTACTAAACTCGACCTCTGGAGTTCCCGGCAGGGTGGGTTTGACCGCAGCCCCTCTGGAGCTCTCAGGGGAGGTGAGAAAAGGTCCAGGGGTGACTCTGTTTGTTGACTCGTGAGGTTGCTTGGCAAGAGGGTGCTCGGGGACGGATCCCCAGCTCAGACCTGCACAGAGTCACCTGCCTGGGGACAACGAACCTGGGCATAAGGAACGGTCCCAGCTCCAGAGGGAGCAGCAGGATGCTCCTGGGGAACAGCTGCGTTTCCACAACAAGGAAAGGTGGAAAGACCTTACTAGTCTGGGAGGTTTGGGGGGTCCCCGGGGAGGAAGGGACACAACCCCCCAGCCACCTCCCAGAGGGTTACGCGGTGGCTCTCGGGTTTTAAGTGGGTTTCCTGAGGAAGGAGCAGGCGGCTGGGCCGAGGGATGGGATGGGATG
>VZTA01012914.1:43261-57547 GCA_013398855.1 Mohoua ochrocephala | reverse complement strand
CGGCGATGGCCTCACAGCCGCCCTTCTCCCTCCCCTCCCCTCCCCTCCTCCCTCCCTCCCGGGACTGGGCCGGGGGCTGAGCCGCGGCCGTGCGACCTCGCTGCTTCTCGCCCTGCCAGAGCCCCGGGACCGCCCGCGCTGCCGCATGGCCGGGAAGGAGCTGATCGTGGTGTTCGGGGCCACCGGTGAGTGCTCGGGGGAAGGGCCGGGCTGTTGCCGGAGGCCGGCGGGGTGGGCGAGGCGCGGAGGCGTCGGTGATGCCCGAGCGCCCGGGGGGGAGGGGGAGGAGGGCGGGGGGCGGGCGCGGGGCTCGGTTCGTGTGGCAGTCGGGGGCTCCGTCCCGCGGCCCCAGCGCATCCCGGAGTCCCGGGGATGCGGGGCCCTGACCGGCTGCTCCTGCAGGGGCCCAGGGGGGCAGCGTGGCCCAGGCGCTGCTGGACGACGGGACCTTCAAGGTGCGCGCGGTGACGCGGAGCCCCAGGAAGAAGGAGGCAGAGAAGCTGAGGCGGAGGGGAGCCGAGGTGGTGAAGGCAGATCAGGACGATGAGGCATCGCTGGAGCGGGCCTTGGCAGGTGCCTACGGAGCCTTTATTGTCACCAACTTCTGGGAACACTGCAGCAAGGAGAAGGAAATCGAACAGGTACCTGTCCTGACATTAACTGGGACCACGTGCAGAATGATCTGGCAGGGTGGATCATGAGTAGCATCAAAGTGGAGACAGCTCTTGGAGCAGCCGTGGCAGCCCTGATGGTTTGAGTGGCCAGTCCAGAAGACCCCAAGGCCTCACAAACACCAGGTCCCAGTTCTTGTAAAGCCAAGACTTGTTCCCTGTTCCCTCGCAGTTGCATGGGTCCAGGGTCTGGTGCCTTCAGGGAGTTGTTAAATTTGTTATGGAGAGCACTTCCCAGGAGCTGCAGTAGCGGGAGCAGGAACACTTGGCTCCTCAGAGCCTTGCCGGGGCAGAGCCAGGACTGTCGCTGCCTGCAGACCTGTAGCTCTCTGTGCTTGCAGCTTTGGGGTCAAAATCCTGCTGCAGTATCAGAGATCCCAAGGGTGGTGCTCACCCCAGGACAGATTCTGCAAGGTGGCAGAGTTGCCACACCTGGATGGCAACGAACAAAAGATAAGATTAGGGCAGGTATGTTGGCCAGGCAGATTCTTTATGCTGGTGTCTGCGTGTTTGGTGGAGCAGCGAGCTCCAAAGCTGGAGGATGTGTGGTCTTTCTGAAGTAGGACAGGGTAAGGAGAGGATTCGGCTCCACCTGGACAACTCACTGTGCTCAGCCCTGGTCCCAGCTGAGGGCTGGTGGGAGCTGGATCCTCCCCAGAGGGAAGGTGGGGTGTGGGGAGGATGGGGATGGGGATGTCCCGTTCCCCTCCTCATGGCCGGTTTCTCCCTTCGCCCAGGGACGGTGTCTCGCTGACCTGTCCAAGCGCCAGGGTCTGCGCCACGTGGTGTTCAGCGGCCTGGAGAACGTGCACCAGCTGACGGGGGGCCGGCTGGAGGTGCTGCACTTTGATGGCAAAGGCGTGGTGGAGGAGTACTTCCAGAAAATTGGGGTTCCCACCACCATCGTCCGGCTGCCGTTCTACTTCGAGAACTTCCTCTCCATCTTCAAGCCGCAGAAGGCCCCGCAGGGAGACACCTTTGTCCTGGGTAAGCAGGAGCTCTTGCCCTGTGGGTCGCTGTCCTGTGACTGTCCTCATCTGCTCCCACTGTGCAGGGGCTCAGGGGTGGAGGGACTGCCAGGGCTGTGGGCTGGTAGGGTGAAGAGGCCTCTACCAGCTTGACCACAGCAAGCTGAATTATGGTCTTCAGACCTGTTTGGTGGCCTGCACGAAAGCAGCGAGATCCTGGGCCTGTTTGTGGTGCTGAGGGCTCTTGTGCAGATCCCCGAGTGCCTCTGGATACCCCAAGTGCCTGCATTTGGGGTGGTGGAGGTGGTGGGGCTGCAGATCCAGGCGAGTCACGGTGCTGCTCTGGTGTCACGGTCCCTTAGCTCAGCCCTGCTCTCCTACCTTGCCGTGCTGACGGATGCTCTCATCCCTCCCTCACCTCCTGTTCAGAGACTGAGTGCTGAAAACTCTGCTGTACCTCCTCAGAGCTGGGCTGCGCTCCAGCTGGGATCAATCTCTCCATACAGAGCTGCCCATGGGGGACACCCCGATGGATGGGATGGCTGTGGAGGACCTTGGGCCTGTTGTGCTTTGCCTGCTGAAGACCCCGGGGGAGTACATCGGCCAAGTGATAGGACTCAGCACGGGCAAGCTCACCGAGGCAGAGTACGCTGCCATCCTCTCCCAGCAGACGGGCAAGACTGTGACAGCCAGCAAGGTAGGAACTGTCCCCTGGTGTAGGTGATGTTCCTGAGGGACTCACAGCTCATTTTGGTACAGCCCAGCACTGGTGTCCAGGGTTAGTCCTGCTGCCCCTGGGTGTGGCTGGAGCACAGCTTGGCACCAAAACTGCCCAGTTGGCATTGTCACTGAGCTCATGCTCGTGGAGCACAGAGGTGTGCCCGGGCAGGTCTGTGCCTGGCTCCGAGGGATAACTGAGCTGGGAGGTATCCACAGGAACCAGGGGTGGGTACCTACACAAAAGATCTTTGCTGGGTGCCCTTCCCTTCAGCAGGGCCTCCCCCAGGGCTTTGCTGTGTCACCATTACAACAGACTTGGCCTCTGTGCTGTGTCTCCATTAACAACACCCTTGGCCACTCCCTGCCCCTTCGTGACTTATTTTTAGTCTTTGTTTGCATTTCACTTGTGCCTCAGGCAGCCAGTACAGTGGATGAGGGGTATGGTGGTTCCCTGTCTTGAGAACAAACTGCATTCCATTAGAAACAAAGCCCCTCTGATGCTCTCTGCAGGTTCTGCTCTCCCAGGAGCACAGTGACCCAAACACCCTTTGATTCAGGCAGGGAAGGAAGGTTTTGGGGTGCCAGGTGACAACCTGGATCACGCAGTTTCTAGAACCCCTCAGCCATAGCTCTGGTGTGAGGAAGGGCTCCTTCATAGCTGCCCCAGGCCCTGGCCAGCTGTGTGCCAGAGCTGGGTGCTGGCCCTAGGCAGGGCTGCATCCTTTGCCCAGCCCAAGCAGAAGTGCCTCGCAGAGCCCTCCTCACCAGTGGCAGTGCTGTGACAGGCTGCTCTAACAGAGTCCTCATCACATCCCCTCATAGGCTGAGGGGAAGCCCCAACAGCCTCTGAAACACTGTTTTTTTCCCCAATTCTCTTGGCAGATCTCCCCTGAGGAGTACGAGAAGCAGGACTTCCCTGGGGCCAAGGAGCTGGCTGCCATGTTCCGTTTCTATGCCCTGAAGCCAGACCGCAACGTGGCCCTGACCATGAAGCTCAACCCCACGGCCCGCACCTTCCAGCAGTGGCTGGGGGACAACAAGGATGCTTTCTGAGCCTCCCCTCCCTCCTCTTCCTCCCTGGTTTCTGCAGCAGGCAGGGGGACCTGGCCAAGGAGGTGAGGTGCCCTGAGCCACCCTGCCTTCAGGGAGAGGCTGATCCTGCCCGAGCTGGGGAGAGCTTGGCCCACGTGCTGGTCCATGTGTGTGCTCCTGCAGCGTGGTTGAGACTATTTAGGCAGCTAGGAGAGGAAGGGCTGTACAGCACAGGCAGAGGGGTGGCAGAAGCACTGCCTTTGCACTGTGACCTCAGGGAGGTGTTGCTTTAGTCATTCTGGGTGTTTTAGGGTGGTGGGGCTTGTTTTCCCAGGATCACTGCCTTTCCCAGGCAGCTCTGAGCATACAGCACCACGTGGGGGGCTGAAGGTGTGTACCCCTGGGCCCCAAAGGCAGTGCCTTCATGGCAGGTGTCCATGGCCAGGGCTGCTGCAGGCTCCTAAGCAAACAGAAGACAGGGATGTCTCCGTGGACCTGGTTTGGACACTGCAGGTGAGCCACTGGAGAGATGGAGGCCAAGTGTCACCCCAGCAAACAGGGACTGCAGTGACTTCCTGTGAGTGTAACACAAAACCTGAGCTTGATTCCTCAAGTCATACAGCTCTGGCCCTCGTCCTTGGGCTCCTAGAGCTAAATTCAATCACTACGGGCTCCTGGAGCTAATTTCAGTCACTGTCCCCATGAGCTGAGATAAAACTCGCCTTTTTCAAGACTGTCCAAGGTTCAGTGGAAAAGCACCTTCCCCCTCACGTGCCCAAAGTACTGCTGAGATGGGGCAGCTTTGTGTTTAAAGTCAATCCCAGCCCCCAGCAATGCTGGAGCCATTCAGGCCAGTCCCCTCCTCGTTCCAGAGACCTTCATTCCTGTTACTGAGAGAGGGAAAGGGGGTGACAGACCAGGTGGAAGAGTAGACAAGGCAGCAAAGCACAGCACGTGTTAAATATCTTTATGAAGTCCATCTTATTTACATGGGTACAGAATCACTTTACAGAAGTTTAATCAGGAGGCAACGCGTGCTTTATTTCAGCAAATTAAGAAGGGCAAGACTACAGCATGTCCCTGTTTAACTGGTGTTTAACTGATTAGAGTGGGCTGATGGTACCTGCACGGTATCACAAACACAGCAGGCTACAGTAACCATGGAACTCACTGCAAGAGCTCAGCTGCATCTGGAAGGAGTGATCCACCTCACTTGCACTCTCACACATGTAAAAACAATGATGCTTTGACCAATCCTTTACTGCTACGGGTGTTGCACTAAGGTAATAAAAGACTTTTGTCCCCAGCTGGCAAAGGGCTCAGTGACCGACCTGTACCAGTTCAGAAGCGACAGCAGTTGTGTGGTAACTTTAGTTACTTGGGGGATAAACCTGAGGCAAAGTGCAGATTCCATCACTGCTCTGTGCAGGCAATCAGCAGGATAGAGAAAGCCCAGGGCTGCGAGGGAGCGAGGCCAGCTGGGCTCAGCTCAGACAACACCCAGCCACAGGGAGATTCCACTCGGAGCTGTGCAGGGCAGCAGGGCTGTCGTGAAGACAAGGTTGGACCTCCCTGACCCACCAAGTCTCCTGGGAAGTTCACCAAGCACACCTGGCATTCCAAAGGGCACCTGAGTGAGCAGCTGGAGGGCTTGGGCTCCACACAGCAAACTGCTGCTCTGGGCTGGAATATTTACTTCACATTTCTTCTGGTTTGGATTCTAAATAATACTTCAACTTTTAACTTTTACCAAGTAAGCTTCCAGCAGCAGTAGGGTTGTGGAGCGGCCTCCAGAGAGCCACACTCGGGCAAAGCTGGCGGTTTCCTTCACTGCCAGTTCCTGGGACAGTGGGTGGGGTTTGTATCATGATGAGTGTTGGTGCCTCGGTGGTCCGTGGCCTCTCCAGCTGGGATTCTTGCTGTGCTGCTGACTGACATCCTGTGTTCTCCAGAGCCTGGCTGCCAGAAAGATTCACCCCCAACTGCACGGATGACCTGCTGCTGCTGGCTCCTAGTTCCCAGTAGAACGCTTTCCTGCAGGTGAAGTGAGAGGAAGGTTACGATTTCCTGGCTGTACCAGCACACAGCCCACTGTGGGAGCACCTCCCCTCCTGGCCTGCTGTCACACTGTCACCCTTACAGCACAGCCGGGTCTGAAGCCTACAAAGATGCAAAGCTGAGCCCCTGGAATCCAAGACTCTGTGTCTGCTGTAGATGATTCCAAGTCTTGGTGCTCCCTCACAACAGGTCAGCACCAGCTGAAGGCACCTGAGTTACACTGCAGTGATGCATGGAGGGGGTTTGCTGTGCTCTGTGACAAAGGCTGGCTCCTCTCTGGTGCTGAAACCCATGGCAGGGGTGAATCCAGCCTGAGTGTGCCAGCACCAGTGGCTCTGCAGCCCAGGATTTGTGTGGCAGAACCCAGTCCCAGCGGGACCAGCTCATGGGAACACCCTCAGTGCTCGGAACTGGGCACAGCTACAGCAGCAGAGCTGCAGGGGAGGCCAGCCATCTCCCCAAGGGTGCACCCAGCATCTGTGCTGCTCTTTGCTGCAGCAACAATGCAGTTTAATCCCTGGCTTGTTGCTCCAGGTCCCAGGGGACAACTAGGGCTGTGCACACCCGTGGCTGGAAGGCCTGAGGCTAAGTGAGAAGCAACGCTGTGCTATTGTGCTTCCACCTCCCAAGAAGTGCTCAGTGTGGGGGAAAGACAACAGTGAAACACAAGAGACCTCCTACCTCGGATGGGGTGTCAGGAGGTAAACATTTTCTTAAGTTTGGAAAGGAATCCCTCCTTGTTCTCCTCAGCCTCAGGCCTATCCCCGCCTGCGGCAGCGCTAGCCGTGGCCCTGCCACCTGGACACAAACAGCAAAGGGCTGCAGTCAGAGACATCTCCCACCAGGACCAGAGGGGTGTTTGAGACAGGGAATGGCCAAGAGAAGGCAGCTGGTTGTGCTGCACCCTCACGTCCAGGGCTGCACCTGACAGTGAGCCACAGGATGCCTTGCAGTGGAAGCACTGGAGAGCCTGGATCCCAGAAGTGGAAAGGCCAACCATGAGCTCAGGTACTGAGCTGTTCCCTTCCCCTCTCCCCAGCCCTCCAAGTGGTGAGGGAATGCTCGTGCTGCACAACTGAGTCGGGGACACCACAGGCTTTGGAAGCAAGTACTTGGAATTGAGAGTCTGCCACTAAAAACAAGTGGTGAACTCGATCACAGCCAGCCAGGACTTTACAGGGTTAAAAAAGCTCTACTGGTGGTCCCTGAAACGAGTTCTTCTTGTTTCAAGGTTGTGTCCTTGCGAAGCAGTGCAAAACCACACCAGGAGCCTGATTTGTGTCATTGCAAGCAATGCTCAGACAGTATCAAGCAGAAAATTAACTCCTGCAGAATGAAAAAGGCTACAAGTATTTCAGACCAGCTCTCCAGATAAGGAATGTTAAAACTGTCCTGTATGAACAGGTTCTGAGAATTTGTTTGTCCCTCCAGAAGTGGCTATATTGAGAACAAAGGAGACCTCTTTGCTAATCTGCTTTTTTCTACATTAAAACCATCAATAACAAGATCCCAAACGCCCCCTCAAGCTTTCTTTGTGCACAGAGAACACGGAGTCTGGTGCTCCCCGTCCTCCCCGGGCTGAGTGCCGGGCTCGGACTGATGCAATGGAATGAAATCCCGAGGCAGGACACGCCTCCCTCAGCACAGCCAGTCTCTACACTGCAACCTACTGGTGTTGTTTTACCCCACCTTGCTGCTCCATCATGGTAAAAATTGGCAGGTTTGCTTTTTAAAAAATTAGTTTGAAGAATGGTTTTTTTTCTCTTTGGCACATAAATGCCTTTAAAAAGCTGGAATGGAAATTCAGTGCTCAGAGCTCTCTGCCCTTCCCCCAAGGCTGACTGTAATATGGGAAAGACATAATTTCTGTGTTAGGAAAGCACTACAAAACAGAACACTGGGAAGTCTTTGGCAGATGCTGCCTTCTAAGATCCTGCACTTAAGCCTTAAATTCCTCACACTTTGGCAGGTAGTAGAGCAGACACGAGTTCCTGGGACCATTCAGCAGCTATAAAAAGCTCGCACCTTTGCCGCATCATAAATGCCCTGTTTGGTTTCAAACCAAAACCCAAATCCAACGGGCTTTAAGAAGTTCACCTTTCCAATTAAGCAAAGAAAAAAACTTTTCCAGTAGCAAGAGACAAAGCTCCTTCCTTACTATTTTACCATGTGTTATGCTGCCTCTTCCAAGCACCTCACTCCTGAAACTTAAAACACAATTGCTGAATCTCAATTTTCCATCTGGAGCTGGAGAGCAGCTTCACAAAGCTCCCAGCTGCCTTCACTCCACCACCACGCTGGACACCGTCCACTGACCAGAGCTGACACTGGCACCAGTGGACACTCCTACCCCGGGTTTCCCCACATGCACAGAGCTCAGCCTGACAGCAGAAACCCCCATCAGCATTCCAGGAGAAACAGCCCTGCTGTGCTTAGAAGCACACTGGATTGGATCACACAGGAAATTGGCCTGAAGCACATTTGCTTCTCCTGCCTCTGCTACCAAGGCAAATCCTGGCACAGGGGAAGCAGGGAGCAGGAGGCATTCATCAGCACAGCTTGTCTGCACCCTGGAGTACTCAGTGCCTGCTCTCTGTTCACACATGGATTTGCCCAGTGAGTACTGGAATGGAGCCTCCTGGGAAGAGGCTGCCTCCCTGCTTTGTGCTACAGCCCGTTAACATCACACTAGAACTAGTTCCATAGCAGCAGGCTGTGCTGCCACACAGGCTCACGGTGACCCTGGCTCACCTTGCTCCCCAGGAACGCTCGGGAAGCACTCTGCACTGCAGAGCAGCCCCCCAGGGCAGGGGCAGGACCTCCCCCCGCTCACCTGACGCTGTGTTGGTGACCCCGTTCACGGTGCCGTCCACGTCGGCCTCGTCCTCGGCGTAGCTCATCATTAAGGCTCGCTGGCGATCCGTCAGCCTCCTGTGGCACCAGGACACGGGGGTTAGGGGTGGCCTGGGGACAGTGGTGCCACAGCCCTCCCAAACCTCCCCCAGCAGCACCCACGAGAGGCAGGGACTGGAGTACAATGTGTGGGAATACACCAGGAATCCCGATGGTACTCTTTAAATGAGCCATCTATAAGGAATGATCTATAAAGAATTCTCAGTGGAAGAGGAGAGACAGGACCCACTGCATTTCACCTCATGGAATCTTCACAACTTCTAAACAACATTTTTTGCAGAAAGTTTTTAAGATTTCACAGGAACTTGTTTTAGCTCTACTTACTGAGGAACTTTTATCTTTATGTGGATGTAGTGGTCTCCATAGCCGTAGCTGTTGACCTTGGGAATGCCTTTCCCACTCATTCGAATTCTCTGGTCTGGTTGAATACCAGGGGGTATCTATAAACACACAAGTGTCACATTTATTATTCTAAATAAACATTTCTATCATAATTACACATCTATAAAAATTATCTGCTACTCCAACAAGCTTTAAAGTAGGATGGGAGAGCTCTGGTATGCTCACGCGTTGGGACACATCCCAAAGCTAAGCCAGTAATGATGGAAAAGCTTTTGAAAGAATAAGTAAAGAACCTGACGCAGCCTGTAGCCCTCAGATGGGGTTTGTCCAGCAATCCCTTTCTTTCCCTGTCCCTACACAGCGACAGGAAAGGATCTGTGACCAGGCAGGTCACAAACCACCCACAGCTCAATCCTGAAGGAGTCTGAAATAGGAGATTTTCCCCACCTTTGCAGCAAAGGAGAAGCCTCTGCTGTGCCCCATTGATTCATGCCCAGTATATTGATACTCACCGTGATGTTGATTGTCTCATACAAGCCTTGACACCGGGCTGTGCCTCCCAGCACAGCCTGAGCTACTGAGATCAGGAGATCCGAGTGGATATCGGCTCCGTTTCGTCGGAACACAGAGCTCTTCTGAACCTGGAAGGCAGGAGAATTCCAAAAGGCAGTGAGCACACTGTGTTCTCCTGGTAAACTGCTCCCAGGGGTCTCAGGAAAAAAATACACCATCCCCAGATGGCTGAGAACTGTGAGTTAGTATTTGGTCTTCTAATAAAACACAGATCTTGACATAACCTAATTAGCCAAGGGATTGGAAGGATCCCTGCTTCCTACCTCAGGCACTCCCTCCCCTAATCCTGCTGTTAGTTTATCCGTGTCACTGTCCTCCTGCACAGACAGACACTGCCTTGCCCAGCAGTGAACAGGGGAAAGCCAGAAGTGAGGAGGAAATGAAGCACCTTTGCAGTGGCCTCACCAGCTGGAAGAGAATTCAACCCTCCTGCACCACAAAAGAGGTGCTGAAAAAAATTTTCTCCTCAAGAGAGATGTGTGTGGCAGGATTCTGACAGGAGAAGAGGCCCAGCTACAGCACAGGTGCAAAGCAGCCCCGAAGGGGGATCTGCAGGAGGACACTTCAGCAGGCAGCCTCCCGCAGCAACTCCCACAGCTCTCTTCAGCACTCCCACCCCTGCCAGCAGGCAGCTCCCTCACATTTCCAAGTCAAAAACTCGAGGCATGAAGAACCTACTCTGCATTTGGATTCACACTACCCTAAGGGCCTGGTCCTGGAACAAGCAGCAATTCTTCATGAAGAGATTCAAAGTTACTCCCCTTACTACAATGCAGATCTCCTGCCATCTCGGAAAGTTCACGGGGATCATATTACCTCAGCTGTTCCAAAGGATCACTGGCTCTTCCTCCTCTGCCCATCCTGCAGTCCTTTCCCAGGCAGTTGAGAAGGGAACAAGCAACTTAAATAATAAACCAGTGTGGGATACATACCCTGAACGTAATGAAAATTTCTTTCTTCCCCACAGGCATCCGAACTGTCTGCCCGTCCTCAACACCTGCAATCAGAACAGGAGGGAACGTGGCCTTGGGTTATACCAATCCCAAAAGCTGACCACCACAGCCCAAAGGAGGAGGGGTCAGCACATGTTTATACCTCTGAGGTGATCCCTATGCCCCAAACAGGATTGTTACTTCAATATCTACAGAACTTTTTACAGAAATGCATTGGATTAAGGAACACAGCAGCCTCCAAAAGCTGCAGGAAAATTACAGGCTGCTCACCCAGGGTAGTCTCACAGAAGCAAGTCTTAGTCCCACCACTGAATTCTCCTCTCCGGTGAGGAAGGCCATCAGCACACCCCTCTGAGCCAAGCCAAGGCTTTCAGGATTCCCACCCTCTCCCCAGGCTTCATCAAGGACAAATGAAGGACCCATGGCAACAAAACCTTCGGAGATTCACTCTTCAAAACCTGCCTAGGCAAGAACCAAAGCTCGGGAAGGGCAAAGCAAACATTTCTATCCATGGCCAGAAGGTCCATCTCATCACTAGCCCGTTCCATTGCCAAGCCCTCAACCTGCTTTGCTTTAAAGACCATTTTCTCTGTAGCAAAACGTCTTACGCTGCTCCCCCATTTGTAGCTGGCAGTGGCAGTAAATAACTACAGTTCTTTAAGAGAGAGCAGCAGGAAGTACAACACTGACCAGCTGGCACAGGAACCATCACTGTCTTCTTCTGCTTGGTCTGCCCCGTGCCCCGGCACACGACGCAGGGCGTGGTGATGATGGAGCCGCGGCCGCCGCAGCGCCGGCACGTGGAGCGCATCACGAACGGGCCCGTGTTGATCGTCTCCTGTGGAAGAACAAACGCACAAATAGGGCAAATAAAGAGTGATGAGATGGGACTTTTCACACAGCACGTTTGAGCTCTAATCACACACGCTCCCTGCCAGGACAGAGATATCCTTCAGCCAGGGCTGGAGCAGAAAGCTGGCTCTGAAATCCAGTCACCGTCACATTGAGATTTCCACTGACCACCACCACTGCTACGAGCAAGCGTCACATGGTGAGGGGAAGGGAAAGGCACCGCCCTCCACGTCTAGGCTTTAATGTACAAGAAGGACCAAAGCTCCTTACAGTGCTACAAACGTCTGTGTTCTGATGAATCCAAGGACAATCCACTTACATTAATTACTGCCAGTGTCCAGGAAAACCTTATGGTGACTAAGCTCTGGACTGAACCGTGAGAGCCGCCCACCAGGCTGGAGCACACAAGGAATCAGAAGCATGGAAACCTAAAGCCTGCAGCTCTATCATTACCTGCATCTTCTTATTTTATGACTGCCTTTGGGTTTTACCCACCTTCCTCCACCCCCAAGTCAAAAGATACCCAAGGAATTGGGTACCTTTATTGCCCAAGGAATTTCAGAGCTGTTACATGACATTCATAGGGTTTGTGCGATGTGCAGTAGCAGAGGGCCCAGCCTGAAGACTCGTGCTTTCAGCTGGGCACAGCACTTTCAACACAAAGAAAATCTTCCTAGTGCCTATTAGCATCAAGCTGACATTAACTCGGCTTTACCCGAGATAAGCTGATGAGTGTGGTGAGAATTTTTCACCGTGGAATGAAGTGACTCTCCCCAAGAAGGGAAAGCACAGCACAAGTGGTGTCCTGCTCAGCACTTACCATGCCCGTGCCATTGCAGTAGTGACAGCGCTGAGCTTTGGTGCCAGGTTCATGTCCTTTGCCATCGCAGCGCTCGCAGGAGTCCTGGATGTTCACCACGATCTCCTTGTTAACACCTTTTGCAGCTTGGGTGAATGTCAGTTCCATGATATACTGCACAGGAAACACGGATATAGATCCATGACTGAGGCGTGACGGGGTCTTAAGGAGACTGAGAAGAGTTTAGTCTAAATACTAAACAATGCTTAAAACAGAAGTCATCAGTAAAGCATTTCCTCTTTTGACTGATCAAAAAGAGGAAATTCTCCTTATAAGAAAAAGGTCATTTTTAGTAAAACCAGGAGTACCAAACACCAAACACTTCTGAAGACAACACATGAACCATCAACACTTAAAGGAGCATTCAGCTGCAGCACGAACAAGAAGACATACTTCGTTTTATTACGGGCCTCACTGCAATGTGAAGCTAATTAAGTTGCAAAATTAAGCCAATTAAGCAGCCAAACGTAGTGCTGGAAGGCCTGGTTTATAGTCACAAGGTATTTTGTGGGTTTTAGCATTATAGATCAAAGCAGGCATGTGTAAATCAACCTGCAGCAGAAAAGATGCCTCTACAGTGATGGAACTGCTCGGCAGCACTGAGTGGTGTCAGTAAACACCAGAGAAGTAGCTCAAGCCCAGAAAAAATATCCTGTCTGGAGGTGTGGGGTGTGTTTCTGCACAGCTTAGCACAACTATGAGACTCTCCCCCCATGCCATGGGACACTCACACACTAACATTCCCAGAAATAACTCCTTGCTGAGGTTCTCGCTCCCAGAGCGCTCTGTGACGGAAGCTAGGGAGAGACACTGGTTTGAGTTTCCCATTTCATTCCTAAATAAAGGCACCTCCTACCTCTTGTGGCTGGTCAAAGACACTCTGAAAATCGCCGAAAGGGGATCCCGAGAACTCCCCGAAGATCTTCCTGAAGAGCTCCTCGGGGTCGATGGAGGGGCCGCTGCTCCAGTACTGCCGCCCCGCGCCAGCCCCGGCCCCGGCCGCGCCGGCCTCGAAGCTCGCCGTCCCGTAGGCATCGTACTGCTTCCTCTTCACCTCATCACTCAGCACCTGGGGGGCGAGGAACGGGGCCATCGAGGGACTGTGGGATCCAGGAGAATCCCTGGCTCTGGTCTCAGACCTTCCTGCCATCAAGAGGGCTCGTCCAGCTCGCAAACCAGGGGAGTTAGGGACAAGCTGCTGCTCCCATGGTGTCTCTGGGCTCACCACCACAAAAATGACAAGATCTTACTAATTTATAAAAAGCAGGAATAATTTATACTAAGCAGCTGATCATTATTATATCAGCTGAAGAGTGCTGGAATCAAGAAACAGGGCTGGGGGGAGCACAGTGAAAGTCCCTCTGTCTCAAACACCTGCTGACAGGTTTTTTATTTGATTATTTAAACTGACATCCATGCCAGTCACTGCTAAGGAAGGGCAAAACTGCAAGAGTCCAAAGCAGCTAAATCAGATACTTGGACCAAGTAATTTCTTGGGACAGAGGTGCTCCAGACTGAAGTGCATCAAAAACCAGCCCTGGTTTTACAGGAAATGTTTCCCCTCATCCACCTTCCAATCTTTCCTCCTCCTCATCACAATAAAATCCTGCTGTTACCTCGTAGGCTTCTGCCAGCTGAGAGAACTTCTCCTTCGCTTTGGGGTCATCCTTGTTTGTGTCAGGGTGGTATTTCTTTGCCAACTAAAAAAACAAAACCCAACTATTAGGGACAGGCAGGAGTTATTTACTTCAGCATAACTCATGTGCCAGGAAAAGCATATCAGGCGGAGCCTGGCATTCACTGGATGCATTCCCGGGAACTAAACCCCTTCATTTTACTTTATCAACCCAAAACAGCAAACTACAGGACCTGCTCCTGATCTTTTCGGCAATCCCGGATCCTTCTGGAAGGAGACACGCGATGACAGCACAGGCAAACCACGCTTTGGAAGAGATCCCCAAGGCCATGTGCTGAGCTCTCCCACTGCCACCTCCCCTTGTCTCCAGCGGCTCCAAGCACGTGGATCTCAAGGAGGGATTTGTTTCCCACCACACCGAAGGGGCAGCGGGCAGCCTGGGCTCCTCTCCCTCCCCACGGGGCCCGGGGCCCGGCCAGTCCGGACGCACCTGGTAATAGGCCTTCTTGATCTCCTTCTGCGTGGCGGTGCGGGGCACCCCCAGCACCTGGTAATAGTCCTCCTTGGCGCGGGCCGCGCTGCTGTGGAAGGCGGCGGCGGCAGCGGCGGCAGCGCGTTTCGTCCCTGCGGGAGAGGAGAGAGAGGGGCCGCCGTGAGGGCCAGGCCGGCGGGGCGCGGGTCTTTTCCCCCGGCCGTATCCCTTCCTCCG
>VZTA01012860.1:129246-145919 GCA_013398855.1 Mohoua ochrocephala | reverse complement strand
TCCCTGAGCAGGGGCAGGAACAATGTGTGATAAGCTGACCATAAACCCTCATTCCCTGTCTCCCTGAGCCACTGAGTGGGAGGAGGTAGAGCCTGTGAAGGAGGGAGGGGAAGATGTTTTTAAGATTTATTTTACTTTTCATTATCCTGCTCTGATTTTGTTAGTAATAAATTCAGTTAATATCCCCAAGCTGAAACTGTTTTGCCTGTGATGGTAATTGGTGAGTGATCTCTTCCTGTCCTTATCTCAACTCACAAACCTTTCACTGTATTTTCTCCCTCCAGTCCAGTTGTGGAGGGGAGCGATAGAGAGACTTTGGTGAGTGCCTGGCATCCAGCCAGTGTCAACCCACCACATTTTACTATTCCATACAGTCTCCAGGACCTTCCAAAAAACTGTGAGTGAAGTTTTTCAAAAGCATTTGTGTTTAGATACAATGCCATTATAAATAAAACCTAAGAGATAATACCGTCACAGCTCCCTACCTTTATTAAGGCTAGTGGCTTAAAAATCTCTCCTGACTTTGCAGAACAGACCTGCTTTCTGACTATTCTGCCAGTTGGAAAAGAGTTTTCCCACACCTTCTCCCAGGCACTGATGATGGATAGGACTTTTCCTCCCTTTCTCTTTGGCATCATTATTTTAACACAGCCCCAATTACACATGTTAAACAATGCAGAAAGTTCTTCAGTGGACTGAGTGTCAAAAGGAACAGAGTGAAAAAATTTAAGTCTGGGCATTTCGGGGGTTTTTCTCTGGGTTTTGTTTAATGTTTTTGCAAGGGCAACGTGTGTGTGGGAACAATGCTAAAATGATAAATTTGTAACAGGGACCAAGCATTGAGCTTTATTAATCCATAACTGCTGACAGTGGCAACCCAGTGAAGAGAGGAAATAATTGATTTAACATGCAAAGGGCAGTCTCAATAAAGACAGTACTACAGGCACCAGCACCTCTTTTTGTTTCTGTGTTCTCTTACTCTACATGCTTCCCAGTCGGCAAAATGAATGAGGGTGGAGAATGCACATTTGTCACAGACAGAAACACTCCTCATTTCAGTCTTTTAAGTGCTCATCTGTTTTCTTGTTTTTCAATTAAAATTTAATCAGCCTAAGTGATCCTTTAGAAAGGCAATCTGTTAATTAACCCATATAAGACAACAGAAATCATGCTCTTCAAGCACAATCTCAATTCATTATCCAGAAATAGCTCTCATTAGTCAGAGACAAGAAGGGGGAGGAGGGGGAAGTTTTTACATACAAATTTAAAAGATATATGCTCTACTCTGGTTTTAGCTTGTTATCTGAAGGCCATGCAATAAATCATGAATTTAGAGGAGATATAAAGAACCACCTTCATACATGCCTGAACTTGAAAGACACATAAAACTCTAATTGTGGCTTAAATATAATATTTATGAGTCTGGAAACTTCAGGACACAGTCCAGTGGAAACAATTTGTGAGTTTACAGACAAATTAATTCCACATCATTGTTTGGAAACAGAAAAGGTAAATAATTCTGCCAGCTATTCCCTGCTTGAAAAGATGATCAAAATTAGACAAAGCAGGAGCAGTATGAAACAGGATACATAAGACTTGAGGATAAAAATTTTATGGCACTCTATGTGCCATACTATGCCAGCATTTGCTATATTGAATATTTTTTCTCCTACTTTCCCCTGCACACACTCCACCCCCCACCTCCTACCCCCCAATTAAAACCAGACATTCACGTGCTGGCCATTTTATTAATTCCTATAGATGTAAATGCTGATCACTGCAATGAATTCTTCTCTATCTACGGCAAGTCCTTAGGACTGCTTCTACTTGGAGAAACAGAGTCTTAGCATTGTGTAACAAACTGCAAGACCAGCTGCTCAATCAGTGCTGGTAACTAGCACCACCACCTTTTCCTTCCCTCCAAGGTGGACACAAACATCACAAAGTGTATTGATATGCTTGAGTTCTGCAGGGAAAGTTACAGCTGAGTAATAAACCTAATCAAGAGAGCTTTCCTGAGGATATGATGCTTCCCAAGATGCAAGTGCACATTTTTTTGTGTGTCACTTGGCATGGAGAACAAAGACTGCGGGTTTTAAACTTAATGGAAAATATCCTGGGAAACAATCCCCATTGACATGATGAGAGAATGATCTCCTGTGGGACAAACAAATGGGTGGGGATCAAACTTAACCCTCCTAGCTTCCCAACTTCTGCAATATCTGAAAATTAATAGAAAAATCAGTAATTCCGGGAAAGGCTGTCGATTTACCAACAGAAAATGCCTGCCTATAGAAGAGAACCACAGAAAAACCATTTGACTTAGTTTGATTATAGAGAGAGCAGACTAGCAAAATACAGTTTAAAATGTCCCATGTTTCTTTAACTTCCTACTTCGGTCTATGCTGTGAACTTACGCTCTCCTTGAATTAGCCTGAAATAAGAGGAGAGTTCCAAAACCGCCGTATCTTGAAACTGGACCTCATTGCCCTTGAGAACAACATAGGTTTTGTCATCAATTTTACTTAGAGAAGATAAGCAATTTGTACTGCAAAAATAAAGGGTGAGAGGAGATAGCATTGCTTTCTTCGTGCTATATCAGAAACTGATAATGCGAGACCACAAACAAAAGCCATTTAAACAAAAATCCAGTTTGGTATAAGAATAAACAACGACAACAAAAAAAGAACATGAGTGAAACTAAGCTGCAAATTAAAACGGGTTCTCCAATAGGTTCTCAATAGGTTCAGGCAATAGCTGTTAATCAAAGCATTCAGCACGGAAGTGTATATGAACCTCCCTGCCTACACCAAGATCCACATTAACAGTGATTGGTTTAGCTAATGTAAATATTTCTGCAATGTGGTATCAGAGGAAAGATTTTGGATCTGGAAACCTTATTACTACTACAGTGCACTGGGGAGCAGATTTTTGTCCTACAGTAAAATCCTCTTGGTAAGAGAGGAGGAGTTCTTCAGAGATGTTGGGACAAAGTGTTTACTCTTTCACCATTTTCTGTGGCTCCATTCAAAGGCATGCAGGAGCTCTTCCTCAAGGATGGACATGATGCAGAGCACCCAAGAGATAAATGGTGAAAAGCAAAACAAATTACTTGGAAAGAAAGAACTCTACTGATAAATAAAAGACCAACACTTTTGCAGCACCCCCTTGATTTATTTTTTCTCCTGACAGACTTCTAACAAGAAGGTCTTCAAGTAAGGTTTGAGCAATACAGCCTGAGTATAATTTCCTTTACTGAATATACTAGTGGTTCTACAAAGTGGATGCATTTCCCTACTGACTTTGTGAAGCCTTATCTTAAGGCAACATTGAAAAGAAGTACAAGTAAAGATTAATGATTTTGTAATGATAATTTGCACTCCTTATTTGTACAAAGTGCTATTCTACTGAAAGTTTACAGATGGCTGTTATGTCTCCAGCTACAGACATAACACAAGAGCTATCCTCTTTAGATTAAGGAAATTTTGCATGAAAATATTCCATCTGACAACGGAAACAGAACAGTAATCTGAGCAACCTGCTCTAGTGAAAGGTGTCCCCGCCCATGGCAAGGGGGTTGGAACTGGATGATCTTTAAGGTTCCTTCCAACCCAAACCATTCTATGATTTGTTCTTTTGTTTTGTAAAAAGCAATGCAAGAGTTAAATTTGCCTTTGCTGCTTTCCATCATAAGCATCTATTTTACAAAATAGTGTTTTAAAAATAGGCAGTTTAAGACATTTTCAGTCAAAACACACATATGTGTTTTCTAAAAAGTCCTCACATTGTGTACATGAGTGTTTGTGGAAACCTGTTGTAGTCTGCCCAGACATGATTTGGATAATGCTTATTGATTTCATGGTCTGCAGCAAGTTCTGTGTTTGGCCTTTCTCCATCCTCATGGAAACTTCCCATTGTTTTCCCAAACTACCTTTACTGAAAGGAATGCCCCAAGACCGAGCCTTCGTTTTTCACGCAGTAAAATTCAAGAATAAAATCACAGAAGGATGTTCAGCCCAAAGGGGGTTGGACCTAGGCACACTTCCTCACTAAGGTAAGTTGAGGCCAAGCCAGCATTGCTCACGTGAATTGACAGAGACACTGAGTAGGCAGGTCTCTGGAAATATTTGTTGCTCTTTCTATACCATGAGATCAAACATGCAACCAAGCCTCGAAGAGAAAGTTAACTTAACACCACTGATCAGAAACTGAGCAGTTGTAAGATGCTACCTGCTGAATTTTGAAGGGTTTTGGCAAATTGAACCATTACGGCTGAGTGAATAAAGCTTTCCCTCACTACCAACCCTTGCTGTCCTGAAGCTAATTTCTCTTTGACATAACAACTAGCTAACAACATGCTTGATTAGAGACCTCCCGGCCCACGTGTGTAAAAAAGCAGACTAGGGGTAAACTATTGTGATGTGAGAATTATTAATTCTGCAATAATCCCCCCAAGTTTCGGAATAGTTTCTATTTTAGAGCAAACATGAAGTCAATGAGATTTAGGTGGTAGGAGTCCATAAAAAAAAATAATTTCAACAATTGGAGCTCTACTTCTATTCTCCAGTACAAATAGGTGTTACTGTTTCCTTTGGAAAAAAAGGTCTAATCTGTAGGGAAATTAACCTCTTGGAGGCATGTCAATATTTTTACAGCATGCACTGTTTAAGACTTGCTCGTGTATGATGTATAGCATGGACAGTTAATTTTCCTATAAGTCATAATTCATAGGACAAACAATGTGAGGGATATTAATGGAAAGAGATCAACAAGGTGATTTCCTTTTTGTGACTTTCTGCAGAGTTAAATAATAAGTGAAACTCTTAATTCAGCAAATAAGTTAACTGGAACTATTTTGTCATTGCAGAATTGAATACTGAAACTTCCCTATTTGTGATACTTGCAGATCCTACCCTTCAGCAAACTAATGTTTCTTAATTTTATTTCTCCTTTCTATTTATGTGCAATGGATGTAAATACCAACTGTTCTGAAGAGGGATCTGGCTTTTTTGACAGATCATGATTAGAGAATTTAACAGTTTATATGGATTTTCCCCCTATTAATTTCAGGACTAGATTCCAGTTTTATGAACTACTTAATAAACTATTTTGATGAAAAGCATATTCAGTGCTTTACCAGCATTCCCTTGCTCTTGTGATTAATGCAATAATAGAAATGTTTCCTTTTCACTTTCCCAAGTTCCACATAGACATGTTTTGAAGACAAATTAGCTAAAGGTTATTGCTACATGAGAACTGCAGCTGTTCTGCAGATGCTACTTTTCATTGGCCCACAATCACTCTCATTCAGAAATAAAACCTATCAGACTATGTCATAGCTTTCATTAGTACGGCTTAATTTTGTGGGCTCCTGTTCCAATATGCTTATAACACACTTTGCCTTGGATGGGGAAAAGAAAAAAAACCCAGTATTTCAACAACTTTTATGTTGCATCAGCTGAAATTAAGACATTGGAATAATCTATAATAACAGATTAGGCTTCCTTCCTATCTGAATACATACATGGTGACTAATGTAGCCAACTCCCCTTCAG
This sequence comes from Mohoua ochrocephala, assembly GCA_013398855.1. NCBI lineage: Eukaryota > Metazoa > Chordata > Aves > Passeriformes > Acanthizidae > Mohoua > Mohoua ochrocephala. The sequence goes on along the minus strand of VZTA01012860.1, from coordinate 140,364 downwards.
AAGGGCTTTGGAAAATGCTGTTGTCCCCACTTCAGAGATAAGAAAGTGGAAGCAGAAGAGTCAAGAGTTTAATCAAGCCCTCACACCAGCTGGTGACCTATGTTAGGCAGAGTTAGAACCAGACAGTGTTTGCACGAGCCTCTTGCAACAGAGCTGGTACCGGTTGCATAAGCAGATGGTAACCCATGCAGCAGTCTGTTTCCAAAATAACACATTTCAGTTCAGTTGCAATTGATTTAAGTAGATCTAAATGAAACCAAAACAGTCCTATTGTCAAAAAAACCCACAGTTTATTGAGATGAATTTACTAGATGAAGAGGGGTTGGACAGAAAGTGTTGATATTACACAGGAGAAGCAGAAAAGGAACTGAGTTTAAAATTAAGCTTCCCGCCACCCCCTCCCTCCCAACCTGCCATGCTCTCAGTGTATAAGAATAGTTAATTAGGACAAGTCAAAACACAAGTGAGCCAAGCTTGACAGCTTTGCTTACAGAGGCCCAGTAAGCTTTTCAACTCAGGGAGTGAATTGAAGGATAAACTAACATTGCATACTGCACTCTCCCCCATTTATGGCCATGCATTAAAATACACTTCAGATTAAGAAATTTACAGAAAGTCACTTGCTTAGAACACTCTAAAAACTGATCAGAGTTTGTTTCTTAGGCACTAGGAGGAACATGTTATAGACTTTTGGTTTCACAAGCACTTTTGTATTTCATCCCCAAATTTTGATACAACTTTAAAGGTCTTGTTTCTCTGAAGACACGCTAGAAGCTGCTGCCGAAGCATGCTAGTAGCATCACACACCTCATTTCCTATTTAGCAACCTATTTTAAGGAGAAACGAGTATTAAAAAAAAAAAAAAAAAAAGGCTAGTCCTTGTAAAACAACTTACTTGTCTGACAATTCAGTGAGCTTACACATGCTAGAATAAAAATCTTGCTTGTCCCAACAGCATCAAATAAAAAAACTGAAAGTGATCAGACTTGGGTGGAGCAGCGTACTACTTGTAACAACATTTTTAATCAGGTAGACTTTTGAACTACAGAACAGGAACAAGAAAAAGACACACTGTTGGCTATTAACTCTTTAGGGTAGTACCTTCACTAAGCCACCTTGTTAAGCCAAACAAACAACCAGGTTTCTAGGGTCAACAAAAACTTTACATAACCTCAACCACACTAGTCTCTCTCCCTATATCATTCCTGTATCAGGCAGCAGGAGGAGGAGGCAAGGCAAGGCATGCTTCCAATGTCAACAGGGACAGGATGCTTTGTATGAATGGCAAGGTGATGGGTTTATGTTAAGAGGTCTAACAAGGGGAAAAAACCTGCCACAGAAATGCTCTTAGCTTTGAGATTTCTGTTATTACGTATTTAGCTTTATCCAGGGCTTAACCTGAAACAAAATGTTTTTATGTTACTTACTATAAATCTCTTCAACACTAGATTAACTCAAGACTGATCTTTGAGGAGGGCTGGGGAAAGAGTGGAGGCTGCTCTGAACAAATATCTTCAAATACAGAGATCTGCTGGCACAGTTACAGCAGGCTAGAAAGAAGTGTGATCAGTAACGGAGATAACTCGCTAGGAAAGGTCTGACCTAGACACTCAGACCTGTAATAGCTTGGTTTGCCTAGTCTATGTCATTTCTTCTGCTGGGTGAGTGAATTAGACTGGCAATAACATCAGTTTGCTGCCAAGAGCTGGCTGTGCATTAGAGTATTTCTTAAACACAGTTGTGTCAGCATATATACAAACCCCATTTTTGCAGGAATTGTATAACATTAAAAACCACACACACAACACGTGCACTGGAACACAACCTTCTGCTATTTTAATACATTCGGCACTACACTAATAAGTACACAGAAGGGGCTTTCTTACCAAAGAGCTTCCAACCCCCAACTGACAGAAAGCAGAACAGATACTGCTTCAATAACTCTCCAATAACCTTTTCAGTCATGTACCACATCTAATTCCTGGTCAAAACCCAATCGTAAACTAGAAACTACTTAAAATCTTTTCTACAGGATATATGCAAGGGAAAAAGGGAGCTTAGTCAACTGAAAAATCTTTCCACTTTAAGTCTACCAAACCACGCACACTTTCAGATTCACAAAATTTCCCATACATTTGCAGGTTTCCCCTGAACAGCTAACAGGAGACAAACTGCAGGCAAAGACTAATGTACAGCACTGGCGTGTGGCAGGTAATCAACACTCTGTGCCCTGTCACTTCTCAACTGTCCCATCCCTGAGGATGTATGAAAGCCAAACCACTTTGTCATCTTCTTGCTACTGTATTAAAGGCAAGAGGGATCAGCTGGCAGAAGTACTGTAGTTGCTGCCTTCTGTTAAGACTCTTTTCCTTCCTAGCCCAGATTTCTTGCAACTATCCAGCAGCATCTATTACCTTCTCAGAAGCTGAGACAGAGGAAGCACTCGCACATTTCTAAGTAGAAAACCCTCAAGCTTAAAAGCTGTTCACATACAAGATGCTAAGGGAGTTAACAAAACCACAGAAAAGCTGCAGTTACCTCATATAAATGAGACGGTTTTCCTAAGATGCACAGAATTCAGCTGAAAGCACCTAGTCAATGTCTAGTGCAGAACTACTTTATGGCAGTGTCTCTCCACTAGGAGACAAGAAGCAGCCAGCTGTGAGGACATCTGTCCAAATAACCAAATGCCTAATTGTAGCAGAGCTGAACAAGCATTATTAAAATATGCAAATAAAGCCAAGGCACTCTTAAAGTGTGAACTACATTTTACTTCCCCTAAATATAAGATAAAGACATCTATTCTCATTTCATTAATCAAGTTGACAGCTTTAGGACCTTGCAGAGACTATGTAACAACTTCGTGAAAAATCACTGTTATCCTACAGTCATAATCCAGTTACCACACTACCTGAAAATCTGGTATTACTGTAACAAATAACGTAGAGATGCAATAAAGATGACTACTGGGTTTGCTGCTAAACAAAAGCAACTTCAGAATTTTTCACTCTCTGTCCCTTCCCTTGCCTTCCACCTGAAAAGCCATAAAAAAGTTGGAAACATGTAAGTGGTGTTTAAAAAGGGCAGTTGATAGTGACACGGGTGAAAAGCTTTCAGAGTGCAATGATAAAAATAAGAAAGAGTGAAGCATAAACTCCAGTGCCCTTCAAAAACCCTTGTGCCAACGAGGCAAGCGTTGATTGCCCTCTGTCATTCTGCAGTCACGCACACAGCACTTAAGACAGGCATGAAGCCTTAACTGGCAAGTTATCATAGATCAACTATTTAACTTGATTTTAACATATTTGCATTACAGTCTGTAGCTGGTTAACAGTAACTCTAAGAGCTGAACGTTCCAGCCAGACTAACGCAAGAGAGGCTAAGGGAGAAGTCAATATCACAGTGAGCTTGATTAGACCCCTTCTCTTTGTTCAGCTGCTTGGCTCCAAACACCTCCCCTGTGTCTTTAGTGCCTGGAGGAGACTCATCAACCTCACTTCCCTTATAGGCCAGAACCAACCTGCTTACAAACTGCTGTTTCTTTAGCAAGGGACCAAACATGACTCTTGAGCAACTTTCCTCCAAAACTTTTTTTACTCCTTTGGAGTAGGTTGGGAGTAGCAAAGAGGAGCAGCAATAAGAGCATTTGGAGGTCACACAGAGAAGTCATCACTGATAATTCGATATTTTAGCCAGGCCATCAAAAATATTGTATCATATCTGACTATGCTTTCTACCTCAGGACCTTCACAACCCTTGGCAGAATTATCTTCAAGTTCCATCAGCTATTACTCACTCGCTGCCACTATCTGACAATCTTATGACTTACTTTGCAGCCCAAATGAATGTTAACCGTCACTGTTGTTAGGAAGTATCAGAATTCAGAGACCTGTGATAGGTCTAACGGCGACATTTTTGCACCTCTTGCAACCTCAAAGAGACACACAGGTCTGGGTTTTGTTTCTCAGCAGGTGGAAACTGCTTACACAGTATTTGCAAGATGCCGGCACAGAACAAAGTCAATTTAGTATTTGCCGCCAGTTTGCTCAATCACAATCCGTGTCTACCTTTTCATTAAAGCAGAAATATAGTCCTACAGACTGGCTGATCTGTAGCAATCAATCTCACAACAGGGGTTAAAAAAAGTAGGTCCATCGTAAGAAACACTACAGATACACATACGGTTAGAAAAGGAAACACAACCTATTATTAGTTTCCCACTTCCTCTTTATCATTCACATTTCTTTCTCTTAAGAAAATCAGTGTATGAGGTTTGATTTTAAAACATTTCAGAAACTGTTCTGCACCCAAGAGTGTCTTTGATCCACTCGAGTTCACACAACACAATGCAGGGGAAAAAAAAAAAAAAAAGACTAACTTCCTTACTGATTTGACTGTAAATAGAGCTACTAGGGCAATGAATGCCTAGGAGCAATCTCTCCTGCCTACATATCAAGTGTTGGTAAGTACATAACTAACACAGTAAAAACTAAAACCTCTAACACAAAGACATGATAAAATAAGATGGGAGGACACAGAAAACAAACAGCCAGCCTGAAGTTCCCTGCTAAAGAACCTGGTGTTTTCAAGAAAAGACCCAGTAATGCTAGAACCAGCAGTGCTGATGAGGGACCTGATTGAATCAAGACAGAAAATAAAGGAAGATGAAACTCCTTCAAGCCCATGGCATCCCCTCAGCAGAGCTAGCAAAAATGCAGAGTGCATATTGCATGCTTATTTTAAAGGTTCAATCTGCCTCCAAGTGTGGGCCTCCTGAGGATGTCTGTAGCACCACAGGTGCTTCAGGGGTGACCTCACTGGGATTTTAATTTAACTGAAGAGTGCAACTCTTCCAACTGTCCTGTTACCACATTCTGTTACATGCTACGGAGCAGACTCAGTTTGTCATTTGAACTCATTTTGGACTAAACAAAGCCCAAAGACATAGTACTACTCCAGCCTACTCCAGGAAGAAATGTAACTACACGTTCATATGTATCCAATCCATAGAATCAAAAAGTGCCAGGACAAAATAAAACCTCTGCAAATCACAGGCACTGTGCTCAGCAGATCCACGGCGCCAAAGTGCAAAAACATTCTCCTTTGCACCTCAGCTGATCAGATTATTGACTGTCACTTGTAATCCAGCTTGCTTCTGGGTTGTAGGTTACTATGTTGACATCTATTAGCACTACCAGCAAGGAATACGACTGTTCTGAAAGTCAACAGTGTTCAGAGAGAAGCAAAACAATTTAGTATGTTTAATTAGTATTAATAGCAAAACCAACAATTTGTTTTTAAAAAGGAAATCTGTACAAAATCATCATTACATTGTATCTTCACTGGCTACAGAAGGTATCTTGCAAAAACCACATGTACAGTATGAACCAAAGCAGGGCTTCCAAGATCTTTTAGAATAAGCTGTTGATAGCTTGCAAAACTACTTGCATGCCATGGTCTCTAGAGCAGAGCTTGCCAAAAACACACCTAGTAGCAGAAGGTAACATGTAAGGTAACACAAACATTCAGTTCTAAGGTAACAGAAGGACAGCATACTAGGAACACTCAAGGATTAAGTTCATAACAGGAAAAAGGAAAAGTCCGTAGCAGGAAAATTATTGCTTCTGATCGATTGCTATTGCTCCATCAGCAGAGAGTTGCAGTGTATGCACTATCAGTTTTGTTTAACTATGTTCCAAGAAAGTTCAAACAATTTAATGGTTAAACAGGGAAAAAGAAAAAAAAAAAAGAAAACACAACAGAAAAGCATGCCTGCTTACATTTGGTTTTATGTGTAGAAACAGACAGAGAAAAGCTGTGGGGTAATGCAGCTGGATATCAGGAGGAATTTCTTCACAGAAAGAGTTGTTAAGCATTGGAATGGGCTGCCCAGGAAAGCGGTGGAGTCACCACCCCTGGAGGCGTTCAAGAAACAACTGAACGTGGCACTCAGTGCCAGGGTTCACTTGACAAGTTGGTGTTTGGTCAAAGGTTGGACTCTATGATCTCTGAGGTCTTTTCCAACCTAAATGATTCTGTGCTGCCTGTCCTCAACTCTTTTCTCCTAATGTTGCAGTGGCAATACCCACAACTCACAGTCTGAGGAATCTTAGTCAGCTCTGGACAGTGGTCCTACATTTTCATCTCCGTTCATACCTGCTGAACTTAGAGGATGCATAAAGATATAAACTTGAAAAATCTAGGAACACCTATTTCACAAGCATAAGCTTTAATTTACACTGTCAAGTTTTTATAGGAAAGATATTAGAAGTAGTTAACAACTTTATTTCATTGGCAGTCACTCGTCCTTGTCTGAAGGATGCTCAGCTTTATTTTGTTCAGCCTATGAAAAAGGCTTAGTCTTGAAAGGGACAAGTCAACTGGCATTCCAGATAATTAATTCGGTCCCCTATTTATCCACTCCACCTTCAACACCTTCTATAGAAGGGATCAGGAAGGTAAAGGGCAAACAAACCCAAGTAAGTCTAGAATCTCATTTATGCATCTCCTGAAGAGCACAAAAAAAGGGAAAATATTATGGAAAAGATGCCCCTATTAGCTTTACACTAAAAACCAAATCACTCTACAAAGCCTAAGCCAAAGCCATCATCTCTGGTAAACGTTGAACAAAGAGCATTGAAGACTTAGTTCAAGATTTAAGAAAACTCGTTTGCAGACTCTCTCGAAAGTGCTGCACATAGATTTAAACCTTGAGGTAGCAGCTCGAAAGTAAAGTAATGTGGGAAACAATGTCCAGAATCAGAAAGTATTCTTAAATTTTCACAATTTAAGACAAATTCCAAGAATATTCAAATCTAGAAGCAAGCTTCAGCATCCTCAAACACAAACCAAAATCCTGCAAATGCACCTGTAAGTACTTGTGAAAAGTGAAGACACTTTAAAATACAGGGGAGAAACCACTATTCATCCACTCAACTGTTACTTCCTCTAGCATAAACCATGTGCCACGTATATCCCAGCAGCTATCCTTAAAAGTCTTCTAAAATGTTTGTTCACAGCACTGGGCTTTAAGTCTAAACATTTAGGTTTCTAAAGTTATATTTCAGGCCTGTTTAGAGTCCTGTATGCTTTTCAAATAAAGACGTCGCACACAGTATGTTTGTCTGCCTTCCCTAAACACAGGCAGCAGTTTCTCTTTCCATTTTATTGCTGCTTTGAAAGTAACCATTTTCACTCATCTGCAAATTCTTCCCTTTCTTTTCACCAGCCTTGATGTTTATCAATGGGAAGCATTTCATTTTTCAATGACTCTGGTGGGTCAGTAAAAGATTTCCTGGTAAATAAGACGTGGCCCAGGGTAGGCAAACCTTTGCTCGTGTGAGTAGACATGAGGGTCAAGAGGGCACCTCCTTGCATGAATAGCTCCTTTATTATTAAGCTGATGTTTCACAACCAGGATGGAGCAATAAAGAGTAAAAGTAAGGAAGTGGAGAAGAGGGAAATGACTGAATCACCTTATATTTGGCTCAGTCTTCCAAACCCCCTCCTACCGCAGGGTAGATAAAGGTGTCATCACCGTGGATCCCTGCTTTGTTGCCCTTCCTAAAGAGTCCCAGGATTTAGGGCCACTGAAACAAGTGGCAATGACAAGCCATAGACTTTTATCAACAGACAAAGCTGTTACGCTACTTTTAAGATTCTACAATGATGATAAATATGGTATAGTAACATTAATGCTAAAAATGTTAATTTTTGCATATAGTCCAAAGAGTTATGAGACATTTCTCTTCCAAAGTACTTGTACACAGAGATGGGAGATTACACAGTTCTTGTGTCAATACACAGTTGTGGTTGAGGGTCTTTGGAGGCTTAAATAATGTGAATAATGTGGCATCTCAGCCACATTTACATTTGAGCAATCAGCTCTACCCAGAAGAACATGGACAGGCAGAAACCAGCCTATACACTGCCCAGGGTGAGTCACCTTTAAAATCAGGGTCTTACTCCAAGAAGTGTGTAAGTACTTTCTTTACCTCTTACAGTTATGATAAGTAATGTGGTACTCTCACCAATCAAAAGCAAATGGATTCTTCACACAAGAGACTCCTAAAAGCTGCTTTTAAGCAAGTTTATTTTTAGGCATTTCTCAGGATGGAGGGAAAAGGCTTTCTTTTTAGCATATCCTACAATACTCAGCTTGTAAATTTCTGCAAGTGTGTTAAACACATTTCAATAAACGTTTATTGTGGTGTATTTCTACTGTAATGCATTGTGAAATTTTTATTACAAAATACAAACTTTAGACAGTATTTGACCGAATACAGCCCACTTAATAATCAGTTGAACTGTTGGTACAGAGATACTGGTCTGTACGTGAGCTGAGAATCTGTGCTGACAACCTACTTGTCTTTTTAAGTGCTCAAGATCAACGCTACAGATCTAGCTTTGTAGTCATTCCACACAGTTTCCATTGCACTTACAGCCAGCCTCAGGCTCAAAGGAACACATGAGCTAACCTGGGTGGGGAACAAGGGCAGCAGAGAGACCATTCTCTGAATAAGTCAGTCCTTGTCACCTTTCAGGCTGCTTCTAGAAACAAAATTGGTATTGTTAGTTCTAGAAACAAAATTGGTATTGTTAGTTCAACTTGAACATTTCTTGGCATCCTTGCATTTCACTAATATCCATTTAAAATTCTACAGTTGGTGATGTTTGCTGAAGAACTTTACCCAGTGTGTTTTAAATGGGGGTCTTAAATAGAACATCAGAGAAGTAATGGCAAAGCTCAACGTGGCTCTGTCAAGTCACATGAGTATCAGTGGGGACCAAAAACAGAGTGAAAGAAAAGGCTCCAAGATGAAACCACGTATTAAAAAAGAAACAACAGCAGAGAAATGAGTTAAACTATGCAAAATCCCAAGATCAAGTTTAGGGAGTCCATGGAAGAAGCTAGAGGAAGAGGCTCAGAGGAACAAGACAGAAATGGGGATGAGGATGGGTGGAGAGGTGTTAAAAGCCCATTTTCAAATCAGCAACATTCCGGATTTATTACAAGAGAATAAATTTGGAGGCTTAATAAGAGAAGGGAATAATCAGGATTTGTGAAAGAGATGCTAGCAATGCTTTAGAGATTCGGCAGAACCCAACGGAAACAGCACTGAGTGGCTGAGAAAGGATAACTACAAAGACTGTTTCTGATATACTTTACAGCTTACTCAGGACAGACTCCTGACGCCCTTACATAATTCCCCCCATCACAGTTAGCTTCAGCTAGGTTAGATGCCACCCTGCCTTCGTCCTCTGTCAGAAGTGACACTCCCCTGCCCCATCACTTCTAACATACAAGTTGAATAAGAACAGGCACAAAACCACAAGCCTGAAAGAAAGCAGGCCGTAAAGTTTCCAGTTACCAGTAAGAGTGAAATAAAGGCATTTACATTTGAGCTAACCTGAGCTTAGGACGACAACAGAGTATCTATGAGGGATCATCAGACCATCAAGACTGGACATGGAAAGTAGGATATGATTGGAAGAAGTACAGAGGGAAAACTCAAACCACATATGAGACTATTACCAGGGGCTAACACGTGTTGAAGAGGAAAGGCCCTCCACATTTTTTCACTGTCATCTTGTATTTTAAGAAAAAAACTCCCAAACGAAAAAAACCCTCAACTTTCTGCCACTTCAGGATTAATTGTGATATGCATCATGGGAGAAAACAAACATAAAACCCCCTAATGATTCCCTCATACCAACATAATTTTCATCCTAAATTGATGCAGAATGTAGATTCTACATTATGTCTGCAGCAAGTTAAGCACACCAGGCTTAATGCACATCCCAATCCGAACAAGGTTTTTTTCTCAAGGACATTAAAACAGATTTGGGATATAACCTAGAGTAAGATTTCATTCAGACTCCAGAACAGCAAAAACATACTCCAAACACACAGCATGTGTTTCATTTTGCAACATCCCTTTATGGTTTCGAGCCTCCATCCACCTGTTCCACCGTATACCACAAAGACACACTTAACGGGGCACTAAGATGGTTACAATAAGGACACTACCACCAGAAAGCTCTGCTATCTGAAGCAGACAGAAGGCAGCCACCAACTGAAGAAAGGAAACTAAAACCACAAACTTTTGGGATCAAGAACCTACACTCTTCTAAGCTTGCACAGTATTGATTATACCAAGACAACTAATGAGCCACTTTGCCATTCTTCTGTATTTTAGCATTTTAATAGACTTTTAGTGAATTTGAAAATAATTTTTCTTAAAAAACCCGAAACATAATGAACAGAAAATCTACTCGGTATAAACATTCTCACCACTGGAGACCCACATATCCGGGCAGCCTGTTTCTCATAGTTCATCATTGTTTGCCACGACATTTTAACGGATCCATAAAAAGGCACTAACCAAGTTTACACTGCTCTCGGATTTAATACATGCTATCGATTAATAATTAATCGATAAGTTTTGAAGAGGCATTCTGCCAGATGAGCGAGACAGGACGATTATCAACTCCTTATGGCTTGGAAAGAAGTCGGTCTCCTAGAGTATAACAGCGCAAGAGTTGCGAGCATCCCTCCGTGCGAGCCGTGCACCCTCTCCCCCAGTTACCCCGACTGACCTGCGGGACCCCCAAGGCACCTCTTCAGCATTTAGTAAGGGAACAAACAAAAAAAGAGAAAGGGAAGGAAATCAAGACCAAACAGAAGAGGATCGAGACACTTGGCTTCACCTTCCCTCCTTCTTAACACAACATCCATTGAGGCAGAAGGAACCACTCTGGGTGCTAAAACAAGAGCCGCATTCACGGGCGCCGGGCTGAGCAGCGGGCGGGAGCACACTCCGGGCGGGAGCACACTCCGGGCGGCCAGCTAACGCTGAAATCAACCCCCAGCTCCTTTAGCACTCAGAGGGAAAGAGAAGGCAACGCGGACCCAGTTAAGGGCTCTATCATTAAGTAGTTAGGAACGATTAAGAGGTTTCCCTACGCTCCCGCTCGAGGGACAGTTTTTCAGCAGCGGGCTTTGTGAAGGCACAGACACGGTCGGACTGTGCCGGGTCCCGGCTGGTTCCTCAGCCCGCCCGCCCACGGGCGCGGGGTTTTCCGCTCCAGGGCGCCCGGCAGCACCTGCTGCTGCCG
>VZTA01012860.1:29115-128498 GCA_013398855.1 Mohoua ochrocephala | reverse complement strand
CCGCCTGAGGGAAGGGGAGCGGGGCCGCGACCTCCGCTCTTCCCGCCCTGCCTGGTGGGAGTCGGTGTGGGGCCGAGAGGGCAGCCCGGCCCCGGCCTCTTCCCCCTGAGCGTGGCTGGTCCCTACGCCCGCAGCCGTCCGTGTTTTCCCTTGAGTCAGGGTAATAAGGGGTAACGTCGCTCAGTTTTATTTTACTTGTTCCCTCATGCCGGCAGGTTGAGCGGAATTCCTCGTTTTCGACGCCGGGAGGCTGTGAAACGAGGTCTGTGGCTTTCCTGGATGCGTGGAAGCGTAGGGGGAAGGTGAGCAGGAGGTCTGAGGAGAAAAGAAGGTGTCTGTCCGCAGATTCTACCGCTTCCCTGAGACGTCCACGCGTGGGCATTACAGATCGTTCGGAGAGGCCGAATGCATCTCCCTTTCTTTCATGCCTTTGGTACCTTCAGTAAATATTGCTATGTACGCTGTCTGTGTGTTTGGGAGGGAGAGGGAGAGGGAGACACCGGGTAGTGATTTTCTATGAGATGCTCAAAACATCTTCCAGGCTGAAGCTCTCTTGAGGCTCCCCCTGATTATGAAGCCTTCTCCAGGAGCCGCTCACAGCCACTCACAAGCCCACGCTCCTCCGTGTTCGAATGGGGCTGGAAATGGGCTTAAATGGCCAGGGAGAGGATACAGCGATGCGTTATGCACCCTGGCAGAGTGCTTCTGGTGCGGACACTGTTTATCTCACAAACATTGTTTTCGTGGGGGTAACTTGTTTTCTTCCAGCCCCCTCAACAGGAAATGAACACTCAAGAAGTGGAGTCGTTCACATCAGCTGCATCAACACTAAGAGATTTGGGATGTATAGGTGCTCAGTTGGAGTACACAAACTAAAAGGCTAAGATAAGCCTGTGCAGACATCATTGAAATGGGAAGAGGGGGAACAGAGGAGAATGGGAAAGACAAAGGAAAGAAGTAGAGAATATATGCAAGACCTTATGAGAAGACAAAGAGGAGAGCACATACTAGGCAGAGGAACATGCCTTGGTTAGAAGGTATATGGAGATACCTATATAAAACTTTGAATCGTGCCCAATGGATGCTCGTGTGGGATTGCCCCCAGGAAATCATGTGGCCCTTAAGGAGTCCTTCCTACTAATGTATATAGTGCTCAATAAAAATACATCTGCCAGAGGTTCCTGGCAGCCTGAAAGCAGGACTGGAGAAACCACAAAATCCACAAGCACGTTAAGCGATCAGTCTTTGCATGGGATTTCCCAGTTATTTAAAAGAAACATTAAGAAGAAAAGAGGATTTTCAAACTGCAGTAGTTAATAAAAAATTAATTTATATGTGCTAGATGAAATAGCAGTAAAAAAGCAACATAATAAACATTTTTAAATAAAATGAGTGTCATAAAGAAACTCCGCTAATCTTTTTTATTAAGGCAGAAATGGAGGATGCTTCATGAAGTTGAAAGGCTGTAATTTCCTTTTAATTAAAAGGAAAAGAAGAATTTCATGATGCACAATTACCGCAATGAAAATTATTTGCAGGTGTTATCACTTGGCCCAAGACCTTTGCAAAACTTGAAAAGCCATTCGCCACATAAATTAAATTAATAATGTGAGCATCTGTCATTGTCTCACTCGCTGGTTTAAAAGCAAAGCTAAAAATCGTAAGGTACATAAGTACTTATGGCAAGCGACTGAAAGTATTAAAGAACTTCCAGTAGGCAAATTATGATATAATTTTCCTTTTGGTGCTCTTGCACCTTCTTCTGAGTCACCTGCAAGTGGTTAGGTTATTCCGACGGCAGCAGCAGTAGCCTGACACGTTACAGCAATGCTGCACTTGTGTGTTCCTGACCCTGAACATCTGTGCTTCGTAACTGGAAGGTATTTGATTAAATTTTGAAACTGTACTCTTCTCCATCTGTCTTTAAGTCTCTAAAGGCCCATTTATACATTGAAACAGTATCTTAAAGGCACAAGGAATGACACGAATGACCCTGAACCCACTGCACTTACAGAGCACAGATGAGCAAAACCACTTTTCAGGCGTTTTACAGAAAGTTTGTGATTTTGATTCAACATTTCTACTTTCCACTCTAGACTCCCAATCACCGGTTGCATAATTGGTACTCTCGGTAACTGAGTCAGTCGGTGTTTAAAAACAAACAAACCTGTAAATCGCATACCATTTTCCCCTGTGTTGAAATGCTATTGCACTTGTTAGACTGTCTCCTTGTGTTTCTCCCAGTTTAAAAGAGGTGAGCCTGGTAAGGGGCTTCTGGAGCAACATCCAGAAGAACAGTTTATTCCCCAGGGAACCCTAACCAGCTACTCCTACAAGTAGAGGTGATCCACGGAGTATCAACAAACTTCAAGCACTTAGATATTTCACTTTGATTCCATTGTCTTTTGCAGAACAAATTACAAGGTATACTTTCATGCTGCTGGCCAAGTGAGTGCAGCAAGAAGGAATGTTTTGTGTAGCTGGCCTCTCTTTGCACCTCCTGATCTAAAATGCTTCTCCTGACCTCAGAAAAGATCCCATATCCTTTTATTCATGGCCCTTTTCTCCTCTTTGTTTCCCTTGGATTAAACAGTACCCCTATTGTCAACCCACAGCACCTGCCACATAGGCCCCACAGCTTTTCATGCTAGCTAAGTTAATGAAAAGGCTGGGGTTATTCACTAACACGCTTTTAAATCTCATTAAAAATCAAGGGAGAAACAGCAGAAAGCACTGTGGTGAGCAATACCACAAGTATCAATCATTTGTGTTATTTGCATAGGACGTTATTTCAGGCTGTCCAGTCCAAAAGGAAATCTCTTTCATCCAAGCTGTATGTCTAAGACACATTTGCTGTACAGATGTTTCCTAGAGCATCCTGAAATGAATGAATAAATGTCAGAAAATGTTTTAGATGGAGCAAGTAAAAGACATTATTTGAGCAAAAGAAACCTGTCATGTAGTGGCAAAGACTGCATGTTACACCGAGTATGAACTATGAGCCTCTCTTCGAGCCTCTGCCATTTTTCACTTAGAAGTCTGTTTTTGGCTGGTCGATGACTGTTCTCAATGCCTGTCAACTCTGCATCTTTCTTTCTTTTTTTTTTAACTGTTGAAATTTAGACACCTCCAACGTTGCCTTCAAGCGCTTTGCATCTAGCCGCGTATGGTTTAACTAAGTCGAGGGGTGCGCTGTCGTGACTATTGTGAGCAGTTTGGCTTCTTTGATGCAGTCCAGTGCACACAGAGAGGGTAAGGATGGTCTGCAGATGATGCAGAATTTTATATGAGGCATTTGTGGAAAGTTCAAAAATTCTCCATGGGATCGTTCATACCTTTTGGCTTAAGTATTTACACAAAGCACATTTTACGTCCTGAATGTACAGTAACACATAGTAAATCATAATAAAAATAATAAAAACCTTTACCAAAACAACCTGCATACCACTGCAACAGACTTCTTCACCCATGGACAGATAATGAGTGAACAAACACCACATGACAGATGTTAGTCATGCTGCTTAATGAATAACTGGTGATGAGTACAATACCTGTGTGGAATGGCTGTAATATGTTCAAGGAAAAATATGCATTTGGATCATCTGTTTTTCACTGAGGTACCTGCAGTGCTCAAGAGAGATGTCTTCATCAGGAAGAAGCCTAGGTATTTCAACCGTTTTTCTGCGTCTATTTCCTTGACTGCCTTGTTACTCAGCCATCCATAGCAGTCACTGGATGATGAAACACATTTTCCTTCAAAATACTTTAAAAATAAATACTCTGGCCTTCTCTTTCTGTTCCACCATGACCTCACTGGTAGTGCCAAAAGCTTTATGGCAGTCCTTCATGCTGACATTCATGTCAGTGCTCTAAGCTTTCAGAACACAGCTCTACAAAAAAAGACCGTACAATGTCAGTCCTGGACTGGCTTTTACCACCATGATACCCGGAGGACATTACTCTTCTAGATAATATGCTCAAGGATAGCTGAGCACCATGGTAACAGTCAGTGAATATGCAACAATCTGTTATTTTGTTATGTAAAACATCACTGTCAAGTCTTATTTTTGTGTCATTAAGAAGGAATTAAATTTTATTTGTGTATAGTAACGTGGATGAATGTTTGCAGATTGCCCTGAGACTTGTTTCCCAAACCGGATTAATTTAACTTCTATCAGTCTGGTGTCATGCAGTGCATGCAGTGCATACCTTCTCCGGTGTTACTGCCTGAATGTGACAGGGCTGGATTGCAGGGGAGAATTCAAGGAGCTGTGAGCCTCCCCCGTCTCCCAGCTGGGTTGCACAGCTGTGTGTCTGTGTGCCAGGTTGTGCAATGAAGGGCCTTGTATGTGACTGGGCAGCTCCCAGATCCACACTGGGCTCCCTTCCATGCACGGTGTGTAGCACTCACGTTTTGTTAGTCAACATGCCGGAAGAGCTGTTCTGTTCCCACCTATCTCTTCCCTTTATAGAGAAAAAGTCAGCACGTTAATTTTGGCAGAGGGAAAGCAGAGGGAAAGTTGATGGCTTTTTTTTTTCCCCCTCTTGGGTGAATAGAGGCTCGTGGATAACAAATGAAGACAGCTATACACCAAAAAAACATTCAAAAGGATCATATTTTTATCATCTGTTCTCCTGTTCCAAACCCTGCAGCAACAGCTTGTGAGGCTAGATTGGGTCTTATCTAGGGAAAGAAAAGATTGAGTAAGTGAGTGAGAGAGTTGGCTACATGCAGTTAAAGGAGTATGGATTTTTGAGATTTTTGTTTCCTATGGACACTAGTTGCTTTTGTGCTTGGTGTCCTGGAATGAAAGAAGGGTCATGGCCCACGCGGTCTCTACGCATGTGCCTCTCCCTTATGTGTTTGAAGGAGTTTTGAAAGAAGACAAGAGTTCCTGGCATAGTCAACCTCCACAGCCCCTTAACCTGTCACGTGGTTCTTTGTGATCCCTCCTCCGTCACGTGTGGTATTGGGAAAGAAGACAGCAAAGGCTGAGCACTCACACCCACAGCTGTCCTGCAAGTGAAGGGCCTGCAAAGCTGTTAGTGGCTTTTAACTTATGCTTTGTACCCTCCTAGATCATCATCAGGAGAGGTGTTAAGGGGGTTTGGAGGAACTTGGATTTCAGTGTTGCTGCCTTCCAGTCGTGCCTCCCACATGTCAAAACTCAGTGTAAAAGTAGCAAGCAAATCCAGGTGACTGGCAGATATGACTCTTGGGAGGTAACTTGGCACAAAAGTGACTTGAGTTAGAACATCAGAAAAAAATCCACCTGGTCTAGTGCTTCAGTCAACAGCAGGACTGTTGTCATTGCTCTAAGCATAGAAGCTGCCTGCAAGTCCTAACTTCCTGGTCTCATGGTGAGCACCATGCTCTTGGCTCTCGGTGACTTTGCAGGGATGTGTGTGTGCATGGTCACAGTCAATTGCAAGATAACCCAGGACTGAGCATGGTAAAGCAAGTCAGATGCTGGATATTTTCTTCCTGTTGTGTAGCACCTCAGCAGTGCTCTGTTCATCATTCTGTCTCACAACTGGAACAAAGTCCAGGGAAAGTGAAGAAGCAGTGAGTGAATGGAAGCAGACTCAAAATGCCCATGTTGCTGCTCTCCTTTGGGAGCTCATGGGGAAGTCCTGGTAACTTAGGTCAGACTGACAATGGTGCCAACAATGAGGTGTGGGGGAGGCTTGTCAGGAAGCAGAGTTGAGGGAAGGCAGAGAGCGTAAGAATAGACAACTCCTAACTAGCAGTTGGGAGAGAGAGAGAGAAGATTATGGGGGAGGGAACACTGACTCCATCAAGATAAAGGGCTGTGGTGCTCTCTAAGGGCATCCAAACAGAGGTGAACATCCCAAGCTTCTTTGTTCATTCAAGAGGACCATCTGAGGCTGAACATCCCCAGGGAATACTGCATTGCCAACATGGGTTATAGAAACTAATGGTTAGCAGCCTGTTAGAGGTTTCACAACTCATTTCCTTTGAATATTAGTTATTTCTTTTGCCAAAGAGAGGCGAAAAAGGGAGGAGGAGGAAATAAAAACTAAATGGGCTAGTTCATTTATTTTATAAGATCAAGTCAATAAGCAGACGAGTGAACTCTGCAGATGGCATTGCTTCAGTCAAGACAGAAAATTCAGTGCTTTCCCTGCATGTGTTTTTTTGCAACATTTCTTTGGAACAAGGAAGCGTATGCAAATAATGGGACCAATCTGCACACGCTCGTTCAGCTGAGCAGCCATGAACTCTCACTGACTGTGGATACTTGTAACAATAAAGATTCTCCAGGCTGGGGAGTCTGGCTCTTAGGTCTGCCTCGTATTCTACCCTTGCTTCCCTACTCCCTACTCTCACCCCCAATCTTTTGCAATTCAGTGACAATCAGAATTAATAAAGGTGTGTCTGTGATCCTGTAAAGCAATTTGCATCATCATCTTTTGTGATGAAATTTTCGCAGGGGAAGGAGGAGCCAGCAGCATTTTGTCCAAGTAAAGGTTGCCCTGGCAATATACCAAGAAGCCTGAAGCCCTTAATTTTCGTAAGAGAGATTTGATTACCGCAGCCCATATCTGAGTGCAGAAATGTGTCCTGCAGAAACTGCACTCCCCCTCCTGCCTTCACTCCCCCTCTTCCAAGATAAGTCTAAAAGTAGTCTGGAGCTTACAATCTTGCATTACTGCCACCGTGTCACAAGCACATGGACATGCTTGGGCTGCCTTGCTGAAGTTATTGTACTAGGTCTACAACAGATCACACGACATTTGCCTCTGCCCTACCAAAACCATAATTTTCCATAGCTGGGTTGAAGAAACTGTGCTGCTTTCACTAGGCAGAAGTGGCCAGAACCTGCCAGTTGGCATTAACTGTGTTGTATGTTATTCAATGTGTGTCTATTATAAACAGATGACAATGCAACTTCCATTTTGACTAAAGGAACTGATAATCGCCACAGAGCTATTAAAACATGACAAATAAGTAATGTCTAAGCCAGATAAATAAATGAGCTGTTGGAGAAGTCTTTCTTCTGCTGTGCTGTCTAGTGCAAATACAGCAGCCTTGCTCAATAAAGAAGGCCTCATTTAGTTCTGGGCTTGTCTCAACACTAGTCTTTTAGAAGCAGTTCGGACGAGGTCATTAAACCTGCACCTATCAACTGAAGACATGCCTCCCAAATTTCCTTCTAATGCTGGGAAAAGCCCTAGTTACACAATTATATCTTAACTAACAAATATCTATTCTCAGCAGTGGGAAGTGAGTTATTTTGCAGCTCTCTATCAGAGTGTACAGATACCTTGTATGACATTTAGAGAGATTAAATTCCTTTGCCTCTCTTTATACCTGGACCGCTTGTAGGGCACGCTGCTTGGAAAACGTGGGAAGATTACAATTGGAATATCTATTAGCATGATAATGTGTGGAAATCTGACGGCTGTTAACAGAGCAGTGTGGTAAGGACATTGCTAGGGTTCATAGGTAAAGCAGAGAGGGCATTTTGATATCTGTCATTAGTACAGAACAGTGGGAAAAGCTGCTGTGGTGCCTCACTGGCAAGACACAGTGGGGAGACTGCTGCTGCCATAAGCTGGGCACTGGAAGGAAGGGTGGGATGGAGCCTACAGCAAGAGTCGTGCAGCCTGGCTGCCGTGGGAGGCCTTTGCTGGCCGTGTTGTGGGCAACAGGGCCACACGACACTCCAGCTATCATTTTTATTTTCCAGAGAAAGGTTGGCTTTCCTATCTGGGGTGACTAAACTAAAATGCCTTTTCTCCATTTAACCTTGATGCCAACTGATCTGTTTTTGAACAGAGATCCCAAGTTTTTTATCCCAGTTCAAATCTGAGCCTTTCCTTATGGTCTCCACTGTGTGGAGAATTCCTCTGAGTCTGGCAGTTTTCCATATTAGAAATCTAATATTGTTTACATTGATCGCTTGAATTCGGCCCTGTGTGGATAGAAGAATTGAGTATCTTCAAACAGTGGTGCAGAGAGAGAAAGAAAGGAAAAATAAAAAGGCCTTGAATAATATAAAAGATGGGATCTAGCCCTACTAAGGAGGCAGATCAAATAACCTCGTGGTCTTTTCATTTGTGACTTGTGCAGTTCAGCGCAGGCTTTTCAGGACAGTTGAGTACCCACTTCGGGACCAGGGAGCAGGGGTAAGGAAGAGCTCACAGCAGCACCTTGACAGCTTGCCAATGCACACACAAGCAATACGCCCCTTTCAGTTAGTCCCTGCAGTGAATTATGTTTTCAGTTGTACCTTGCAGAGTGAATAGCAAATAACTTTAGACTGTAACACTGTCCAATCTGTTCCCCCATATGCACTCCTTTTCCAAAGAATACACTGTACCATGCAGTAATGAGGGCGTTCAAATAACAATGGAAAGAATGACTCTGATACTCTCCTGAGCTAATTTCAAAGCTGCATATCCAGTTCTCTGCCTTTTTTGGTCAGTCTCTTTACACCATTTATGCCTGGTTTTAAACAGACTGGGTAGGAGAAGAGATTCCAGCACACCTGATCCAACTTTTAAACTCAGCTCCACAGAAAGGCAGATTTTACACAGCCATGGAGTTAGAAAATCAGTAGAACTTTCCCTGCTCCCAGTACATTTTTATTTCTTAAAACTACACAAATTCTGTGTTGGTAAGGTGGGTAAAACTGACTGTGGGACGTTACACATGAACTGGAATACACGGCACAAAAAGTCATATCTTTCTGTAACACTAAGTATTGTCTCACATATGGGAGGCAATATATCAGAATTCACAAATCCTCTTTTAGGCACCTGTAAAAAACCACTGAAACCAACACGGGCCACCTGCGACATGCAAAGCCCTCAGCTGAAACAGTCACATTCACAAAGCTGAGCTATGAAGTCCTCTCTAACAGAAAGTCCTCCAAACTCGAAAGATTTATTGTTCTTCTGGGAGTAGTTTTAGGCACATAACTTATCCCCATTTTGCTCCGGCAGTTTCTCATATCCTGATTCTTCTCACAGTATCTTCTCTATGGCTAGTCCTGCAGCCAGCTTTTCTAGCTGGATAAGCTGCCCCTGCTGTAATATCAACACTTGTTGGGCCAACAGGGAAGACAGTGGAATCAGATACATAGGAAAACAATAGTAATACTGTATATTCTTTATTCCTTGTATTGACTTTCTCCCTGAAGGACTGTGCACAGACAATACTGAGTGAATTTCAGCCCTTGTACAGGGCCAAGATGTGGTTTCGACAACACCTGCGTTCTAGTTAATGCTCAGGTTGGCTCTAAGTGGAAAATAACTCTTGTTACACTTCTGCACATAGGTAAATTTTGATTAAAGACAATGAAAGATTATTTGGGAGGAGTGAGGGTACTTTCTTTTTCTTCTTCTCATTCTGGAAAGGACTACCAAAGCCCTTCTACCTACTGAACCATAAAGACAAAGAATACAGGTTGCAACTAATATGGGGGAAAGGGAAAGGTTTTACACCACCACTCTGCCCTGTTTGAGTGGTCCATCTCCATACATTCCTCATGCTTGGACAGTGCAGTTTCTATTCAGAAATGTTCCTGCTTGAGTGTCTGCTTCATGCAGTGATAGTTAATAGAGTGTTGTGTCATGGACAGTGCCTGGCTCAGGGCATTGCTCTGCTGTGAAAGGGCTCAGCTGAGCACAGTGGCTGTGAGGACATGGGCGAAGGCTCCCAAGTGCACTCGCTGGACCAAATACGTTTCTTAAAAAGTAGTGTCTTGGAATAAGACAAGTAAAAAGCAGCAGGCCTCTGATTGGAAAACAGACAGCCCATTTATTCTTTCAGAAATTCCATTTATGTAGGAGATGGATACAAGCCCTCCATACCACTAAAATCCTCCAACTCTTGCAGACACACAGGTCTCCTTTTAACCATCGTCCCAGATGTATTTCACCCACAATACAAAACAAGTCTGGCTCAACCCTTTGCAGACCTCTGAACTGTCAGAAGCCTGGAACAGCGAGACTCTCGAGCGATTGCATCACGTGAGAGGGGAGGAGGTCAGAGGGAATCATCGCTTGAGAATGCATGCCCACATCTCAGCTCCTAATCCTGGTCTGGGCATGTCGGATCACGCACGGAGGAGATGCACAGGGCATGCCACTGCTGGCAGGTGCGTGCTGCTTAACAAGGTTGCTTTGAATGCTGGCCCCTGCAGGTTCTCCTCCACCTGCTCCAGCCTCAGGCTGGAGCGCTTCCTCTCCGCAGCCGCAGTGCTGGCAACAGCTCCTACCCTGGGGGATGCTACTGCAGGGATGGGCGCAGGAGGATGGTGCTGCTGCAGGGATGGGCACAGGAGGATGCTACTGGCAGTGGAGGAGTGGCAGCAGAGGGAATGCCACTCAAACTCCCTCAGGCTCAGCAGGACTTCCATTGGCATTACCAAAGGATCATGCCACTGCCTTCATAACTGCAGAAATACTGACCAAGGCTAGTCCTTTTAGAAATAGAGGAATTTCATCCAATGAACTATGTATTTCTTGGATGTTATTTGGCTTGCCAAATGGTTGTAACCTGTCAGCCTTCAGTTTCTTCCTACCAGATGAGCCCAAGGCCTAAAAATGCTGTGTCTTGTATCTTATTGCTGAAAGATTAGTTTGTGCACGCTTGGCTAGAGAGGTTCTGTTAAGAGAATCTGTTATATAGAGGTTACTAAGCTCCTTGTAGCTTCCTCGCAAAGCAAATATGTCCTTTCCCCTAGAAAAACGCTGAAGTTACCAAGGGATTAGCATATGTTAAGGAACTAAAAAAAAAAAAAAAATTATAGCAAGAAGGTCAGAGAATACACAAGTTCTTTGGGTTCCTGTGTTTTGCAGCCAAAGTTCTGAAAAGCACTTCTGTTCAAGCACAGAAACTGTGGCTCTCTGTAGTTAGAAGGGCGTCAGCAATTGCAGAAGTGTGGAAGAGGAGAGGAAGTCTCATGATGCCAGCTGAAGGAAGGAGAAGCAGTGACATGAACAGTGCCCCTTGAACCAGCAAGGAGAAGAGGATTCACCAGCTCTGTCTCTAAACCAGTAGATCTCTTTTCTGTGCTAGCAGGATGCTCCTCGGAGCCCCTGCTTCAATTTAAAATTGTCTTTCAGAGAAGTAAATGCAAATGCCCCAGGTGAGAACTAATTTGTTTCACAGAAAATAAATGGAGAAATGGATAATAAATGGAAAATAAATTGAACCCATGGAGTCAGGAAAAAAAAAAAGCATTTTAAAAAGAGCTGAGTTTCATTGCACTTACTTCTCTTTGAACTTGCTGAAGTTCAGATATATTCAGAACTGGAGTTTTGGAGCAGACCCATCTCTGTTGTCAACTCATCCTCTGTTGTTGTGGACTGTTTATTAAAAAATAGTGTGCACAAGATATCACTCTAGGTGAAAATGTAGAAAATTTAGTTCTGAGTGCAGTGGCTGCATTTTTAAAAATGTTTTAAATAATATGCTTAAGAAAGCTGGGGACAAGTACGTGCGAAGATATACTGCTTAAAATACTGAACTTTAGCCTTGTAGGTCTGCACATTTATACAGATATCCACACCATAAACTCAAGCAGTCTTAGATTCAAACTGCTGGATTCATCAGGAACTCTTCAGCTGTGGACAGAATATATTTCAGGAAGTTGGAAGTAGTACAGAATAATCATGGACTGAAAAGGCTTTTGCCCTGTTCTGAATTGCAGGGCAGGATTTGGCCCAAAAATACACCATCGGAAGCTCTTTGAATTAATGTAATAATAGAATTTGGTGCTTTTATTTCTTTTACCTAATGGTCTCCAATTCATTTATAAGTATTGTTTTGCACTAGCTACAGCTCTCAGTTGTGGGAATGTGTTTTCACTGGCAGCTGTGATATGGTTGTGTGATTTACCCTGGTTCACAAAATTTAAAAACAACAAAAAACAAAGGAGGCAGGGAAAGGGAAGCAAGAAAAGGGCCAGGGAATCAATGAAGATTGAAATGAAAGTTTTGCCTCCTATTCCTGCTGGACAATATTCTCTGTCACCATCATTCTCACTAATTTACCTGATCAAAAGGATGTCAAGTTACACACTGTCATGATTCTACACAATGTTATTTTTTACATTTTTAATTTGCTTCAGTTTTGACCACTTACAAGGTTCCCTCAGGGAGGGGTAATAATGTCTACCCTCAGAGAAGCCCAAACTGTATCATTGTACTCCTGGAACAGTTTCTAAACCCAGTTGCTCCTCAGACATTAAAACCCACTGTATCTGTCAAGCCATCCCTTTTAACTTTCCCAAGCACTGGATGTTTGTGCAGTGCTTTATGTGCATATAATTGCAATGACACAGTTGAAATACGCTTAAAAAGATAGTTTTATAAGAAGTCTCTGTGTTGTTACTCAAGCGAGGTTACTTCAGCTTCTGGCTTGTCACAAGAACCAGCCATGTAGGAAACGTATGGGCCTTCTCACATGAGAGAAAATTAATACTGGGAACTTTATAACTAAGAAGATGTTGAGAGATGTGCACCCATTAAAGTCTCTGACTAACAAACCAGGGAAATGATGGCAGACCACTGGTTACTGTGAGAAAGATGCTCTTGTAGTTTCCCCACCCAGTAAAGGCTGGGTCCAAATGTTTGTTGTCAGTTGCTAGAGACTCTGTAACGTGACATAACCAGGCGCTGATGTCAGGGCTTCAGGACTAATACTGAGCTAAGATCTTGTCAGCATTTATAGTTAACCTTCTTATTACAGATTGATGGCACAAAGCAAACTGAAGTCAATGTTTACCTCTACTGTTAAAAGCAAGGAGAAGGGAAGAGAACAGTTAGTGGCTTCAGGAGGGCTTGATAGCCAAAGACTAGTGTCCTTGTAAATCTGATAAATAACAGACAGTCCAAATTTTTGTAAGAGCTCCAAGGTTTCCTGTGGGATTCCTTTAGATAAGAATTTGAAAGGCTCTGGTTATTTCCGAAGGTACGTTCCTCTCCCAAGGTCCAGCATATGAGGAGAAACAACTTTAAAACAGAAAGAAGGAACATATGGGGAGAAACAGCTTTAAAAAACCCCTGAAACCCCAACAACCCAACTACTACTTCTTTGCATAGTGATGGACTGTCTACACTCTCTTAGAAGAAGCAGACAGTCACTGGATGTGTAAAACAAGGGGAACAATTAGATAAGACAGCGGTGAGCTGAAACACGAAACGCAGTGGAACCGGAAACCAAACATTGCCATATGTAACCTCCTGAGTCAGGGTCATGCCCTAAATACACAGTACCGTCTGAAAGTAGTGCATGTTGTATTTAAGTACCTAAATACAGACTTAATGCATACCTGCAAAATAGTTTCCAGATCCAGCATAATATCCTTTTATGTACAATAGGTTCCTTTAATAAGGAAGAGATGGCAATCCTGAACCCGCAGTCAGAGGTGCTTGTCTTAAAGAAGGTTCCTGGATCCATCTCGGCTCAGGTTCAAAGGCTGCTCAAATGTTTAAGCTCAAACTAACCAAATTAAGTGTGTTCTTGACAGATTATGTTCCCCCTTTTGTAGGTCTCCCCTGGGAGATATTAGTCATAAACTCAGCAGAACACCTACACTGTATCCACACAAGTTGATAATCCCTCACCTGAGCACACAAGTCTGGTAACTGTTCAACCATTTATGCAATTTGCATGTGTAAATGAATTTAACATTCACAGATGGATTTCTCTGTGTATTATGGATAGTTAAGAATGGAATCTTAAAACTGTTCTGCAGTATTTATTTCCCACAAGGCGATTTTATCACATCAAATTACAAATCTGTATGTTGAGCTATATCTATATGTAAAGATGCACAGAATATATCAGCCTGTGTTCACTTCTGGAGCTGTAACAGTGCTTAGCCAACTGAGAATGTGATGGTGGAGCTCCGTACAAGCTCGTCTTTGCTTGTCACATTTTGGGAAAGTGAGCAGGACAGCAAGACTGGCAATTTTTTCAAACTGTAGTGGCCTCTGAGAACAGCTGATTTCATGCCCTCTGGGTGTTTGGATTTCAGTTTGTAGATCATTTCAACTCTTGCTCTATTTTTTGGAATGCAAATCTTCAGGTTATGCAATGTACTATTCAAATTCCTTATTGTCAGTACTCAGAAAGGAAGTGTGTCACCAGTCCCACTGGCCACTTATTGGCACCAAGTTGTTAGCAAAGTGTTGTATGAGTGCTGAGTTTCTGGCACTGACCTTTTTAAGTTGTTTTTGTGGTTTTTTTTAGAGCATAGACAAACACAGTTCTGACCTACGCAGATGAATGTAGAAAAATAAGGTGGCTTAAGGTTTGAGTCTGCCAGCTCTGTCAGTATTATCAGTTTCTGTAGAATAATACAAAATGAAAGTATTTTTGCATGATCAGTCCAGGGAAGAATTGGGTGATTAAAATGATCAATACTTCACCCAGCCTTAGGGAATTCAATTTGCATCAACTTCACATGAAAATAGAAACATCTTCCAGATATTCGTATGTTAAAAATACAACATCTCTCACTCATGTTTACAAAACTGTTTCCCAATATGTTTTTTAGTTTCTAAATGAGTGAGAATTCCAAGAAAGGTAATTTTAAAAGTTATCCTACACTTCATGTTTAGGGATCAGATTAAAGTTTGAGTAACAGTAATGGCACATTTAGACTTCAAATTCCTCATAGGAACCACAGAGCTACTACTAAGAGCCATGAATGTGACTTTGCCTGTATGCCTGTAGGCGTAGATTTATGTTATAGTATTATAGGTTTATATATTTGAATATTCCCAGTCAGATAAAAGAACATTAATCAATGTAAGATGTCAGGAATTGATAAATTTCTTGACTAATCCTCTGGGGACATCTCCCTCATACTGATATGCTTTTGGATTAAATGAAATATGTTTACCTTAAATTCTATTCCATAACACCTCGAAAGTCTTAATCTCAAAGATTCCCAGGAAATTTTGGGAAACCAAGAAAAAAAAAACCAGCAAGCAAACAAACCAAAACCTGCAATGCTCTTCTTAAGTCATAACACAAAAAAGATTTCAGCACTTCTTTCTCTTAGAAAAAAAAGAGCAAAAGGATACCTCTGAATACCTGGATTCTCTACCTTGTTGGTTTATTTTTTAGGAATAAAATACTAATAAAATATTAAGAATGATAAAAATTTTAGAAGAAGTATCATACCAGTAAGCAAACACTGGTATAGGATGTTAACAAACTAGAAAAATGAAGCTGATCATCTGAAGTGATGGGGACTCTTTTCAGCCTACTTAAAACTCAGTTTCTGCTTTGCAAATTTACAATTCTAATGCCCCCAAAAAGGCAAAAAAAGTCTTTGCTAAAGACTTCATGTTTCCTTCTTTCCTATTCTCTCATATTATTTAATCAGACACTGATGACAGTAATTCAAACAGAAATAAAAAGGTTACTATTAACATCCTTTAGGTAAACTGGTGTTAAAAAAATAGCACTGACAATTCCTCTCAGTTCCAGAACCTCATGAGAATTAGAAAAACTGTTATTTTCTCTTTGTAAATCACTTTAACATCAGGGTATGTTACTTGAAAATTTCAGCCCTAAAAAAGAAATTGTCAAAAATAATATTAATCCTGTGCACTAATTTTTGCAGCAGACGTGCTGTTACAGGCATCCTCTGCCCTTTGCTGGGTTTTAGCTGCTGCCCTTGTTTTTACCTGCTGCTGAAATACAGCTTTATCATTGGAGGCTGCTGTGTTACGGTGCTGCTTCCTACCAGTGTATTCCTGTCTCATATCTTTAATTACTGTCTACTGTTTATGCCATTTGCAATATGTGAATGAAAACAGAAACCAAGGCATGAAAGAGATTGACAATATAGATTAAGTTATAAATCTGTAACCTCTTTTAGTCCCCTACTTCAGACTTTACTATCCTCATATGCATTTTATCTTGTTACAGTGATATACAGGATTTGTGTTTACCCCCCTAAAAAGCCTAATCATTTGGGAACCCTTTGGTTGACTAGGTAGTAGGATCACTTTTTCAGGCACAGCAAGTATTTTTCCATCCAACTCTCTCTTCGCAAACTCAAGATGTCTTTGATAGACAAGGTTATTCATTTCTTTGTCATTTTCAGTGTGGACTTTTTAGCATTTTGGTCTGAGGTATGACTTTTGCCAGGATAACTATATAGCTAAAATCTGTAGGAAAAATGCATCTGAAAAGAGCAGATGCAGTGTTCTGCTTCTCATAAGGTAGTGAAGTGCTCTCCTATAAACACTTCACTGTCAATATATCTTCATCCTCAGTTTAGAACATAGTTGGAACAGTACAATTTCTGCATAGAAACATGGCCCAAAGGACTTTCAGGGTTCTTTTTAAACCCAGTTGGCTGTCCTGGTTAATGTGGAGTTTTGATAACAGATACATTTAGTTTAAATGCTTTCTTGAAAAAAAAATGTATTTAAAACATTAATTAATCTAAGATTAAATGCTTTACTGCACAGGAATTTAGGTAAGTGCTTAAGAGTTCTGATGAATCAGAACCCAGTGAGTAAATGAATAGCTACGTGGTTTTAGAAGTTGTTCTTTTAGATTACTTATTCTCAAGATCAAGAACTACTGATATTTCAGCACAGTGATTATTATACTAATTTTTTTTAACCAGAAAATATGTTAAATGTTATCACACAAATATAAAATAGAAACTGTTTTAAAATGTTTATTATATTAACAATATATTATGCTATTATTACAGTATCCCCCCCTACATGCTAGATAAACAGAATCCATAAAAAGAGTATGCTTGTTCTGGGAAAGCAATCGTCTAAAGACAGAAAGAAAATAAGAATTATGAGGAGAGAAATAGTATATTTTAATCATAAAATCACTGTGAGGTGATGTGATGCTGAAGCAAAGAGTATCATTAACATACATAATTTCATCTACTCAAAAGAAGAATATTTGTGAAGGTTACTTCTAATTTTTTCTTGTCATTTTTCCTTGCAAATGAATTTTTAGACAGTCTCCAAACACTATAAGAGTCAAATGAATCAAATATGTTGGGACAAACTGTATGAATACAACAAAAGGCGATTGTGGAAATTTAACAGTTGAGAGTAGTGAGAAACTTGCAATGTAAAATGGTTTTATTAGAAAATATATACTCATAAACCCCAAAATGTTCCACCAGAATATCTTCAGTGCACTTCTGATAAAGTGCAGACTGGATCCACCGGGGATGTGCAGCTTGTTCTGAGGCCAGCAGTTAGGTGTGGAACGTAACCAAGAGCTTGAGCTTCCAAGTCCATAGCTCTGTGTCAGTGCCACACTGCTGACTTGGTGGCTCACATTTATCCTCCAAGGCACCCAGGTCCTCTGCTATCAGCTCTGCCTTGCCATATGAGTTATTTCAAAACCAGTGGTCTAAATGTTTCCTTGCTTCCTATCTCTGAGTGCCGTTGCTGGGAATGCGGGAATCTGCGTGAAATGAGGTCTCTTTCTGCTGGGAACTTCAGGATACCCAGAAGTGATGGGTGATTATGTTGTCAGTATTCTTATCTAAATGCATGACACCAAATCATTTATTTAATTTAGGGTGCAGTATGGCATTATAGCAATGGTGTCACTGAAAGATATGTAAAGTTGGACTCACATAGCTATAAAGGTATTAGGCAAGTAAGACTTATATTTGTATAGAAACTGATGTTAACCTGATATAATCTGAGTGGACATAGCATTCTCTATGTTGATGTTGCTTTAGTTAATTGCCTACTGACTTAAGCTAAATCCTTAAACCTACTCATAACTTCCCATATATCAGGGTGTATTCTGTCTAATCATTATAGTTTCCTCTTCTGTAAAGTGACTTGGAAATTCAAGACTCCTTTTAGAAATTACTTCCATGTCCAGGAACCTCAGACCTTTTGTAAGACACTAAAACTTAAGCTTATCTTGAAAATTGTATCAGTGGTCTTAAAATGGCAAGAGTCTCCACCTGTGTCGTGCAGCATAAAGCCCTAGATTAGAAAACAAGTCCAAAGTAAATATTTAATTCAGGATAAACAATTAACAGTTCAGAGAGATCAAAGACAGAACTTACACTTCTGACCATGACTGTTTAAACTTGCCCAGCTGCAGGTTAGGAGCAGTGATCACTTTGAGGTCACCTTCACACTCAGAAACGACAGGAGCTACAACATTTAAGCCATCTCAGGTCTCCAGGCATAAGTTCTCTGGAGAGCCCTGAATTCTAAGCTAGCTACACTTTTTCCATGCCTGAGGATTTCTCATGTCTCATTTAATAATGATCTCCAATCATGCAAGCCAGTGGTGATCACAAGCTCTTAAACTGTCAGTTATCTGGCATTTGCATCTCTTACTGAGGGGAAAGAGCAGGGCGTGGAAGGCAGAAAGATGGCATGCAGAGTGAAACTGAAGTCAGAGAGAGAACTGCAAACATGCAGGCTGAAAAACCCCGCTGTTAAACCATCCTATAATATGTAGACTCATAAAAGTTAGGAATGAGGATGTAGCTTCTGGCAGTGTCAATACACCGAGTAAGCACAATGTCAGCATGGCTTAAGACAGCTTCATGATCTCAATTTTCCTTCCCTGCCTCATTCATCAATCTGATAATTTAATATAACCAAAGGGATTTAATACTTTAATCTTCTACCTCCATTGGACACGGTGGCATTGGTTCCAAATATGAGACACAAACATACATCATCATCATCATCATCATATATTCTGGCTAAGCTTGAAGACCTCGCCTTGTAATGTGAGTAACAACAGTTTTAGCATTAATCCTAGCTTTCAAGAGGCAAGTATTTTCCATGAGGAGGAAAGATGATTTGAACAGGAAAACATCTAAATATCTACATAAGAAACTCATGGAATAGCCTCTTTCTGTGTCTTGCTAGGGGAATCTAGCCAAATGTTTCAGGGCTTGCAGATGGACCTAGTGGCCTGACCACACCAGCCCTTCATATCTGCCCGTGAAGTTTTGGGATTCTGTTCCAGGCTCTGGAACAGCTGGGCAATGCTTCTCCAGTCAATGTTCCTCTCCAGTGCACTGCCTTGAAAATATTAACAACAACAAGCTACTTCCCTGTCAATAAAAAAGGGCTATCATGCAATAAAATGACAAAGATGAAGGTACAGAAGGACCTTCATGTTGTTGAAAACAAAGACTAACCTGTGTGTGAAACACTGTGAAAAGTAGAGAACTGAACTTTTTAATAGATCAAAACGGAAGAGTAGGGCCTCCAAAATCATGATTTAAAAAAAAAAAAAAAAAAAATGGGTTTTTTTTGCACATTTCACAGTCTTATCCCCAAATTCACTTGCCCAGCAGGTGTGCCAGCAGGAATGAGGTGACGGGGGTAGACAGCTCCCAGGTGTCCCTAAGATTACACAGTCCTACTGTACTAAGGTTCTAACCCACAGCAAGCATCTCTCTCCTGTCCCACTGCAACTGTTCTTGTGGCTGCAGGTATTCTTTACCTCACCTTTTATCTTCAGAAAGTTGATGTACATCAGCTACCCCAAGGTTAAAAAAAAAAAAAATGGATAGAAAAAGCAGAGTTCAGCACTGAAGACAAGCCCTAAGGAGATACTGACAAGCAATCTGTCTTGAGGGGGTAATTTCCAGATGGATCTGGTGCAGAAACCACATTCCTGAAACTAATAGATGAAAGCATGGCAGCTGATACAGTTTAAATTTGTGACTCAGGCAAATCTGTGCTTACCCAGATAGGATTAATGCTGATACCAGCCAGAACTGCAGTCCCTTAGTGCCAGCAGTAAGGGTTTGGGGATTGTCCATCTAAAATAACTACTTGCTCTACTGACTGCCATGAATACACCATTGATTTCTTCATGTATTTGAAAAATGGCAAAACAAACATTCCCAATACAATCTGGGCTTTCATTTGCAGGAGGGCTGAGCTGGTTCAGGCAGGTTATAGCAATTTGTCTGTTGACATTCTTCTGATGGACAAAATGCCTATTATAAATAGGTTTGTTGCTTCTCCCACTCTGGTGGCCTCTCGCCAAAAGTATGGTCTGATCCTGGCTATAAGAGTTGGCCCTGCAGATACAGTGCTCCCATATGCAGTGCAGCTCCAAACACTAAGAGAAAATTAATTATATATACACCACTAAGGGAATTTTAGAAGGTTAAATCTTCCCACAGCTGAGTGGAAGAGATGAGAGGCACGTGTCTGTCTGTGGCTGGTGAATTCAAAGCTTATGGAGCTTTTACATTCCATTTACCATGGGGAAAGGGTATAAATGGTCCACAGGCTTGCAAGCGGCCTTGGCAATTTAAAAAAAAAAACCTTCAAAAATCTGTAAACCAGATCATCTTGAAGGCAGCCTATAAGAGAGATGGGAACAAACATTCTACCAGGGCCTGTTGTAATAGGATAAGGGGTCCTGGTTTTAAACCAGGAAGAATGGAGATTTCCATTTTTGATGGCCAGATGGATTTCCATCTGTCTGGCCACAGTCTCAGGTGGGCTTGGACTAGCTGGATGTTCAGTCGAACTTCTCATGGAAATTCCTATATTCTTCTAATTGAACGAGGTTCTTACTTCAAGGTTCAAGTCTGATTGCTGTGGTAATATTTAAACACAGGTTTAAATGCTTTGCTAAATCAGAGTTTATGTTGGTACCTTTTTTGGGCACTGCAGGAGTTGCACCACTCAGAGGAACCGAGTCTGAATGGCTAAAGATGCAGGCACATGACTGTTAGCTCTGCTAGGGTGATAAGCACATGTTAACCACTTGGGTGGATGTTTACTTAAAACCATCTGCTCAGCTAATCTGTGTAACTATCTGAAACAATTCCTGAGGTCAGTCTTTTAAACAAGGACATTGGACAGATGGTCTCCTTTACAATGTGGGTGGAGCACCACAGGTTTGAGGAAGCAGATATCATTCCAATAGAAGCTTGAATTACTCACTTTTCTTGCAGTTGCTGATTGATAAAGCTGTTGCATCAGTTCCCAGCCAGTGCTCCTGGTGATGTGACCATATTAACTCCTGCTGCTAGTACAGTGTAGAATCTGAGACCCAACATGAGGGTACATGCATTTGTACAGCAGTTTCACTGCTCAGCTTCCAACTACCACCTCACAAATAGCAGCTGCTGCCCATTCAGCTGAAAAAGTACAACCGTTTGAGTGTGGGCAGCTTTAGACACCTTCTAGAGAACATCTAGACCTTTCTCCTTAGTTTGCAGTACTGTGACCATGACCGTGATCAGTTACTGTACCCTTATCTGCTAACTCCTTCAATTCACTAAAGATAAGAGAACCTCTGACCCCAAACCCTTCTGGGTGCTTTGCCTGGGTAAAGTCAAGCTAACAATCTACTTACCTGTGTCTCATTTTCTGTACTTACAAAAGAAAGAGATAGCACATATGTGGCTCCTCAGTGGTGTGTGCAACACAAAGAGAAAATACATACATTTTTGGAAAACATCCATAAAAACACAGATTGTTCTCCTCACCGGTATTGCGAGGGTACCACGTATTGAGCATGGAGATCCTCACAGGAAAGAACAAGCTGTGTTTGGATATTTTGGCTGTCCTTGAAAACCTTACAAAAATGGGGGAGCCAAAGGGAAGGTAAATGGTAAAAATATTTGCTTAGCAATGAGGTTATCATAAACACAGAAAATTGTGTTTACATAAACAGAAAATTTTCAGTAAAATTTGTTCTGAGCAGTTTCATCAGACACATCTACCAAATGGCTGTCAAATAATTAATTTTGTGGCTTGGCAGCCAAAAAAAAACTGGGGGGGGAAATTTAGAATTTTAAACTTCCTGCCAAACAAATTATTAGAAATTGATTTAATTTCATATGTCATGTTCTGGCTAATACACAATATTTCATTTGAAGAATTTTCACAGGAACTAAATATAAACATGCAGAGTTGCAGTAGTTCTCAGGACTGCTTCTGGGGAGACAGTTGTCCCTTTATTCAGTACCTCAAGAGCTCTGGCAAAGGACATGAACTATCCAGGTTCAACTCCATCCTCTCTCTCCATTGCTCACCTTTCAGAAAACTGACAGAATCATCATGTGTGGTCAAAGAGCCACTCTCCAGTTATCTGCTGATGCACTTTCACTTTGGACAAACATTTGTAGCCCCAGCCTTCCAGGGAGTTTCTCACACAACAGGTGGAGGCTCATTCCTGGGTGCTTTTCTGTGGTCTTTCTTTTGTAACACTGTAATGTGGAGTTGTGGTGCTAACCCAGGCTTTCTCACAGCCCAGGGAAGCACCCAACTCCCAGGCTGTCAGATAAATCCAGTATCTGTCACATCCTCCTTTATCTTTGTGGCAAAAGAAGAGCAAGACCAGGATCTAGACAAAGGTATCTACTGAATTCAAACTGGATTTATAAATAACACTGGGATAAATAATCCAAACACACTTTGCTCGAAGTTTGTCTAGCTCCGGTAATTTCTTTGCAAACTCTTGAGGAAGGTTTACATACTTTGTGTGACATGGGAAAACTCAGAGGATCCAAGAAGATGGATTGTGGTCCAAAGGTTTAATTGTAATTGCACTGAATGCGTGCAGTATGCAACAGTCTGCACGAATATATGAGAGTTACATTTATAAGATATAAAAGACATTCCTGGGCTGGGCTGGACAAGACAAATTGAATGTAAAATCTGTATTAAACTGACTGCCATTAAACATTTTTACACTTTAGATATACAAAGTTATACCTCCCGAAAAGAATATTCATACAAATTAATTGGAAACATAGCGATCTTGGTCTCTAAAAACACGACGTCTGTATTCTATGTCAGATTGGTTGTCTGTTAGCTACATTCAAATTCAAAAAAATGCGTAGAGAAGACAAACAAAGCAAGCTTTTAAGAGGTCCCTTGAAAAAGATATAGGAAGGCATGCTGTCTCATGTGTTGATGCTGATGCACAAAAAGACTGCCTGGAGAAAGCCAAGACGGTGCCAAGAATGCTGGCAGAAGTAGATGAATGACCAGTGCCTTTGGGGCACTGATGTTTCATTACATAAACAAAAATACACAAGACCATCACATGCACTCACATGTAGCAGGAATGAGGAAAAAATTCCAATACTTTCTTAATGTCAAGGATCTAATACAGGAGACTTTTTGAAATAGGTTGATAGATCACAAGATGAGTAGAAAAAAGGAGGGCACATGATGGTTTTTATCTTCGTTTCTACTCTTGGAAAAAACAAATCAACTAATGAAAACAAGTCACATTTTAGACCACACCAGAAATCACTGCAGTCTTCTGCCACCAACATTAGACAGGGGTTGAAATAAAACCTCTGATCAAAAGTGATGTCAAGACCTTTCTACTTGGATGCAACAACTTATAAAAGGGCATCACTTAGTGCTGTATATTCCTGGTGAATAGTGGTGGCAGGAAGGAAAAACCCAACCACACCGGCTTCTGCTTTGTGTAAAACTCCAGGCTGCTAACGTTGTACTTGGGACAAAATGCCAGAGGCCAAATTTCCAGTAAATGGGCACAACCCACTCCACCGGCCAGCCAAAATACCTGCTCAGCCATAAGTAGGGAAGCCAAGGAAGTTGGCTGATTCCCCGAGAACCTTAGCCAGATTCTGAGTCCATCAGAGTCACACCTTTAGCCAGGCAGCCAACTTGAGAGACTTCTGCCAAGAGCTTTCAAAGCAGCAGTGTGTCTCCAGAGGGAAAATAATAAAAAAAAATAATTATAGAGTTGCCAGTGAAAAACTGTTATTTTCTGGAAAATGTGTTTTGGTGGAAAAAGTTGTAACCAAGTTAAGAAGCAATTCTGTTTGTGATGCTTAAATAGTCTCCATTGCCTGAGGTCTGGAATCGTTACAAAATATTGCTGATGCCAAAAGGGAGGTACACGCTGGAAATAAGGTGTGTGATGATGAAGGACTGAGTGGTGAGGTAGACAGTAGAAGGCCTCAAAAGGCTGGCCAAGACCACGCTCAGAATCCTTACCCTGCCCCTGCTAACAGCACTCCACTGAATAAGGAGCTACTGTTCTTCATATTCTCATTACTCGTTATTTCACCCATGGGACCAGACCATTTGAGAAATTTTGCCTCTAAATTTGCATTCTTGCAATTAAGAACAGCATTTGCTAATATTTACAAATCCATACAGGGTATGTTTAGTAGGTTAGTTTAGTGTGCCAAGAATCACGTATGTCTGAGGTATAGCTGACTCCAGCCACTGTCCAGAAGTCGGATGTTCTATTTCTGTAAAACAGTCCCTTTATTATTACTTACATTTGGCTTGTGCACTTGTGTGTCCTACATTGACCCTCATTTGAGGTGAATATTGAAAAGAAATTTTCTCTTCTCATTTGCTTCACTAGGTCTCTTCCTAAATGTTCCTTTTATGTTGCTTCCATAACATGTCATAAAGACTTAATGGCTGTCACTAGAACCTTATGGGACTTGATAGTAAGAAATAAAAGGGGCCATTGAACTGTGATGGGCCACTTGCAGGTCCTTGAGTACCTTGATGGCTGACAGAAGCCAGCAGGAGTATAGAGCAGAGATGAGGCACATTCTTTGCAACACAAATCACACAACCTTGACAAGCTGGACAGTGAAGTGCTCTGTGTTACCAAGAAACAGCAACTTTACCTTTAAAGAAAATCTTCGCTAGTGCTAAGTATTATTCCTGCCCTCATCAGAATTCACATATCCTGCCACATATCCAAAGACCAGACAGTTTCAGCTCTCACAGGGACTGCACTTGGTCTTGGAACCTTTGACTTAGCCAAGGCAAACCTTGACAGTATCCCCATTTTCATATTTATATCATAGACATACTTTGCATTCCTCTAGCACCTTTTATCAGAGGATTGATCTCCTTTACAGACAGCAATGAATTAATGCTTGCAATGCCAATGTAAATTGGG
The DNA here is from genome assembly GCA_013398855.1 of Mohoua ochrocephala. Classification (NCBI taxonomy): domain Eukaryota; kingdom Metazoa; phylum Chordata; class Aves; order Passeriformes; family Acanthizidae; genus Mohoua; species Mohoua ochrocephala. The sequence goes on along the minus strand of VZTA01012860.1, from coordinate 103,588 downwards.
ATTTGTTTTCCTTGTTCTGTAGATAGGAAAGAATGAAGCTCAAAAATGATGCAACTTATTTAAAGAAGGCTTGGCAGAGCCAGGCACAGAATCCAGATATCTAGATATCCTGATACCTGAGGCAGTGCCTTCACCTCACTATCACTGCCCTTTCACATGCTCGCTGTGCAATAGACATTCAAACTGGACACAGATACAAAAGCTTCACCTGCTTTTTAAAATGGATGCCTAAACTCATGGGTTCACAGGCAGACACCAAGTGTGATAAATGTCCAGGACATCTTTAGGCATGAGATTTCTCTAGTTCTGAAAATATAGTAACTAAATAAGGATTAAGAACCCTAATTATATCCATGCATTAAAAAAAATAATCCCTTTTTCAAATAGGCACTTCTAAGTGGCTAAGTTGAGTGTGAAAGTATCACAGAAAAGAAAAAGGTATTGTGAAAAGAAAAAGAAACTGCTTTTGCTTCACTGGTGTCTATATGTTTATTTGACATATCATTATAAGGAAGGCTGGTTTTATTACTAAACATTTGACAAAGTTTCCAGAAAATATATTAGACCTGACATGTATTAGACCTGACAATATGTGGTTTTGAACATAGTAGTCCAAGTTTTTTCATAGTTGTAGGCTGAATATCAACAGAACATCCTGTAACACTCACCTTTTTTACCCTATCCAATGACACTATCTCATTTCCAATTTACACCACCTGGTATTCACATATCATGTCCATGCCAGCCAGACAAATCACTTCTGTTTGAAAAGAGGTAGGAAACCATAACTGATCTTGTGTGATACTCAAATTCTACATGCAGCAAAGACTTTGCTGGTTACAGTGATCTCAATATATTCCTTTGTGCAAGGAGCACATGCAAAACTGTATTTCAGTGGAAATAAACAAAAGTGGGTATAACCTTGAACACATCCCCCTGCCTGCCCCTCCAGTAATTCTGTGGTCCTGAGCACTGTCCTTTCTTTCAGAACACGTTTGACAGTGTTAATGTTGGAGTCTGCCTAGTCCTGATCCTCCTTGCACACAGGGAGACATTACCTATGCGAATCCACTGACTTGAATATAACTTCAGATCCAGCCTATAATGTGAAGCTACTTTGAGTAGAAAGCTGTTGCTTTTCAGCTCCTGTTGCTTCTTTAAAATACCACTTAGAGAAGAGTTCTCAAAACTCCTACTGGCTTTATCCAGAGCCACAACTGCGCCTGGTCAAAAAAAAAAAAAAAAAAAAAAAAAAAGCAAGGATTTAAAACTTCCCTGCTTGAAACCAAGATACTGTGAATAAAAGACTGTCTTACAACACAGGGAACTTTCTCTTGCTCTTGTAGACATCATTGCAGAGGTTGTCATTGGAAAACCCATGACAATACTAGCAAAACTGTCTGATTGTCACTATTTAGCTGCTTGCTTTTTTTTTTTTTTTTTAATTAACTGTTTTTCCTTCCTATTTGCCATAGCTAATAATCTGTTCTGCCGTAACTTCAAACCGTGTGGACACTACCTACAGAATGAGTCCATCCCTGTCAGCTGCAGCTCTTTACTGAGATCTGAGGGAGAAAAAAGCCCTACCAGTGTTAAAATACAGTATGAAGGCAATTTACTCCTGCTTGAAGATCTTGTCCTTATTCTATAGAATCTGCTTTTTTGTATTAACAATTTCTTTACTTTCCTATCTGAATGGGCTTTTTGACATTAATATTAGACTGTATTTCTTGTAAAAATCCATCTGTTTTTCTGATGTTATCTCTGATGGAAAAATTGTCAGTAGATACCCCAATTGATTACAATTCCTAACGTAACTCTGTGAGATGTGAGATTCAGGTGTTGGGGTTGGCGGCACCACCATGCCATACATGTGTACCTGCACACAGTCCAGCCTGAGAGCTGTCCAGGCAACCAGGCCAAATTCACAAATTCAAAGCTTCTAGGACCAAGAAAGTGAGTTGTCTGCAGTTAGGTGTTTGACTTCCATCCATGAATACTGTATCTGTATCTGTATCTGTATCTGTACTAGTGTTTATTAGTTGCACTGGGTAAGAATGAAATATGAAGTATATGGCTACTGATTCCTTGTCCTTTTTTTTTTGGAAACCACTCTGTTCCTAACATTTTCTCTGATCATGACTCTTCCTGCCTTGTTCTTCATGTTTTCATTAATAAGAACAGTATTGCACCATATATTTTTACAGCGAGTGACCACCACTGTCACTCTATTCTTCAGTCTGTTTCCAAGTCAGATTTCTGCTTTAGCCCACCCTGGACCCCTCAGTTCATTCTGCAGATTTTCAAACTATAATCATTGCTCAGGCCACAGATATTCCCCACTGCTTTCAGTTTTGTCCTTGGTTCTTTTCCACAGCTATTGGACACTTGTTTCCCCATTCCTCTCCTCTCTAGCTCACAAAAGCAGTCATTTAACCTTTGCCACGACCAGCCCCAAACCACCCCCAGGGACAGGGCAGGGTGAAAGCCTCCCAGCACAGCTCTCCCAAGGGAGGCAATAACCAGCAGCCACGACACAGTTTTTCCATGGAGCCAGACTCAGGCTGGCTACTGCATTACACTGCATGAAGAATTTCTAACTGGGATTTAGATTACAGGTCTCAAAGCCTGCCCTTAATTTCCTAATCTGCCGCTGATCCCTATTTTCCTCCTATTTACACTGCCACAAGCTCTCGAGCAAACCTAAACCAAGACAAAACCTGGAGTCAAAGCAAGTCCAATTCAGTGTCTTTAGTTTACCCAAAGCCAAGGATGCCTCAATTACCCTTTGCCATGGGGAGCTTTCTGAAGGGCAAGTCTCCCTCTCTCTGCAGACAGCACCTGTGTATGTAGCAGACCTCAGGCAGCTAAAACAGCCCATCTTTGGAACAGTGGGGTCAGGAAGGCAGGTCAGCATCAACTTGTTTAACAGGCACAGAGGCATCTCTTTTTGCCTTGCAGAGCACCACACACATTAAGGACACAGTTCCTGGGCAGAGGAAAGCAGTGGGGAAAAATAAGAACGTATTTTTCTTCTGATGCTTCACTTTGTGGAGTACTTTATGATTTTCCATCTTTCCTTATCTCTGTTCTTTCCTTCAGGTATCACTGTTTATCTTTCAGGAAAATGTTTCCTAAACAGTCACTATCTGGCTCATTCTTATTAATGAGTACTATCAGGTGCTTTCGATTTTAAATCGTGAAGTATCTCCCCTAAAAGTATGTTTGAAGTTCATAGTCATAACATGGAAATATTTCCAGACACTGACAAAGATTATATATTTGCCTGATTTTAACCCTGTTACAAGTGCAGCTGTAGTCCTTCTGTGCTAGCAGTCTGAAATGGGCTTAGAAGCCCAGAGAAGTATAATTGCATTTTGGAACATGAACTCCAGGACAGGATACTCAGTGCAGCTGGGCAATGAGGGTGTGTCATTAGTTAATGCTACTCCAGCCTCACCACTCTCAATGTCCAAAAGGCCAAATAGTAGTTAGTTAACTGTGTTAGTTAATCATGATCCCGGGTTATGCATATGGCAAAGGTATTTTGTTACCTCATAGAGAAGGCTTGAGGCTTGATGATTGAGTTCTTTTTGTGGAAGGCCACTGAAGCACTAATTCAGTATGCTGGCTAAAGGCCCCTAGCTGTGCAATGGGTGGTGGAGACAAAATACCTTGTTTCTTTCTTGCAAGGTAAGGTTGCAGGGCTTTTCATGGACTTAAGCAGTACAGACAGTACTGGTCAGGACCCTGCCATTTCTAACGAGCAATCAGAAGCTGCAACTGTAAACAATCTTTACACAAATCTGGAACTGTGCAGAATACCTCCAGATTTTCCACTCCCTATTTTTTCATTTCTCACTGCTTTGCACTTCATAAAGATTGGATTTCTTCTAGCCAAAATATACAGTAAAACTGAGCAAAGACAGTCTCAGATAGATACCTATAAATATCTTTGTCTCCTTGGAATGACTATGTTTGGGCTTTTGGTTCTGCAACACGTATTTTAATTTCATTTATCCTAGGGCACGTGTACAGTAAATAATGGAGCAGTGCAGAGATTCCTCATTTAGCATCTCCAGATGGCTCTGTGTGGAGAATAAATGTTCAAGACACTTGCTGAGGTCCACAAGCAATATAGGTGAATACCATACAGACCGGTAAACCCTGCCACTCCACAAGTCTAATTGCAACCGTTTGGAATTTAGTCTCCTGGTCTAAAGTGCATCCAAGATTCCTTGTGAACAATTATGTGTTTGTAAATAATATCCCTGGGACCTGGGCCCCGACCTGGATGAAACAAGATGCCACAAATCAGCTGTCCCACACTGCTAAGCACTGTGCAGAGCGAGGCAGCCGCTCCCAGCATCCCTCTAGCCCCCACGCTGCAGAGGCAGGAGCAAGGCAGGACAGATCTGGGCTGGCAGGCCAGGGGTCTGGGCTGGGGGCATGAAGGTGGGAATGTGGAGGAGGTGGAGCCTGACTGCAGAAGCGGAGAGACCATGGGCGTGTCAGAGACGTGCGGTGACGTGGTGGAAGAGGTTGCTGGGGGCTCAGACTGAGTTCTGAGGAAAACACAGTCTACGCAGGAATAGTTTCCCCTACGTGTGTGTGTGTGTCCAGATGTTCAGCAGCAGCAAGTGCCTGTCTTGGCTGAAAGCCCTCCAGCAACAGCCCCGAGAGCAACAACAGCTCCCACAGCTCCCTGCCCTGTGACACACACCAATCCAGGGCAACAGCACTAAAAACAGTAGTCTTAAACGCAGACACCTGAGGCAAAAATTAATCCCTTCTGTTCAATTCCCAGCATATGTTTTTTATTTGCCTGCAGCCCTTCTGCACTCGGAGGAGTATGTCCTGGGTACATGCTGTTTACCTACAAGGAATCCGAAGCATTTAGTGGCATGCCAGCATCGGGGCAGTTACTGTTGTGCTGGAGCTGCCCTTGGCTCTGGGCTCTGATGTGATATCCTGTCTCAACAGCTGCCAGTACTCTGGTCTTCCCATCCTCTTGAGCCATCTGAATTTGCAATATTCATTTGAGGGTGAGCTGAGGCCACATCAATTTGTGTCGGTTTGAAAAGACCTGGGTGAATCATACGCACTACGAGATTCCCCTAGTTTCATCCACTAAATAGTAATGGGTTTTATGTGACAGCATAATTATGGCCTGAAAAACTCCTTTTAATTTAACCTGAGGAGTGAATTTATGCCAGTATGATTCAACTGATGTGGACACTGCCATTGCAGCTTTGACAGATGAGCACCAGCAAAAATCACTGCTGTAATTCAAGACTACAACTCCAATTATTCCCTTTGCTCTCGATTGACTTGTCCAATAAGAAGACAACCGTGATGGGGATTTACTTAATCCCCCTCCTTCCCCATGAAGAGGAACATAATCACCATTCAGGCACTTCATGTATATTTTTTTCTCTCTGGTTCACTTTGTGGGCCTTGAATAATTCAACACTGTGAACTGAAGAGACACTTTTCTACTGTTAAAAAAAGTTGCACGGGCAGTATATATTCTAGTTTTCTAGTGCAGGGAGGGCTCCCTTTCTTCTTTATGTGAGTTCCCTAACAGAAGTATACTTGTGCCATGAAGTGCATGAACATCCAACACAGTGAGGCTCACGGGACAAACTGCACAAACTCTGTAACTTTGATCTGCACAAAACTGCTGGAAGTTTCTTTGGGCTTTCTTGTCAGACAGTCCAGGCAGGGCTGTACTATTGTAGTGTCTGGGCCACTGGGCACCTGGACTCAATCTCTGAGTGGAAAGAGGACACATCTGGAAAGACATGGAAGTATGGAACTCCTAAAATGTGGGTATCTGAGTTAGGTGCATGCACTGTGTTAGGAAGTCTCCAGGGAATAATTGAGTGTGCCAATATTACTTCCTTGCAACAACTGCATAATTGCCAACCTTTGTATTCCCTCTGGATGCCTACATGAGGAAATGGCACCTATTTTTTCATTAGCTAATTACATTATGATAATGAGAAAAATATATACCATGTAGACAAGCACTTAGGCAAATCTTTATCTGCACTTAAATTAGCCACTAATATTCTGAAATAGGAGCATCTACATAACCTCTTACATTGTTTAAAATCTCTTCAAGTTACATTAGAGTAGCTTTCCCTTGCAGAGAAACCATGAGTTCCCTGTTACAGTGTAGATGAGTTGCTTTGCACAGTCTTTTATTGTCACTGGTTTGATATTTTCCCTTTTCCCAGAGCCTGAAAAAGGCTTTTTTTTTTTTTTTTTTCTGATTTAGATTTTAAACTCTTTGGGGCAGAAATCATGTTTGTGTGTATTTGTACAGCAGACGTGGGTCTTGATGACTGTGGTTTGTAAACATTACCACAATATAAATAGTACATTAATCATTAATTATATTGTTGATACATTACTATGTCTTAAGTGGTGTCACTGTCTATGACTCTGTCTCATCACAGAGATGAGATCAAGACATTTCCATAATCAAAACATTTGTCTGAAGTCATGGTTGCTCCAGATCCTCCTGGAACAGATTCAGAAACAGAGATTGACATTGTATGGTAAACTTCTTGCCTAAGGTAGCATCCATAGCGAAGACTGACATATTTTGTGAAGCTTCAGATGATTAAAAATTATTAACTAAGGTAAGTGCATTGAGTATAGGCATCTATACACAACTGGATGCACATGAGAGTCTCAGACTGCTTTGCAAACATTATTTCACTACCTATAATGTACAAAACCATTATAATTGCAATTTAACTGCAGGATAAACTAGTCTGTTCGGTCAGCATGTTCACAAAAGGTAAGAAAATAAGTAAACTTGTGTGATTGACGTGTATAAGAAATGGATAAATGCTGGACTCCACAAAATAGGTGCAGATACATTCCAATTTCTTGTATTAGCCAATGCCTTAAACACTGAGTTCACTGTTACTTGACCTGAATTGATTTGATTGCCAAGGTCATGCTGGAAATCTGTGACAAAACAAAAAATAGAAACCAGATCTTCTAACTCTCACTAAATTAGTTTCTTAATTACAGCAACTGACAGTGAGCTCCATAACAGCATTTAACCACATGAAGAGCAATTTAAGACAGTTTCCCAACTACTTGAGGCAAATAACTCAAATCTCATCTAAACTGCCTAGGGACACATAGCTTGGACTGAGAAGCCGAGTTTCACTCCTGTATCCATAGAATAGATCAGCAACACAAAGTATCTGCCCAACCATGGCATAGGAGATGCAGGTCCTCTCCTCCTTCCTGAGTCCCCAGACACTGTGGTGACATTCTGTGTCTCTCTTGTCCTGTTGATCCTTGTCACGTGAGTTGTGTAGTCCTGACCCCTTATCCTCCAAAGAAGAGTAGGAGGTGTCCACCAGGGATGGCCAATATCTGGCAAAGAGGGAGCCCTGTGTTCAATGGCCCTGGGGCTGAGGAGGGCCACTGGAATGGGCTGTTCTTCCACCTCATTTGCCTGCGTTCAAGTGCATGACTGCGATGTTGATGCTCACGAGATGGTTTTGGTTTCTGCCCCACCAAAGCACCTCACGCCATTACTGAGTTAAACTACTAAATGGAGGCAAGAGGGAGTACTGCAAACACACACCTTTCTTCAGTGGGTCCTGTTGCCTGTCTCAGTGCCTTGAATATTGAGATGCCTGTTGTCAATATCAACTTTAAACATCTGCCCCTGCCTGCTTGTTGTGTGGGGCACCTCGCTTAGCACTAGGGACCTCTCTGGAGGTGGGCACACACAATTTAGGAACTGAATATCACAGTTCTCTGAACCTTTTTAGAGAGGGTCTTCTGAGACAGCTCAGAAACCAGACACCATATTTCAGATGACCTCAATCCTGCTTTGATACAGGCCATCCAGGAAGGACTTTCAAACCCAGGGAATATACAGCACTTAACCAACAGGGGAAGCAGAAGTCACTGTGGGAGAAACAGCTGGACTAGCGATCATGGATTTAGAAAACTCTGATTCATGTTATTATTACTTGCACATTAAAGCTATATGCAAATGATGTCTCAATGCCCTATTTCCTCCTCTGCAAAAGGAGGAAGAGTGTTGGTGTGTCCTACAGGAGTGCTGTGAGCTTTAACTGAAGTGTGGAGATCAGATGGGAACAAAGGTCTAATACAGAAGCCATAGTCAAGTTGCAAGTTGTTAAGTCAAGTTACAAGAGCTACTCACATGCATAGGGAGAAATGACTGTGAACAACCTCCACCCTGGGTGAGGCTTTTTCATTTGTCCAGTCATTGTCATGTTGCAGCTGTTTTTCTGCTGCTGGGAACACACTTAGAAAATCAGAAGTAAATTCTTTGAGCTTTACTGGGAATAAGAATCCTCACTCTAGAGTTGTGCCTGCCTGAGCTTTTCCTTTCTGACCATCCTGATTATCTGCTAGAATTTGAGTCCCAGCAATCTTAAATGTCTTCACATGTAAATCACAGTTCTGACCCGCAACACCCTCACATTGCCTCCATATCAGGTGTTCTGTAGGGCAGAAAGGTCCAGGCTTAGCCAGGAACAGCCATTTCACAGGTGACTGTCAAAAGCTCAGCAGAACATCAGGATCTGTATGAGTGCTTGTTTTCTTTTGCACCCTTATCAGGCGCAGTTTCCAAATCTTTCGAATCAAGGTGTAAGAACAATGCCCTTGTTTGTTCACTGTTATAAATAATACCTATCATTCAGTAGATGTGTTTATGTCCTCAGAAGAGATCAGGTGCAGCTGTGTGTCTGCAAGGGATATACCTAAAATGTTAGCTGTCAGACAGCTGGTGAAACAAACAAAGTAAATGGAGGGAGGGGAAGAGCAGAACAACAGTGACACTTTTCAGCTGGACAGTTAAGAGAAAGAGACTATCCAAGTACTTTTCTATCACTTTACAAGCTTGTATTCGGTTGCTGATGTTATAGAAACAAGCTTCTGGGAGAGGTGTGGTAGGAGAGACGCCAGGATTATAAACAGAGAGAAGGGGAGGTGTTTCATAATAGAAAAGAAAACAGAAAGGTGAGAGAGAGAGACTTTGTTCATGGCAGACAGGCCATTGGCTTGCCCTTGCTGTTCATTTGGAGGAAGCCACTGAAATTGTCTTTAGTTGCAGTCATCCATTTTATAGGGGTGTCTTAAATTCACATGCTTATCATATTCTACAGATGTACTAGAAGGTAATTAACCAACTCTAATAGACTTCTGCACAGTCAAGTATTCTTTTTCAAAATCCAGCTGGGTAAAGGTCACCATTTCTGAAAAATTAACTGTTTGATCTAATAAGGCCCTGCATCACCCCTCATTTTGAAGATGAACTTAAGTGACCCGCAGATACTATTTATCTATCATTTATATAAGATCAATTTTATCCTGTTCTTTCTAGTACCCTACTTCAAGTAAGCTCTTTTGTAGCATCATTTTCTAGTTTTCACTTTATTCCTCCAGATAAATCTTTAAAATATTCTCTCTTTCTGCCACCATAAAATTGGAACATTTAGCATTCAAGTTCTGGAAAAACAAGGTGATCGCTCTTGTTATTATTGGAAATCACAGTGACATTACAGTAGTAGTAGAGCAGCAGCAGTGTGCTGGGTGCCCAAGACAAAATTCCTGCTGCTGAGGAGGCTGGAATACACTAAAAATCAGTGTGCTATGCTGTGCAATCTTATTTCACATGGTCTAATTCTCCAGCCACTACAGAGAGATTGTATCAAATGGGAAAAGTCCGTGATTTTAGGGCTTGAAGGAAAGAGGATTTAAGCATAGCTGGAATGAAGGAGATGAAGCATGTGACTAAGGACCTAAATGGGAAGAAATTGGAAGATGAGAACTGCACAGGTAGGAAAAAAGTGCTCGGAGAGAGACAGAAGACTAGGATTAGGTGTATGGGAACAACATTTTAAAGCTGTTCACACTTGTATTCTTCATCTGAGCTACTGTACAGACCTCTTTGATACATACCTGGATGGAAGTCCTAATTAGTTCTGCCTGTCCCTTACCTCCTGTAAGGGACAGGCAGACAGACAGAGAAGATCTGGGGGTGGGGGGCAAAATCTTACTTGAACTAGGGATGTACTTGCATGGGCTGCTGTTGCAGGGTGCAGCTCCAAGTTTTCAAGTCGTACAATAGTTATTCCATCTAGTGCATGCCACTGTTTCTTTAAGAGAATCGTGTCAGCAACCCCAAATATTTCAGCCCCCATTTCTATAAAGAACAGAAGAATCACTTGGAGATCATATAGCCTCCTTTATGTTCAACTAGTTGCCATAACATTTCCCTTAGAGAAAAGGAGTAAGGATAGAAAATTAAGCTTCAAATAGTTTTCTTGAAGCATAGCTAAGATTATCTGATGAAGTCCCATGCCTTTTTCGAAAGAATCAAGTCAGAAAAATACAAGTTTCTGAACACTAGAAAGGAAGAATTAAAGTACATGTTCAGGCAACCTTTACCCTGCCTGGCTTGTGCACCTCCGCTCCGGGAATCGCTCCCATACCGAAGGGTGGCTTTGAACTCTGCAGGGGGGTGGCTACACCTGCCCTGCAGCCAAATTCCTGACGCACCTCACCCCCAGAACACCAGATCGCTCACATTTGATAAGCCCTTCGCTCCTCTTTTGTAGTCTCTCTGCCTTCATGTATTTGACACATCCAACCCTACACTCACCTGCCATTAGGCCGATGCACAGAGGGCTGCTGGCATCCTTATGGGACCGATTCAATGCGGTGCTTAAGGGAGGTGTGTGGGAGCTCTTGAAGCTATAGGAAGCCCTCTTTTGATCAAATGAGGGGCCTGGCAAGGAATTTTTTCCTCCATTCACAGGTGGGAATGGTCCATCCAGACCAGCTTTTAACATGCATCACAGCTTTGCTGAACTGCTGTGACTAATCCTTCTGGCTAATCACGCCTTACACAGGCAAGGTAAGCTGGCTGATTTGCACATCATTCCAGTGCTATTGACAAGGAAGGGCGAGCGTCAAGGTTTCACAGACATGTCCTTTAATCCTTTATTTCCCATATTTTCAGATGCAGGTGCTAGACCTGAAGCTGACTTGAAGGGCATGAAATACGAAGGAACAGTTTTAACTCTGCATTAATGATGCTTTTTCTCAGTGACTAAAAGACCTGTCACTGAATTTGGGAACATCCCCGACGTGGAAGCCATCTCCCACTCTAGAAGTACTAAAATGAGGCAGAAAGGTGAGATGGGAGATGTTAAATCATCAAAGGTTCGTCCTTGTGATTGCAAGGACTAAAAGGAGGAACTCAGAACCCTTTGAACTAGATGTACACAGGAATTCGAATTAACAAGGTTTGAGGCTAAGAGATATTCTTTTTCTGCTATTATCTTTCTAATGAAAATACCTAATCCCCAATACATCTATGGCAAACCATTTCTCAGCACTATTGCCTGGAAAAGAGTGTTCAGTCATTTGTCTCATAAAAGTATGCATCGGTTTTACATAAAGATGAGTTTTTGATGTGTTTCAGAATTCAAAAGAGGATGAAATGCAAAAGAGGATTAAATGCACCTCATTTATGACAGTCCACTATTTTAGAGTTCACCCTGCTTTAGCAGAAATTGCTTTTAAATCACAGGAATGGTAGGTTTTTGGTTTCCTCTGTAGTATGTCAGTGAGCACTTTGGACGTTCTGTGAGCTACAGAAGTAAATGAAGTCAACTGCTCAGAAAAATAAAAATAGCCTCACATTCTGCTGTGTATCCATCACCTGGCTGCTTGTTGTAGTCCTCTTGCTTATGAGTCACTGTGAGCAGGACAGTTTGCTCAGCTGAATGATCTACCAGAGTCAAGCTGTTGTGAGCAATGTGTGTTATAAATTAAGTTATAGGCAACGTGATGCAACCGGATATTTGCATACCACTGGGGTATAAATGTGCTCTATAAATACATGAAAGCAAACAGACACGGTATTTTCCCTGTGGTCACATCGGTTATTTACTATAGCAGGTGTCAGCCTCTTGAACAATTGAGATACCAAATAAGTTTAGAAACGGCTTGTATTTATTTATTTACGTCTGTCAGGGATGCAGGCAGTATTGAGAAGTACCTACCATTAAAGGGCACTAACCAGCATTGTCATTCCCAATCTAAGTCTGCCATGCGACAGTAATACCCCTCCTGAGCTGTGCTGCTGGCATTTCAGTTTTTCATCAGCACTTAAGAGAACATCTTAGTCTGCATTTGTCTTCTAGCTTTTGTGGGCATATGACAAACAGGGGGAGCAAAACTAAGATTATCATGTGGAAATTGCTAAGGAAGTAATATAAATATGTTCTCAGTAAATACATGAGTTTGAGGTTAGAGCAAAAGACCAGGAGCTAGGCTTCCAGGGCTTTGTTCTCTGGTCTGTCATTAATTCCGAGCATCCTTGGATGCGCCCCTTGCCAAGCTCCTCGGGTGAACCCCTGAAAGCACTGCCCTGCATTGACATTCTCCTCTCTTCTGCCACCGAGGGTGCATCCCAGTCAGAGACACGGAATGGGTTAGTCCTGGTATAGTACTGTGAGATCCGCTGAAGAAAAGGACTAAACAAATTAAGCACACGCTTAGGAAAGAAATACGCTCATGTCCACACGACTTTGCTTCTTTGCCCACTCCCTCTCCAATACAAGAAAGAAGCAACAACCACAACAGACCCCTACAGACACTAAAACCATTTGAGGCAACTCTGAACACTCTACAGGGTTATCAGAACTCACACTTGCTTTCCTATTCATCATGTTTCAAAGGAGAATTACATTTTAAAGCACTGCAGAGAGTTGCTAAGCAAATGAAGTGCTTCAAATGATTAAGTTCTAATTCCATGTTAACCATCTAAAATATATCTTAATATCATAAAGGCTGACTAAGGACTTCATTTTAAGGACTCTTCTGCTAGTATCAAAACAGAAAGTACAGCTGTTTTCCCAATTTTCTCCATAGTAAGTGGAGGACATTAAGAGCCTGCTTGACTGCTGTAAGCTTTTCATCTGAAATTCTAGGGTGTATCTGGATGCCAGGCAATACAAAACTTTTTTCAAAGCTGGATTGGTCCAGATTTTGTTCAGTAAAACTGGAAAACAAAAAAAAAAAAAAGGAAGAAGGTGAAAAAAAAAATGTTTGTCTGTTTTGAATTATAGTACCTGTCTTCCTCTTTGCTCCCCAGCTAAGCTAAGGAGCTATTGTCCTGCAGACATAATTCTCTACCAGGTTGGATCTGCACTGGGAAAAATTGAAACTTCTCTTTTCTGAATACATTTTATAACGTATCATTATATTATAGAAAGAGTTCCATAGGCTTAAGTAGGAGATAAATTGATTGTGCTAAGATGAAATTTTTCAGCTGTATTTTACAGGAGTTGAACAAGGGAATTGTTACAATCTCTTCTGCTATAAGTATCTATTAATTCATAAGCATGAATTCCTCAAAACATTTTATCTAACACTTCCCAGCACCAAACATTTAAATCCAAAGAAAGATTAGGTCTTTTGTGAATGAAATGGACAAAGAGAGCTTCAAGCATCAAAAGGTCCACAGTAACAACTTTCCAACTCATTAGCTGGAGCACAAAGTCGTCATGAAAGAGTCAGAAGGGAGTAAATGTGGGCTCCCTAACCTCTCCTGGTGGCTTCCCTTCACAAACTGCGGCTGACATCTGTCCCTCTTCCTTCAGGTTTCCTCCTGTGCTATTTTGTTAGACCATGCACTGGTTTCCAAGTTATGACCTACTTCTCATGGCACTGTGATCAACATATGGATTGTGAGTTGTAACTTCAACGCCATATAAATGAATTGTATCTATTTTGTGTGTGCAATGCAGGCACACCTAAACCGAGAAAGACCGTCAGTGCACTTCCCACTAATAGCTCACGTTTGATCACAGGTCACAAAGCCTACATGACAGCGTGAGCGTGGACATGATTCATCCCCAGTGAGCTGAAGTTGAAAGCAGTCCACTGAGAGCAATAAAATTTGCAGGCTTGCTTTGGGTTCTGTAGTCAGCGGCTTCATCTCTGTGGCTTCACTTGCAACCAAGTTTTAATTTATCTCACAAAGCACAGTGATTTGTGAGATAAATTAAAAACTGCAGTGTAAATTCCATGTGGCAGTCTTAGAAAGCTTTACAGAGTAGCTTTCACTTTTAGATCTCTCTCAGATCCTTCTTCACTCCCAAAACAGAGAAAAGAGGACAATTCTCTTCTTTGACTAGGAGCAAGACAGAGCCTGTGATTATACTAGGCATGCTCTGGTAGATGGTAAACAAAGCAGGTCTTCATTTCCTACCACGGCTAACTTGATTCCTGAAGTGATGGTGGTGCGTGGGGAAGGGGACTGCACAGTGGCAGAGGCAGTGTTAGGAATGCAAGAGTCTGGGAACACAGGAGAAACTTTGGATTTTTTACTGGAAATGTGCAGTTTCCAGATGTGAATGCTATCCATATCTGAATAAGGTATATATCGCCTGTATTTCTGTTTCAAAATACTTAAAAAGCTTTTTTCCTTTTGTTTCAAAATGCCTACGATCCCTCCTTCTACCCCTCTCTGTCTGTGCTGGGCTGGGTCAATATGCTCCTGTCCCCACAGCTCTGGGCTGTGGCAGTGACTTGAGAGGGGGCTGGAACTGCCAGATCTCTTTCAGAGCTCCAGGCTCGGGAGCCAGCAGAGAAGTGTCTGGCAGTGACAGCACAGCGTTCAGCTGTGCAACACTCCTATCCTCCTAATGCATTTCACACTCAGCAGATTGAATTGCTTTGGTCTTCTCATTTCTTTTTCTTCCAGCAAACAAAACTTTTTTCCCTCCTTTTCCTTGACAAAGAGTTTTGCCATATGCTCCAAATCAATTGCAACCTTTCTGATGCTTTGTTACCGCCCACATCTTGGGCTGCATTCAAAAAAAAAAAAAAAAAGGCAGCTTAAGCGTTTCTGTTTCTGCTCCAACCAAACTAAAATTGAAACATTCTGTTCATTAATTCAAGGGTTAATGTCTCTTATCACTCCTTTCTTACTCTGAATCAACTAGAACTGAACCAATTCCTTGCTGTAACTGACATATCTATCTGACACATTTTTGTCTTTCTGCATGGATAGTTGTCGTGAATAGAAAAGAATTTTCTCATATTCATTCACCGATTAACATTATTTGTTGACTTAAGTTTTACTTCCCCAATTATCTTAATTTGATTTAATGCTGCATTTCATGCAGTTCTGTCCCTTCCTATGTGCTGCCACTACACACTATGTGCTGTATCCACACAGACAGCCAGGCCAGTCAGCTGAAGAAGAAGAAAAAACTTATTGATAAAACTCATTTTGAGCAGGAGCAGTTCCCATGTGAGCATCCCCTTGAGATGGGATGATCACAGTGACGATCTGAGCATCACCGTGGCCCACAGAACGGGCAGAGGTGGGGCTGCCCTCTGCCTTCAGCAGCAGTGGGATCTTAGATGAATTTCAGCTTCTGCCCGAATCTGGCAAATAGTTTTCAGATGACATTACTGTAGGTGTTGCTTAGGGCATGAGGCATCCATCTCCCATACGCTTAGAGCAGTAGAACAGTCATACACTCATGTTTTATGAACTACCTATTAATTGCACTGACAAAGGCACTTTGTTTGGGAAATAATTGAGTCACCCCCATGGATATCTGCTGGCACAGCACATACTGGTGAGGAATCATGCCCCTTTCCTTGCCTCAGATGATAAAAGTAAACCCACAGATATCTGCAGGGTACTTCAGGATGTGATTTACTTAAAGAGATGGGAATAAGAAGGCAAATATTCAGAGCATGAAAATGTCATTGTTTAGGTTTGACCCAAGATTTCTATTACCCCACTTTGTTCCCTCCCCCTCTTCCTCCAAGGGTACAGGCCACTGGAGAGGTCACTCTGTAGCAGGGGATGGGAAGAAGCAATGTCAATGCAGTCCCTCATGCTCTGTGTCCAGCCCTGGTGTACCATGAGTACTGCTTTGTATTCTCCAGCCAAAATGTGTTTTACAGGTACCTGGCTGCCACTTTTGAGATGGGTTTCAACAAAACCTTCCAGTTATTTGATATGTTTGGGTTTTTTCATTCCCTTCTTTTCAGTGCAGTTGTTCTGGGAATGGAGAGCTGCATTTTCAAGATCTATATTATTTTTTTAATCTGATATTTGCTACAAATTTACTTCGTTTCCATTAAACTACTTGAATCTACTAGTGAGAATTTTCATGGAAAGCAAAAGAGAAGGTATGCAAGCCCAGAAGAAAGAATGGAAGATGAAATCACACCTCTGCTCATAGAGATGCAATTAAAACAGAATTAGAAAAATCAGGGGAAGAAATAAAAAAAAAAGGAAAATTAATCCTTTGGGTCTTCTAGTTTATTTAAATCAGCTAATTAGTTTATACGCATTAGGTACGTCTGCATTAGGGAGATTGTCAGTATAACTATCCTGGTATAATTATATTCATGGATAAAATCAATTTAAATGTTGAAAGGAAAGGCTAAAGCATATTTTTCCTCTACTATTGCAGGTTTGCATTTGCACTGTAAGAGCTTATGCAGCCAAAGTAACCTAACTTAGTTCAATTTACATCATGTGATAGAAAGCTGTTACTGTCACCTTTTAAATCATAGTAGTTTGTTTAACAGCCTTAGTACTCGCCTCAGGTAAAATAGATTAAATACTTTCCTTATGTTAGGCCTTGAAGACAGCATAGGAATATTGTGTGACTGCAAACAGAAGAAAGCAGCTCTTCTGAGAGGAAGGAAAATGTAAGCCATTCACTGGAAAATGTGAGAACAGATGAATATGGCAGATAAATCTCAGGAGGAGATGGGTGTTTTCCCCACCTCTTCTCTTTGACTCAACACCCATCTTAACCCAGTTGCTCCCATGGAGCTAAAGCCTACAGAACAGACTGTGATTGTCTTTCTCTCTCTATCTGGAGTGTCAGGAGTTAAGTTCTTGAAGTTGGTATAGTACCTTTGCTTCTGGAGACACAGGACCCATAGAAGTATTATCACTTCAAAGAGATCAGCAGCTCAAAAAAAGGATGAGTTGAAATGACACGAGGCTGTGGGGTGAATCTGCACTCATCTGAGTGACCAAAGGCAGATGTTATTGAGCCTCATCTCAGATTATTCCATTTATAAGGCACAAAGCCCTGCCACAGCCAGGCTCTTCCTTTCAGTTCAATGTTTGTTTCCAGTGGCTGTTTCCATAAATTTGCAACTTACAGAAGGTAAAGCAGGTATTCAACCCAATTGCATAGCTTGAGGTTTAACTCATTCCAGCAGCTCAGTCTCCTAAGGGCTTTGTTCCACAAATGTCTCCATGTTCTTAATGTCACTACACCCTTAGGCAATTGACACACTGTAATTACAGATGCACTGCACAAGTGTAAAGAGGGAGCTACACCGGTACAGAATAGCAATTTTCTAGACTAACATTTAGAAATTTTAGTCTACCCTGGACAGGTTATGAATACTTTAACCGGATGTGCAATGTATTGTTTTTTACCAGACAAATGCTTATGCCCTAAATAAAGCTGCCTGATACCAACATAAACTTTATTGCTTCTCAAGCCAAAGTTAACTGTGCAGCACTTTCAGTCGATATCTTTGTATTTGTGATAAAGTGTGGGGAAAGGTTGTTCACCTTGACTATACAAATACAGTAAAGGCTGCAAAGCTTCCTATTACTGAGAAGCCCTTGCTCATTGAACTGCCTTTTCCTCAGTGCAATGCTTGTTATCCTGGTGAGATTTTTTTTGCTTCAGTGTAGATAAGGTTTTATCATCCTTCTCTTGAGTGCCAATGTCAGCGCAATTGCAATTAACCCTTTGTTGGCTAAAGGCAGCTGCAGGGTGTGTCCCTACAATTTCCAATTTTTCATAAGCATCAAAGCTGGAGAAGGAAATGGGTCTCTGCCTGCAAGCAATAACAAACATGGAAGAGGAATGCTGTTTATTTGGTGCAGCTGGAAAGAATGAAGATGATCATCTTCCTTTATCCCTTTCAGGAATTCAGACTGCTGTTAGGTAACAAGAAAACTATGCTAATAATTTTCCACGTAAGTAAGCAAGCATTTCACCACTGATGCCGCAATGGGCTTCTCCACTGCTGCCAAGTTGCACAGGTAATGAATAAAGCTTGTACAGTGGTTCCAGATTCACAGAGAAACTTTTTTGCCTGACTACCCTGTAGTGATTAAAGCATTTGAAGATGCTTAGCAGAGGACTCTTCAATTATGGCGATTTTTTTAACAGAAATAACATGGCTTATATGTTTTAGCTTTAAGACAAGATCCATTACTAGGCTATATTCCTTCTCTTGCTTAGACCACATTCCTTTTTACACCGTTAGATGTAAACCTTGAGTTTCTCCCCTTTAGGATGTGACTCCCATAAGTAATGTTTTCAGGTTCTTTACTCCACTCTTTACTTGCGCAGGACTTGGGGACCTGGGGCTGGGAGTAGCTCCCAGTGTCAGGGCAGGTGGACATTGGAAGCAGCATTGTGCCTCGAGGATTCAGCTCTTGCCCACTCGCAGTGACGAGGGTGTCTCTAGACAGGCAGGTGCAGGTGGTCCCAGGGCTGCTCCGCCTGCTCCCCAAGCTGCCAGGACACGAGCCAGTTCTGGCACAGAGGTGACAGCCTCAGCGTGGTACTCACGTCTGAGCTCAGATGCTCTGCTCTCAGCAAGGCTTGTGTGCTCAGGGGCAGGACCGTGCTAACACGACTGCTTGGTTTCTGGTTTGGGTCTGGCAGCCAGGAGAGGCCATGGGGATAGCAGATGTGTGGATGTCTGCACTGGAATGAGGCCGTGCTTCAGTTTCATGGCTAATACCAAAGGGTTCAGTTTCAGAGGGACCTGGGAAGACTGACACAGATATTTAGGTTGGGGCAGACAGTAATTTTACTCCTATCCACAATATAAACACCATGAGTATAGAAAAGCAATGTAGCCAGTAGACCAATCCATGAGTGAGGCATGTGGGCACCACTGTCTGGAGACTGAAGCATGCAAGGGAGAGTCTAACAGTGAGTTATGGGAGTGCCAGTGGAATCTCCAAAGGGATTTTAATGGAGGTTCTGAAGAAAAGGATCATTGTAGGCAGGAAAAAGTGCTAATCATGAAATGTTTTTTGTCATTCCAGAGGATAAAACAGCAATCAAGTTTCAGGAACCCAAGATATCCCTTATATATTGTGAAGGGCTAAGGATGTAAGAGAAAAACTGCAAGGGGAAAAGTTGATGGACTCTGTTATTCCACTTAACATGCAAAAAAAGCCTCATTTGTGGATAACAACCTTGGTTTGGTACTTCTGTAGCCCCAAACAATGCTGCTCCAAAAAACTCCCCATGCCATCTGCTCCACACCCCACCATGGACCACAGATCTTTCTACCATACTCCACAACAAGCTTCTGTGGGGAAGACTACAACACAAACTGTGCCATAGGGAGACATCAGGGCATTAAAGAGAGTTACTAGTGCCTTGCATCATTGCCTATGAAGGATATATTAGATAAACAATATGCAGAAGATTTAGGAGTGTGGCCCTACCTTACAGGAGAAGACAAAATAGATAGATAGATAGATAGATAGATAGATAGATAGATAGATAGATAGATTAGTTAGTTCTTGGCAGGTTGATCCAAGGGAAAGTTTTTTCCAAACTCCATGTTTGGTAAGTAGTAGATCTTAGTCAGATGCTGGGGGCATTTGGCTTTTCCAGTGCCAATACCACTGGGAGTAATAGGGCATGCCAGTAGAAGCAGAGACTTCTCATAGCCAAGTGATGGGAACGGGGAAAATTCTGAAATGGGAAAACAGAGCTGTTATGCACCTCTCTGACATACAGGGAGAACTAAGGGCAAAAGCAGTATTTTCCATTATTTCCTACGGACTTCTGAAGCATTTGAAACAGGATCCACCTTATTCTCTGCCTACAGCCGTTTGGCAAAATGGGACACTGTTGCTAGCACTACTGTAACACAGCTCTGTATCACGGTACAGCCCTTAAAACAAGGTATGTTTTTCCCTCAGGACCTTTGCCTGACAGTCTCACTATCACAGGAATAGCCCACGTCTTTTCCTTATCTCTCCTGAGTCAGCATGGCCAGCCAGTAACTCAGCACTGACCCCACCTTCAGCTGGGACTGGGTGTTGTTTCAGTGGCACCATCTGCCCAGGCTGCACTGCCACAGTAAGGGCACTTCAGCTATGAACCCGTCTGGTTGGGCTGCTCCTGCCCTGAGCCCTTCCATCTCCAGATGCTCCTTCATACCAGCTCCTCCACAGCCTTTCATGGGGCTGTGCTGGGAACCACAGCACTGAAGTGCACCTCTGTAAAAGGAGCTCTTTGCAGGAAGGGAGGGGTGCACCCATTTGCAACTCATTTCCATTCAGTGGCCTAGCTCATGGCTTGGCCCCACAAATATTTGTGTCAGCATGAGAGAGGAGGTGTGGGGATGGTGATCCCCAAACTGTGACAGGGCAGGGCCGTTTCTACCTGGTACAGGTAAAGATGGTCCAGCACTGTTACCACAGTGCTTATCCTGCTCTATGATGGTCTCTCTGCTCCTGTTTCTTCCAACTACAAGAGGAAGAGGCAGAAGGAAATTGCTAATGTTCATCTTGTCAGCAGGTACAAATTTGTAAGAGGCAGAGACTTGTCAAGGATCTCTTACATACTGTTAATTACTTATTTTTGAATGACTATAAATAAATAGCCTAAACTCCCACTACGAGGTTGAGAATAATCTTGCATTTTGTTATAGGAGGAATGACTTTGCTCAGTTTTATGTGGAGGGTTTGGAGGGTTTCATTACACATGGGCTGAAGTAGAATGCAAGAAAAATTAACTAATCTTATCTGGGTGTGAGAGTGGAAAGGGAATAGCAAGCTCTGAACAAAAAGGTCTATCATTTTGACAAATACAATGCTGCAGAGATTTAGTTAAACACTGCAACTCTGCATAAGGACATTCTGACATTGCCTTATGTCTTGTTTGCTCTGGATATATGCCACAGAAGACACATATAAACGAAAACTACATTTGCCAGTACTGGAGGTTGGAATGATATAAGACACAACATTATCATAACATCAGTTTAAAACTGCAAAATCATTGAAAGATACGTGCTTTAATTCTCATGTATATCAGGAAACTGTATCTTCATGTGGAATCTGATTAGTTCTTGATACAGTTAAGACATAGCTTGATCTTTCATGAAATACTTTTATGTAGTACATCTTAACCAGGTATCTTAGTAGAGCTAGTGCATTATCTACATCTGTAGAATAACTTAAATAAATCTGCAATCTTATTTGTGCTATAGCCATGTTTGGTGCAGTGTGTGTGAAGTGACTTACAGGTCTGTCAGCTGAAAAATGAAAAAATAGACCTACAGTATGGCAGATTTTTTTGGTCTGTAATTCACAGAGAGAATGAGCAAAACAAGGAAAGACAAAGTCCCAGCATGCTATTCCGTGGTCAATTAACATGCAATATTGTTTTGCTTGGGTGATGGCTGCTGACAACTGTGTGGTCGCAATAGCTGGGTGGTCTTTTTTCAGCTTACATAAATAAACACTGCAAATTCTGATATGGCTGGACCAGAGTCAGTATAAATGCCATCCTCACAAGAGAAAATACAGGATGCTTGCGTTGCTGGCAGGCACTTCTCAGGCGGGGCTTTCCCGTTATGGTAATTCCACTTTCAGGGTACGTAGTCATGGACCTAAAACCACTGTGGGCTCGGAATGCGAGGCACCGAACTAATCTTACTCTCTTTGCTGGCTCAAGGATGTTCAAAATGTTTTGAAGAAGTAGCTTAGCAGGTAAGATCTGCTCTCCTACACCTCATCTGCCAAAAATAGTATCCTGAACTCATGATTTATCCATATCAAATGTGCACTGCCACATGATCCTGCAGAGCACAGAAACTGGTATTGATGGACAGGCAACTGCAGCTTCCTTGTTCCAGCTCAAGTGAAGATGGATAGTGCAGTTTGCCCCCTCCTTTCAGCCCAGGCTCCATTTGAATTAATGAAGGAGCATTTTCGAGAGTGGAGTGGGAGCTGGGTAAACAACCTCAAAGGTGAAATGTGGCTGACCGACTAAGAAAGGCTTACTCAGGGGAAGAAAAAAGAAGTCAAGGCAGACTTTAAAAGGTTATCTCTGTTAGGTAGGGATGTGGATAGACACCTATCTTAAGCACTGTATAAGATCTGAAAATAAAAAAACCCTGGAGATGAGGACTGTCAGGACTGGTAGGTGAAGCTAGGATTCAGATTCCTGTTTGTTGGCTGATAAGATTTCAAAGTAGCTTTACACTCAGGAACATGGTTCTGCTATTTTGGCAGACTCTTGGCACAAGAATGAAAGTTGTTTCCTTAATATGAAGACAGCAAGAGGAAAATTGCTTGAGATGCTGGAAGTTTGGCTTCACTGCTTGTTTTGGGGGCATTTGTAACATTAAGCACTTCACTGTCTGGAGTGCCTCTATAATCAATAGAGATAAGGACTTCTGCTCTCCATCACTCTGAAAGAGCTTATCTTTCCCTAGTGACCACAAAGAAAGCCCAAGAAGATGAACTAACTGACTTCAGCTGTAGTTCAGATTACAAAGAGTTTCACAGCTATTCTGGTTTAAAGTATCATCTCCTTCCTCTCCTTGCAGACTCCTCCCCAGAGATGCCTCCTCTCATTTACACCCTGTCCAGCGGCACGCTATCCCTCAGTAGTGCAGCTGTGCTGTAAACAGCTTTGCGCAACCACTCCAGTCAGAAAATAACAAAAAGGAAATTATTTTTCAGATGGAGTCTCCCAATCTGGTTCACACAGTGACCACACAAGCAGCTCTATCAGCACAACTGGTGCACCCTTTTCAGGGGCAGAATAAAGTGGCAGAGGGAAGAAGGAACGGCACTGGCTTAGCACAGTCATAACATCCCACAGCGCTTCAATCTGTCTTTGTGCTTCTGAGAAACACATTCATATTCCTTGGGCTGGGATAGATCCTGGTTAGGTCCAAGGCCTAGCTCTTTTAACAGTGCAAAGCTTGCACCAGGCTCGCTCCTCTGTCTTTCTCTTCCTGTTGTCCCTGTGTTCATGGGAAAGAAACCCAGAAGCATGGGTGAGAGCACAGCTGGGATGCGCTCTGTGCAATGGTGCAGGAGCATCCTCTGGCACTTCTTGTTGAATCTACAGGTATCTACTGTGAGCCAAGTCAAGTCCCCAAAAACGTAGTTCAGCAATTTCAGTCTTTATATTGATGTGACATCTTGGGTAGGCATTTGCTTGAGAAATTCCTTTTCTCGTACCAAATTGTAACAGCAACTCTTTTCCAACTTTCCAGCTCATAGCAAGGCTGCTATGAGGGCAGAGGTCACCAGATCAGTGAGGTTCAGGCAAACTCAGAAAATTTAGAAGACTGTAATTCCTTTGATGGCAAATTTGTTGATAAGAGAATTCAGTGTAGTGTGAGCCAAATTCTTCTGGCTGCCTATTAAAGGCCGCCTCATGACAGATCCTCCTTGTGATGTGGCTCCACTCTGTAACTGCTGATTGTCAGCCTCTATTGTAACATCTTCTGCAATAAGGCATCTGTTCCTTGGGGGCAAAACAAAATGGATGCTCCATACCGGTGGTGAAAGTGCCATTGATTTTGTTGAGAATTGTTATTACAATTATAAAATGGTCCCTTCAGGCTTGCACACTCACACACGAGGCAGTGAAAATCAAAATCACACTCTCAGCTCCAAACAAGCAGCGCGCTGGAAAGGAACGAAAGAGTAGTGGGAGTCAACTGAAACAACACAACTATGTAGTCATATTCTGAGATACTGCCAGAAGCAAAGTTTGCAGGGGCTTTCAGAAAAAGAAGGGGACTGACAGCCAGTGTTTGATGGTGGGCCCAAAACGTATCAGAACAAGAGCACCAGATTTTTCAACTCCCTCAATGGAAAGAAGTACAAGCAGTGTTCCGAGACAAAGTATTAAACAAGAATGAAGTCCCTTGCCTTCAAATGCAATTCAACAGCCAGCAAATATGAGTCCTATGATGGGAGGAAAACTGGCAACAGATCTTCAGAAAGGATGTGATAATGTGCACTTTCTCTGCTGCTTAAATCAGTAAAGGATATGCAGGTATACAGTAGGTACCAGTTCTCGTCTCATGGCAGGTTATGAGGATGTTGGTAAAATGCAAGGGGAGAGCAGGGGGAAGGAGTGAGTGGCAGTTGCATTTGGGGGTCTGTGTCACTTAACCAGGAGTTTGCTCACCACACTGGACTGAGCTTCTGAGGAGAGCACACACCTGCACCCTGCTACAGCTGAACAGCAGCTCTCCATCAGTGAACGTAAAAGAAAAGCAAACCTCTCTAAGTGGCCTCTGTTCAATAGCTGTATTTCTATTTTCTCAGGATGAATGGTGAGCTATCACAAATGCACCAGGCACAACTGGCACTGCAAACAAATTGACAAAGAGTCATTGGTTTAGACTCAGAAAAAGACATTCATAATTTTTAGGAATCCTTGATGCAGCAACACCAATTGTCCCTCAGCACTGGCTGGTGTTTTCCTACTTTTGTTTTGTTTTGTTTATGAATGAGTGGGAGGCAAAAGGCAGATTTAGTCACAGAAGCAACAACATTTTAAGAATCATCACTGATGGCCTCTTTTTATTTAGTTGTAAAACATACTCAGGGAGACAAGTCACCGTCACACTGCTTTGCAGTTTCTGAAGACATGCATCATCCCCCTGGAAGTGACCACTTGAGTGTAGAGGACTGAAAAAGCTATTGCATCTCTGCTGATTTATCTTGTTTTGATGGTTTTTTTTTTTTAACAGAACTTCTGCTTGTGATGCCTAGCTGTCATTTTAACCTTATTTAATCTTGACTAAAATATTGGATCTTTTGTCTAAATTTCTCATACCATTTAATCATACATAGCTGTAATCTGGACATGATATTCAGTGTGATTGTTTATCTCCTTAGGCCGGTTAAATCTATCTCTTGCAGCCTCTCACAAGTATCTTTGCTTATACAGCTGAAGTTCTTTACTAGTCTATTGTCATCTCACACCTTGATGATTACCATTTCCTCTTTTCCTTCCTCTTTTACTCTAAAAGCAATTTTTATTGAGCCTTGCTTAATTCTACACATGGCTTCATCCTCACTAAATGCTATAAGGGTTTCCTGTCTTCGAACAGCCCAATGCCTCATAAGGAATAGATCTTAGGGTGAAAGTACTCAGATGATCCATCTCTTGCTACCACTCCAATCCTGAGATGAGTTTTGCATAGTATGCTTGCACCCATCCATCTGCCTGATTAGGGGGCTTGCTGCCAGTGGCAGAGTGCAGGTTCAGTGCTTGGGAAGAGACTGCTGCAAAGAGTAACCACAGGAGGTATCAGTCAAAACAAGGTAAGAAACCGAGGGAGAGTTTAGAAGGATGATGCATGAAAGCTGATGCTTTTGCTTGTTTCAAGATACAAAAGCTCACTGTGAGCTCAAGTTCTCACAGATTTATGCAAGGAATACTGGGTGTACTGTCCTGTACAGCTCTCTTTGCCCTGTTACAGCACAAGAAGGTCCACACAGAACAGTAGCAGAGTTCCTGCAGTTGTGTAAGTATGTTGATAAGCAAATTGCATAGACAACTCATACAGTAGTGAAATAACAAACGTTCAGTCTGGAAAGAACCCCAGAGTATGAATGCCACTGAACACAAGAAATGCCTTCTGCTTCTTGAAACACAGAATGTTTGGCTTTAATACTGCTTTCTACATCTGTATGCTCCACTTTGTAAGCTCGTGTCTTACCTTTTTTCATTAAACTGTGTACAGTAGTGTAGAAGACAGAATCAGTTGTTCCTTTGATGGAGAAAAAAATGCAAGGCTGGAGAGACTGCCCATGTGCAATGCACGGGAGGCTGTCAGCTGGAACACCAAGGCACAAGTACAGGGTAGGACTTGTGCTCACACTCACGAGTAATGATGCCGTTACCTAGTTATGCACAAGTTCATAAAGGTTTGATATTGATAAATGCTAAGAAATAATGTGAAGGTATGCGGGAGAGAAGGAAGAAGAAGGAAGACATGATATTTTCTATAAATCAGGGGTCAAGGAAAAAAGTATTACAAAGAATGGGAACTTTAAAGCTATGGTACATTTAATATCAAGGCAACCACCAGAGATAGTGAGGATCTTGCAAGTGAACTGATAGCTCTTGTTTGTAGCATAAAGTTAATTACAGAAGGGAGCATCTGCCCTAAAACTGATGAAACTGTCCTGTTGGTAGATGTGCCCATATGCGAGTATCCACCCTTGAACAGCTTTCTTTTAGGGCCTGCAGAGCATCCCCAGATTAGGTGCATGGCAATGGTGTCACTAAACCTTCGATGGCCCCATTGAAACACAGATCTCACTGCCATGTGGGAACTTGCAGGTTCAAGGGTCTGTGTAATCTAAGCTGAGCTGCAGCCAGGAGGGGAGGAAACTGGGCTCTGCTCTAGCATTGCACTGCCAGCCAGCTAGGGACAAAGTTCTAAGCATCTGCTCTTGTGTAAGACATCTGCGTTTTGGCAGCTTTAGATGCAAAAAATGTTTGTAGCTTGTTTCTGGGCCAAGAGATAAGATGAACAAGAAAAAAAGGAATTAACCTTTTATTAGGGAGCTGAATCATTATTAGTCCATGAGGCTGCTAAAGGGGCTTTTCTGGACTCGGAGTCTGAGTATGAATATAAGGTGGAGCACACAGCATCATAACATCAGGCACACCAGCTAAGCAGGATGAATTGCAGCATGACTTAGTGTGTATGTAAGGCTCTCAAGGGAGGTGCATGGGAGCAGCTCCTTCCATGACAGAAATGAATGACAACATTTTGAGAGCATATTTTTTCATGGGAAGACATGGGAGCCGAGGCTGCTCAGTGAGGACTGGATTTGGATCTGGCCAACAGGAGGAAGTGTGGAGTTGGGAAACATCGTCCTTGCAAGCAGGGTGGTGTTCACACATCACCGAGGCACTGAGGTGAGCTAGCTGCTGCAAGGATTCTGTGTATGGCACTGCTCCATAGAAGTCCAGAAAATAGACCTGGCCTGGGACGTCACACAGTTCTGCCCTGTCATAAGAGACTGCCCTAATCCATTACTGTGCTTTGCCCAGTGCTAGCTGAGAGTGACACTGGACATTGAAAACCCTTGGGAATGCGCCTGTTGCATGGGCAGCTCACCATTTGCCCCAAGTCTGGAAGATGAGCCCAAACACAGGCAAAACTCACCCAGACACAGGAAGGAGTTGGGTCCCATTTCACATTCGGAAGAGAAGGGATAGTTAACTTCACTTTCAGGTGCTCAGGCTGTTTCTAGAGAGATCACTTCTCACTTTTGCACTAGCACTGGTGCAAATGTCAGCTGAGGGAATACCTGTGTGCTGCCACTGTGTTAACTAGGCTGGTAATCTCAGCTGGAAAACCTGTGGCTGTGAATACCCAACAAACAGCATATGAGTAACAACCATTAATTGACTGTTTTACACTGTGCCTGTGTATGCATGTGTTTGTGTGGGTGGTGAATGCATACAAGATGTTCCTACAGATTCCTGTAGAACGGAAATTTGAAAGTGGAATTGAAGGTGGTGAAATTTACTGTGTGCTGCATAACAGTAACAGAAATGCTGTGCAGCCAGATGGTTTTTCCATAAGTCTTTGCTACAGACTGGTATTGGCCTCACTACATTAGTAAAATTATGCTTGCTGGTAAATGTCCATACCAAACTGATGATGCATTAAGGAACAGTGTTTTTAATCAATAAGTGTTTGTCTGTCCATCACGTTGATTTTCTTCTCCCCAGCACATTTACTTTCGTTCTGGAAAGATCTTAAGATGAATGCGTTCCAACATCAAAGGAAGATGTCAGAACAATCTTTAGAGGTTAGCATCTTTTATGTGGATTCGGAGGTTTTAGACACTTGTTAAATTTAGGAGTTAAATGAGAACAGCTTTGACTGATGATGCAATGCAATGTTGGGATTGCAAGAAAAGATCCCAGCAGAAGGCCAGCACACAGATGTGTCAGATGAGACTGCATTCCACACACCAGAAGTCACGATCTCCTGACCGAGCCATCAGCAGCATTGATTTGGACTTCCTTATACTTGAAAGCATTCAGACACACTGGAAGAAATTCCAGTCACTGCAAGTAAACTTGGCTACCATTAAAAAGCCATGAGGTACCTTGCAAAACATCCCTACTTTTCTAGAAAGCAATTGTTCTTCACCTGGAATCATTAACTCCAGACAACAGTAAGCTAAGAACAAAATATATAATTTGGTCCATTTCAGTATGTCTTTACTTTCCTTGTTTGTTCTAATGGGGTAAGGGAATCATTTTTTGTGATTTAAAAGTTATGTATACTTTCCTGACTGTCTTCTTCTCTTTTTGGGAATACACATAGGAAAGAAAATCCATGAAAGACTCTCAAGCTCCAACACAAGAGTCACAGGACCACAGACTAATTCAGGCTGGGAGGCATCCCTGAGGCCACCTGACGGGTTACCTGCTCACAGCAGGGCTAACTTCAAAGCTAGGTGGGGTTGCTCAAGGCGTTGACCAGCTGAATTTTTAAAAATGTCCAGGACTGAAACTCCACAGCCTCTCTGCCCTGTTCCAGGGCAGTGTCACTTTCAGGATGACATTTTCTTTTCGTATATTTGGTTAGAGTTTGCCGTACTGCAAACTGCAAACGTTGTCATTTGTACCTTCCTGGTAAATGTCTGAGAAGAATCTAGCTCTGTTTGCTCTATGGCCTCCCTATCAGTGGAAGATGGCAATAAGCTTGCTTATTCTCCTCCTCTTTTTCAGGCTAAATAAACCTTGTTGTCTCAGTGTCTTCTCCCATGCCTTGTGACTTGTGGTCCTCTGCTGGATGCCCTCCTGTAAGCTGGACACAGTTCTTCAAACGCAGCCTCATTAGTACCAAATCGTGCTCCTGGCAAGGTTCTTGCTAAGAAATACCCTCCTTCTTGCCTTTCTTGGAGGTGGGTGTGATATTTGGTGGGTGTGATATTTGCCTTTCTTCTTGACCTTGGGGACCTCATCAAATTACCATAATTTTTCAAATGTGATAGAGTATGGCCTTGCAATGACACCAGCCAGCTCCCTCCTAACTCTTGGATCCACGCCATCACATCCCAAGGACTCACACACGTCCCCATGCTTACGCTGAAGCATTCGTTTACGCAGGCTCTGACTTAATCTTCCCTTACCATTAGCAATATTTGTCTCCTTCAAACTCTGCCCCGAGGCACGCAGCTCTGTGAGGCTGAAGGCAGACTCTGACAGTGAAGACTGAGGAAAAGAAAAAAATAAGACCTTCAGCCTTTTCCATATCCCCCGTTACCAAGTCTCCTGCCCTATCATGGATTGTTCTGAGCTGCCAACACTTTCTTCAGGGGAAGAAAGTTTGGGTGTCCAAGTTCTGCACATTTTTACTTTTGAAAACGTGGACTGTTTCTGTCATGATTTTCATTAAAAAGTTTTGTGAGAGAAAAGAAAACAGGAGGCTGGGGATGTGAATGTTTGCAGAAATGGAGAGTTATGGACACAAACAGACCGTCTTTTGCTAGGCTGTTACCAGACAGATTATTCCTCACATAATGGCAAATATTTCCCATTTTTAAAATTCAGTTCATAAAAAAAAAAAATCATTATACAGGGAAAAAGAACCCCACAAACCCAACAACTCTTAATTTATTCCCCAGACTGTAGCTCAACACAAAAAAGAAAACACAGATGTTTCATAACACAGCTGTAGAGTGAGCTTTTCCAGGTTTGTGAATTTGGCACCCTCCTGCGTTTTCGGGACCCAAATTAATGGTTCAGGGCAGACAGCCCTACTCTAGACATAGCCCTGAATGTGCTGCCTGAATAGGGATCAGGAAGCAAGCACAAGGTCCATCAGCACAAGCTCTTAGGATTCAGTGAAAACTGAACCTGAGATAATTTGTGCCATGGTTTCCATGTTTATGCTATCCCACAAAATCATAAGTAATTTGTATAGTACATAAGTAATAGGCACTGACTTCACAGCCCTATGCAGGCTATCCAGATTAGAAACACGTCACAGGGGAATCTGTAGGGTTTGTCACCAGTTTAAGCCATTTGCAGAATCTGTATGATAGTGAAAGGGTGTAGCTTTTGCTCAATCCTGTGTGCATTAGCTGCAGTTGTAATTCAGTCGCCTGAGGGCTGCAGTGACTGTTGTTGATGTAGCTGTAAATTATTACTTGCTTCAAGTGAGGAGAGGGCAGGAAGGCTACTATTGTCCAAAAGGGTGTTCCTGAGGCAAACCCTTGATGGTTCCTGTGAACGGTGATGATAACAGGGCTGTTAACATATAATCCTTGCTGGAGGCAAGGTAGGTACAACTGTTTGCAGCGCGGCTGCCCAAGGCAGGGCTGCTTCCTACTCCCGTTCAGCGACGACACTGAGAATCTCACTGCTTTACGAGGCACTGCTTTCCAAGTCTCTGCCATTCCTTAACTACACCATATAACCTC
Source organism: Mohoua ochrocephala (assembly GCA_013398855.1). Classification (NCBI taxonomy): domain Eukaryota; kingdom Metazoa; phylum Chordata; class Aves; order Passeriformes; family Acanthizidae; genus Mohoua; species Mohoua ochrocephala. The sequence goes on along the minus strand of VZTA01012860.1, from coordinate 73,014 downwards.
CTTCATTTCCTTTTTCCTGCAGCCAGTTCCTTCTGGATGCAAAGCCTGCAGTCCCCCTTCCCACCTCTCCTTATGAGTGTCTCAAACACCTGACTTCAAATGATGCATTTCAATACAATTTTTCATAGATAAAAATACCAGAATTCTATGCCTAATATCAGGGGAAAAAAAATCTGATTTGATGAGGGGACAAATTATCATTGTTGGAGTGAATTCTTTGCAGTCTAATCCTGCAAATTAATCAGGACTATCAGTTTCCAGTGAGAGGGAAGCATCCTCAGTGGTTCACAGGTTCAGCTACACTACATTACAGAACCAAAGGACTAAAGGATTACGTGTTGGACTACTGAATAAAGATTTCCTCCGTGAAGAATTAGGATTAATGCTTTGTAGAAAGGGAAAAACTCTGGGTACCAGGCGGATCCCTGTCCTGTAGTCACTACAGTTTACGCAAGGAAGCACAGCAATGCACTAAGCTTTCTCCCTTTGGGACCATGGAAATGGATCAATCCTATCTTTTTTGATGTGCTTTATCCAGATTTGTTTGGCACACCAGCAAGCGGACACTTACTGATTTCTTCTGAGCTTAGAGTTCCATCCTAATAGGGTCAGATTTTTCACAAGGGATTACTTAGCCTCAATGGCACAGAAGCACACAGGAAACCAACATGATATTTTTAAGAACTAGACATTGCTTTTCTGCTAATGGAGTGCACAATGAAAACATGCTTGATTTGCTTCTAGAAAACAGATGAAGAAAAAAAAAATTGGATCAAGCAGAGAAGAATGGGATTTGCTGGTAGCAAAGAGAGAACATTTTTCACCTGAAATGCCTAGCATGCTATTTGAAGTAGTTATAATTATGAGCACTATGTCAGTGCTCAGAGAGATAGAAGAAAGGAGTCACACTGTCTCTCACTGGATAATTAAACTCCCATTACTATCCAAGAGGGTGGGATGAAATAAGCTGTGTATGTTGCAGGTGTGAGGAACAGGGCAGACCGAAAAGGGTCAGAGATGTGTGAAGGCAAGAAGCTAACCAGTATGAAAAAATGAGAAATAAGAGTCCAGTAAAAAGAAGTGCTTCAGCTCACTGCTTCCTCTTTTCCCTATGACAAGAGACACAACATCAGAAACAAGGATGTTCTCACCACCCTCGGATCTACTTAACATTCTCTAGCAGCACTGGTGCTCCATAGCTCTTTACTTCCTAGCAAGATCTTGTCATTGTCCCCAAGGAAATGGGCAATTATGATAGCTCTCATTTCACTGATGGGGTAACACTGGCCAGAGATGTAAATGTATTTAGAAATCTTCTTTCTAGGATTTTTCAAAGCATTAAGTCATTTGACAGTAGCTTGACAGAAGTTAGATATGAAATTACTCTGAAATATTCACTAACTACTTACCTACCTTTTTAGGCACATATATAAAATGAGATGCAAGTGGCTCGTTTCTGAAGGGGATGTAGAGTTTAAAGCCATGCCTTTTGGTAGGTCTCCAAGTACAAAAGCTGTAGGAGTTAGGATTTAAGCACCCTCAGGTCATCAAGGTCATCAAGCACTCATCAGGTCTTTGCAAGCCCTCTATGGGTCCCTGCTCTCTGCTTGCCTCTAGGGTCAAGCTTGTTGCTCAGCCAGAAACCTGAACTTTACTGTTCATAGATGAAAAGAAAAATAAAATGTCTGGCTGGTAAAAAGGTGACTACGTAACACCCTCAACTCGGGGTCCCTGTTTTCTCCACAGAATGGCTACGCCACCTCTGACATGGAGTGTGCTTTCTTCTCAAAACCCTTTAAGCTTTTTTAAGTTCAGGGGCAAATGTCGGTACAAGGCCCAGTTTATAAATAGGAGATGCTACACATGGGAGGGCTGATTCATTTTGTTTGGCTTCCTCTGTGGACCAAGGAGGGAGGCTTTTCACAAGGACTTGCTTGGCTTGGCCTCATGTCTTCAGTTTCATGGGTCTGCTTCATAACAACAAATTCAGGGTCTATAAAATAACTCTGGTGCATTCAATATATTAATCCTGTTGAAAGTACAGATGTCCATTTCTTCAATGGAACAATAATAATAATAGCTTGTCTTCCTTAGAGACTGGAGTGGTGTGAATAAAAGAGCTCTGCTAGACAGCAAAGTATGCCAAATGGACATATTTTACTAGATGAGAAAAACAGCTTGTCACTTCTAATTGTTCAAATTATGTGTGATTCAGTTCTTCCTGCAGTTATTTTTAAATTGTTGTTAAGAGGGTATAATGTGCAGCTAAGAATAAAAAGGGTGTGAAATTGTTAGCTCCCCTGGTAGGTAGGTGGTGATAATGAAGATTTTATAATGTTCTTGTTAACAGAAAAATCTCTGTAGTGCTCAGGAAGTCTCTTATCGCATTACCAGGCGCTCACTAAAGTAATGGTTCTTAAGGAATACACATGGGTTTTGATCTGCTGTTTTCCTTTTCTTCTTAATTATAGAAGTGAGCTGAAATCAGAGCGATGGCTCAGAACTCCAGGATACCAAGTGTTGTGCTGGCGTCCCAAAATGTCATCCAAAGCTGCTGATTGGGACGCCAGGGCATGGTCTGCAGCTGGCACACAAGTCATGTCCTGTGCTCGGCACCGTGCCAGCCTCCCTCCATTAGGAGAGCTGCAGCAGACACTCCTCAGCATGGCAAACCTCCTAACAGAGATTGCTTTCACAGCATGGGTCACAAGTCTGGCATCTGGGGACTACTGGCTTAGACCCTTTCTGGCCTGTTGAGTACTCTTGCCCTAATGCGGGTATATGAAAGGCCTGCTGTGGTAGCTGGGTTTCTCTGGAATACCAGAGGATCTCAGCTCACACTGATAATGAAGACATTGGTCAAGAATATTTAGGTTACTAAAGCACTACAGCAAACGGCCAGATCTCACACCTACCCCTCTGCCTAGCGCGGCTGGGCTGGGGAAGGAGTGTAGAACAGGGTAAACTTGAAGAGGCACTCAACAGAGCATATAGGAAAAAAGGATAAACGTGTAACACTCTAAGGTAAACATCCCAGTCCTCGTGTCAAGGCATTAAACCACTCAGCAGGACACCACAAACAGGTCGCCTTAGTTGACGTATGAAGTCCTGTCGGCGTCAAATGTTCCTCTCAACGCAGCTGATTCAGCAGCCAGGTCGTCGTCAAAGTCAGAACAGTGTTTGTGGAGTGGGGACAGGAGGCAGCTCATCAGCAACTGGACTGGTAAAGTTCCCAGGTGGAGTGCACACCTGAGCTGTAGTCACTGAATGCAGCAGTGCCTGAATTAACTTCAGTCATGGTAACCTGAGTGCAGGTAGGTACTGGCTCGGATGCAGGCAGTGCAGTTGTGGCATGAAAGAGCTCAGCAGGAGCCAGCTGCACCAGTGCCTGTCCAGACTCACAAATGCTACAGCCATTGCTGCTTGCAGGGTTTTTTGGTCACTACAAATGGGGACTTTCTGTTCTCCAGACAGAAAGTCCAGGAGCTTACTTTTAGTCCTTTTGGAACACATAAATCACTGTATGCAGCAGAGATTGAAACCGGGGATACGGAGGGGATGGAGAGAGGGAAATGGCAGTCTGGAGTGCAACAACCAATGGGAAGCTGAAATCCCATTCAGGCTGCCCCAGTGCCCTCGGAATATGACTAATTCATAGTGTGGGCAGGGAGGAAAAACTGTCACTACTTTGGGGAACACCACATCCTCACACATGCAAGTGCTCACACGACTTTCCTGCCTGCATCTGTGGCTTGGAGGCATTTACAGGCTGGGTGTATCAGTCTCATAAACATGCCCTAGTCTGACTAAAGGGCTTTTTTCTTGCAAGGTTCCTACATGGCCTTACCCTGCTGACCTTTGTTCTTGTTCAATTAACCAACTTGGTAGATAACCAAAAACCCTTCAGCCTATACCAATACCAATACATCAGGTATCTTGCAAATCTTGTTATTGGCATTTTAAGTGCCAGCTTCCTGTAGGCAGTGGAGCTTCTGACTGTGGGCCTTGGAGGTGGCAACTTCTCCAGCATAATAATTTCTTTCCTGACTCTGTCGCTACAGAGTTCACTTTGCAGGGTGAGCTCCACACTTGTATTCACATTTGTATTTGTGGGATCTCATTCTCTGAGGGATCTCATCAGCTTTGGACATTTGTCATGTGAATCTCTATTTAAGGTAGTCATACTAAGTTCATTTTATAATTAATGGAAATAGATACTTTTATAGTCAGATTTATCTGCTGTCTTTTCATCAACAGCTTGGGAATGAAATTAATCACGCCCTAGCCATATCTTTTTCCTCTCCATTAACTATCACAGGCACTTAGTATCTTGTTCACATGTGTCCGCACTGGGTGAATCTCACCTCCCTCTACGAGTTACTTGTAACATCATCTGATTGTAATTTAGCACTCACTGATAAAATCGTAACTAAAAATCTCATCAGTTGGGCCCAACTGAGGTTAATGAGGGGTTTTTATTCCCACGAACAACTTGTCTGGGTATTAGAATCGATCTGGCCTACAAAGCAGAATGAAAAGGGTTCTCAAGGCATTGGAGTGGGCTAATGTTTTTTTAAAAAAATTGTCATGATATTTGTCTTCAAAGAAATCTGGATGACATATGTTAGCAAAAAGCATTGCTGAGTAAGAAATAGCTTAAGACCGGAAGAACTGTCATAGCTACAGGATTCCTGAGTCTTACTCCTATCTGTAATACTGACTTTGCAGCCTTCAGGTCACTTATAGCTAGCCAGGCTCCCAGGAAATAATGTGTACTTGCAGCACAGACAATAAAAAAATAAAATTCATTCTCAGCATCTTGAAAATTAGTTTAACAAAAGTCTCAGACTGCACATAAATGTAATGAAAAACAATTCAGAGAACTGATCTGAGGCTTTTCACAGCCATGAAAGTCTCTGTGACCTAGAAAAAGACAAGAAATAGGAACCCAGGTCTAACCTCATCGATGTCAAGTTACAACTAACATGATCTGATTTTCTGAACCTTCTTTTGAACCATTAGTCCTCCACAAAATGAAGGGCACCTGATGGACAGTTTGATAGGTATCTTTTAGGTAGGTTTCTTTCTTGCAACTTGCCACGCTCTAAAAATGCACCATTCAGGAACCAGTTAACTCTGAGGTAAAGGATTTTGGCTGTCCACCCTTTTCTGGAGAAGCAGTCCTTTTGGATGACCTAATTTTTAATGGTGTTGGTAGTACAACAAACAGAACACAAACAGTGGTTCAGACCAAGAAAGGGAGAAGGGCTTATGAGTACACAAGCTAAATAAAAGCTACAATACCAATTTTCTGCACAACCACTTGGAAGGAATGAGGAAACACCGTTTACTTTCCTTAATCATCCGGTCATCGTTCAGGTTCCTGGTTCACACTCTCAGATAAAGGTTAAATTATAATCCAGTGGGAAAATGTCTTTAAAAAGAGTGATTCATTTACTCTGGTGAATAACAGATGTTTGTCTCGTGGATAGAACACATCACTGTTCAGATCTGCATCTTGAAGTTTTGGGGCCCCTATTTAACGGCGTCAGGAAGCAGTAACATTTGTGGACAAATAAGGGTGTTCAGGTGGATCTTCCTACATCTCAACTCATCAGCAAAATTGTCATCAACAATCACAGTTTTGGCTCAGGGAAAGTGAGTATCCTCATACACTAGCTGAGAAACCGGGGGCAGCAAAAATGTCAGTTTTCAGACATGAAACACTTGATGTTTGCCAGCAATAATTATTGACTATTGACAAAAACTCCCTAGTAATGAGAGCGATGAATCATATTGTCTTAAAATATTATTAAACTGTTAAGAAATCCATGGAAGAACAACTCCTGTACTACCTTGCCAAGAAAAGAGACTCAAACCAGCATCCGCCATGGATTAGACAGGATGTGAAACACTCAACTTCTGCAACACTCAGCTATCCCAAAGTCTGAGAGATAAATGGTCTTTATACCAAACCAGTACACTTCTTTGCTAATGGCTGAACTAATTTATATTAGTTAGCAGATACAGGCTAAAAATGAGGAAAAGGCTCACTGTGGAGTGGCCCCCAGTCTGATGGGAGCATTTTGGAAGGACTCTGCAGGACTCCTGACCTGGTGCAACACCACCACCACTTCTGTGTGTGAGAGGGCAGGAGAAAGGGGACAGCTCGGAAATTCCTGCACTCACACCAAGACGCTTCACTTTGCTACATGAGCAAGGTACACTGGCCCATAACTGGATGACAAAAATTGTCCTGCTTGTAGAGAAACATATGCATGTATCTCACAAATAATGTTGGTGCCTGCTGTGCTTACTTGGCTCTTGCTTGGATGAACCAGCAGCTCCTGTGACCCCGGGCACAGGATGGGTGCCTTGGGAGACAAGTCATTTTAGCCAACAGTTCTTGTCAAGCCAAGAATACATAACAAAAGGCACTCTCAGGAATTCACTGATTAGCAGCTGGGAATAGCTTGAGCTTTATCACTTAATCCAAGCCACATAAGCAAGATTTTTGTGCAGACACAGTAGTGGGTTTAGGCAAAAGCACAGGCAGGAACGCAGCTTAAAACTGCAATGCAGACTTACCCTGAAACCCTGATTCCGAGTACTTACATCCAGTACAGACTTGAGTGAAACCCATCAATCCAAATAGACAAGATGAACAAAGAGAGGTCCCAGGGTCAAGCACCAGGTCAAAATGAAAACAGAGAACAGAATCCAGACCTCTAAACTACCAGCCAACCACACAGTTCACTGGTTTGCACTCATCTTTCTAAAACGCATTGCTGAGATTAACACGAGATGTTCTGCCTCCAGTAAAGCAGGCAAAGAGAAAACTGAGATTTGCTGTATGAATGCAGCTTTTTTAGTGTAGATTTACATGTAGGCACGCATGCTTTTATAACAGAAAATAGGATCCAAACTGATACCTGCCTTGCCTGCACGAGTGTGCACGAATGACATGGAATAATAAAGTAATCCATGATAACCCAGCATTCACGAAGGACAGTACAATGCAAAATACCACAGAGGCCAGTTCTTGCAGGCAGCTCTGAGATAATGAAAGGGCAGGCATAGCCAGCACTCACAAACCACCTTAAGTGATTCACACCTAGTACGTAGGACTTCCCCAACAGCAAGACAGCTTGTGCATCTCTTGACTCTCATCCCCCTCTTCCCAGAGTATCAAGAAATTCCCACCAGAGGTGGGGAAAAGCCTGGATCAGGCAACCTTTATGCTGCAAGGCTGCAAAAGATGTATAAAGAGAGGGAAAAGACAGTGATACTGAAGGTGATGGAAAATGTCTTCTGAGATGCCTGCTTCAATAAACAGGGTGTTTTGTCCTTGCTTCAGAGCCATTGAGACCTGTAACAATAAGCAGTGGGATAACAGCAGGCCTGAGTGTGGCATCGATAAATTGAGCAGTGGGGAAAGAGAGACATGTCTGTAGCTGTTTATAGAAACTATTCAAAGGAAACCAAAGCATTTTACAGCCTGGATATCCTACATCATTTAAAGGTGGGAAATACTGCCACACATCTTCACTTCCTAACACTTGTAAACTCTGCAAGAAGACAGGGTGAGTTGGATTTCATCACTGCCTCACCAACCTCAGTGCACTTTACCACAGGCACTACTTTGCCTCACCTCTGAGTAGCTGCCCTGCAGATCTCACTAACAGATTCTCGTTATACAAAACATCCTTGAACAGCCTTCAGGACCCAGCTGCTGTGTGGCTCTGAGATGCCTGGGCAGCCCTGAATGAAAGGCCTTTCCCCCCAAAACAGCACTATGTCAGGTGAGGGAGCTCTTAGCAATTTCATAGCTGAAACCTCCAGAGAGGGATAGGAACCTATCTCAGGCCCCAGGGACAGCTCTATCTTTTGGTGGGCTGATCAAGAGAAGAGAGATGGATCTAAACCCACCATTGCCCATAGTGGCTTAATTTGCATCCCTGCATCCAGCAGCTCCCTCCATTTGTGCTCTCCTGTTTAGGCAACCATGACTCCTGAGCTACGCTCATGTTTCACCCACTAACCTGTTCATACATCTATCTGTCTGCTTCCCAATCTATCCACCTTAAAAGTCACTTAGAAACTGACACAAGAGTATCCACTCAGACACTGATGATAATTTAAATTAATAAATCTGGATAATCCCCTTGGGTCTGACTCTTGTTTATATCTAAAATCACATTTCACAGATCCAGAAAATGGAAAATTAGATCTTTCTAATTAAATTGGCACTTTCCGTAATGCCAGAGGTCTGCTGTTTAGTGTGACATCAAAATCAAACAAACCCAACATGTTGATTTCTGCATTCTCCAACATGATGAAGAAAATGATCTTTAAAGAAAAAAGATTGAAAACATTTTAGCTGGAAAAAAATAGAAGAGACTAAACCATCCAACGCATCTATTACAAAAAAAAAAACCCCAAACCACAGAACCAAACAAAAACCTAAAACAACATAGTCTATGCAGATGACATTATTTGCTTTTGGTGTCTAATGGTGTTAACTTTGAGCCAACTCCTTCTCACCTGCTTTCTTCATCTCTGGTAGTGCTAGGATTGATGTTTTCCTATCCATTGGGAGTCACCCAGCAGGCCTTAGTCTACTCATTCTTTATTATTCTATGCAGAAGTCTATGCTCAAAAGATAGGGAGTAGTAAAGCCTTTCAACAGTCTCTATATGGAACACAGAAAACTAAGAAAGAATCAAAACAGATATTCTCCTCTATCTTCTGTCTCTGCCCTCAGAGAGACTGGAGAAACCAAATAAGACAAGTTTGTCCAGCTTCTGAACAGCAGAATATCGAATTATATGGTCAAATAAATACTTAATTTAAAACCATTTGATTAAAAAAGAGAAACTGCTCAGGGTACAGATGGACTTATCAATGAGCTGGAAGCAGCTCTTGGGCTGCCTTACAAGCACCCCTATGTTTGGGTTAACTGTGCAAATGAGAATGTGAACACCCCAGATGAAACACTCCTTGAACAACAGCACAGACTGACCAAACTATTTCAGACAGGTAAGTGGCCTTGTCCAGATTCAGTGCCTGCTTTGTATCACAGGGAGTCTCTCTTGCTTCAGTGGATGTAGCAGCTGCTGTGTGCGCAGAAAAGGAAAAGTAGAAGTGGAAATCAAAGGGGTCCCTCCTGCACCAGGAATGTGTAAGACACCACTAGGAGATTTGGGGCTTAAGTGGAAGAAGCCCAGAGCTCCTACCTGGCCTCCAGCATGAGAAAGACTGGACAAGCCTGACTGACCTGCTACCTCAATCTCTCCCATTTATTAGTTAACTTTCCACTCCAGTTGAAAATATGACCGTGGGCATACATTCTTGGCTGAGGTAAGTTTGTACAAATTTATACTGTTTGAAGATATGATTCACTTCCTTTAATCACAAAATGCTCATTTATCCCATCAAGCATCTGGCATGTATTTAGTATTCTTCCATTATCTTGGAAGTAGATTATCTTGATCTCTAGACTTTCATGAGTGGGAGGAAGCATGAAGACCGGATTGGCAGTTTAACGGAGAACTTCTCAATGGGAAAATGGCTGAAGTGAGACCTGGCTTTTATAAACAGAGACAGTGCTGGCTTTAAACACTCCCTGTGATTCCTCTTTGGAGGCTCCTAAGAGCAGCACTCTCCTCTGCATGGCAACAAAGCAGCGGTGACAGCAGTGCTACGTGCTGGCCGCTGGCGTGTCTACATCATCCAGCAAAGCACAGGCACAGAGATGCCTAACCCAGCAGCAGAGCAGCACAAAGTGGGAGGGTCCCAGTGCAGCACAGCACCTGAGAGGGAGCACCTTTCCTAGGAAATCTGCTGCTTTCAAACCAAAGCCAGCTTCTCCAAAGAGCTGCTGTGCATCATTCAGACACACCAGCTCAGGTCAGCCTTAGTCCATGTGCCTGTGATGCACGGGGTATGTGTCCATGCCTTTTCCAGCTTCTAAAATGTCTGGGCTGCTAAAGAAGAGTTTTAAAAATACTTCTACCTCCATCAAAATTGAGCACAGAGCCACATAATAAACCTGGTTAAAGCGTGGAAAGAGGAGATCTTTAAACATATGAAGGGTATAGGAACGGAGCCTTTTTGGGTATAGAAACAAAAAAACGTTTTACGAAATGTGAGAGTAAAGAAAAATGTTTGAGTTTTTATCTCTTTGTAAAGAAAATAATTGGCTTGGATTGAGCCCTTCCCTGGGAGTGTTTGCAAACCAAACATTACACAGCTGCCAAGTGCCTGAATACCAAAATGTGAAACTGACCTAAAATAAAAGCAAAAGTGATTGCTTTATTACCATCCACACAGAAGACTACTCAGAGGCCTAGGTGCAGGGTGGGTACAGACCTCTAGGATGTGATTCATCTGACATCTTAATGTGCACAGTGCCAGGGCCTCCTGTACAATCAACTGAATCACATATGGACTATTAGGTGAAATCCACCTTATTCTAAAAGTGGGTCAGAGAAATCATAAAGTCCTTTGGTTAATTTGTGTATAGATGTGTAATACTGGCTGACATTAAATCTTTCACAAATCAGGCTGCTACATTACAGTGCCCTTTTCAGGCAAACTAAGCATTTTAAAGAACAATAGAACCAGACGGAAGACTGGAACTGTTCTGTGGTATCTGCACAGTGATGGTGATTCCCTGGGTTTCTTGTACACCAAAAGATTTTACCAGAGTTGCCTCTGGTGTGTCACACAGGACCACATGCCTACAGCCACACACACTCGCTAGAACTTAGCGTGATGAGCCTGATTAAGCTTCAGGTGTGATTAAACATTTTTTTCCCTGTAGAAATTCAATAGTAGGGAACTAGATTATCTCCGAGTAACTGGCAGCCAAGCAGACCACATCTAATTTTCCTCAACTGCTGTCACCAGCTAGAGACAAGAGGCAGTCTAAGGGGCTGTGTGAGTGCTCCCAGCATGCTAACAGTACACCACTGCATCAGTAGAGTGCATTGGAGATCTTCTTTTGGAAAGTATTGTGCAAAGCTTAAGTAGTGCCTTCTCTCGGTATTCCTGGGAGCTACAGAATAAGAAACATTAATTCCATTTCGTGACTGAAGTTGACTTACAGAGAAGTGAAAGGATAAAGAGAGGTCTTACTTCTCCTTCCAAGACTGCCAGCCTGTGTTGGGCCAGAATACAACAGTTATTCCAACAAGATAAGCCTTTATTTCCTTGTGGAAAGTAATAGGAGCTTTATACTTGCTAGGAGGGTTTCCTGGTATAGCACTACCAATTGAAGTTACACTGGCAAATACTTCCTTGTGCTGATAAGGTTTGAATTACTCCAGAAACACATGTTCTTACAACACGATCTTATGTTCCCCCATTCTACTTCACTGCTCCTCACAGACATATCCTATTGCATTCCAAATCCTGCTCCTACCATATCGTGCACCCCTGTGTATGTCTGTGTGCAGGCAGAGTTTCATCATCCCTCATTTCTCAGGCTAAAATTGCCCTGAGCCACAGCAACTTGCTGAACTGTACAGGAAGTTAACAGACATCTAAACCGAGACCTAAAGTAACCCTCCCATGCCCATCTGAGTGAGGGCATCGAGGGCTGCAACTTGAGAGTTACTGCCTGTGTTTGTTAGAGTGAATCAACAGGTTGCTCTGCAGGTCTCTGACTGACCTCAGATACAAGGTCAGTCACACCAGACGCTGCTTAATCAGCTGGCTTTGCTCAGAAATACGATAAGGGAGGGCAAGGCTGGGAGACACAGCTCCCATTGGCAGTCTCTGACAGCTCCCTTTTATTGCAAAGCAAATGGTGAGGAAGATTATAGGTGAGAAACGTGCTCACCCACCCACAGCTTGACTTTATTTGTGCATGTCATTTATTTGTGTAATGGGATTGCACAGTTGTTCCAGCTGTATGTACAGCGACATCCTTTAAAACAGATCATTCAGGTCTGATGTAACTTAACTGAGCTTAGCAGAGCTCAGCTATGCTCTGCAGTTCTGCACTGTAGCTGCCATCCTCAGGGCTCCCCAGTGGCAACTGCTTTGTAGGTGCCTCCACGCTGTATTTAGGGGCTGGTGACCTCAAAATTGCTACTAGCTACTCAGCAGGTGAACACGTGGGATTTGGGGCCAGGATTTGAAGGCTCTGTCCCACCTGAAATGGAGTTGCTATGTACCTGGAGTTGAATCTTTTTCAGTCTCTGCCAGTACACTTGTCCCACTTGGTGTAACTATTTAACATTCACAGGAATGGATCCTAAATGTCAGGTTTTCACAACCCTCATACCTTCACTCGCGAGCAATAGATTGAACCACTGGCTCTCTACTTCTGCAACAAACATTTAGCAAAGGAGACTGAGAAAGACCAACTTCCATTTAGCCTGGGGCCTTTGCTATCATACAGATTTAAATCGTTTGATTTTAATCACACAGAAATATGAACACACATTGCTTTAACCTAAATGACTTCCCTAACCATTTAGCTGCTGGCTGTTCTAAGGTGTCTCTGTTGGCTTTCTACAAACAGGAAAGTTGCAGGTGGGTGTTTGTCTCTGCCAAAGAAATTGTAGCTGAATTCTGTGTGGAAATGCCAGTCAGCTACTTCTGATCTATCCTTTGCTGTTTTCACTTCTGCTTGTTTTTCAAGCTCACACGGATAACTCCTGGGTAAAGAAATGTCTCTAAGTATTGCCATACATTATATGGGGAACATGTTTACCATTCTTAGGGCTAAGGGCTCCACTATGGGACAAGTCCATCTAACACCAAGATGTTCTTACAGTGCCTGAGAACCAACAAGCATCTAGACTCATGAGAGCTAACTTGGCGACACCTGTGACGGCAATTCTTCACACCACTGGCTACTGCTATCCAAGCACCGGACTATTCTTTTGCTTCCTACTGTAGTAATTCCCTAAGGACTAAATCCACATAAAAGATTTACACACGTAGTGATTCATGAAGCAAGAGAGAGGGTAGCTAATAGTTCTCTACCTCACAGCCAAGTTAATAATTTATGAGCAGTGAAACAGCTTCAAGAGTGGCTGAGATGGCCTGCCCATGAACCTTAAGTAGGTGGCAATCATGTCATACTGCTGGCCTGCCCTACCTGAGTCAGAATAAAGACTTGAAAACGGATCTCTCCTTCCCAGATACCAGTCCCAAGCACTTTATTTCATTTTTTTTTTTTCGAGACAAAGCACTGGCTTTATACCTAACATTTGGACCTAGTCCAGACAAAGGTACTTCACTATGATTAAAAGTGGGGTTCACCTGTTTGGTTTTTTTTTTTTTTCCCTGGCTTGGTTAGCTCCTTTAAATATTTTCTGGATTCAGTGAATTCCTCTGTTAGCTACTCCATGCATAGCAGGGAATATTGTACCGTTGTCCTGAGAATTAGAGGTTATATAGGGGTGATGCAGATAGAGTGGTAAATGTCTTTATTTGTGAAATCATGAAGAAATTCTGGGACAGGTTTTAAACTTCAAAAGTTTTAGTCCAGTGTCATAACAAGAACATCATACAGTACACTCTCTTGTGGTTACTAGCTGTCATCATTAATTTTATATCACATCAAAAGATATCCTCAGATTCAATCCTTGTGCCTTCAACTCATTGCTCAGCTGAAACATTTTGTTCTGAACTCAAAAGGCAACACTCTCATGGAACAAATAGCAATAACATTCAGAGCTGCTGGATCTCAAGAGAGATCCATGGGGAGAACTATTTCCTGCTCCGTTCCCGGGGTCACTCATTGCTGCCTGGCACTTCCTGGATAACTGCAGCTAGCATTCTCTCAAAAGGAAGACAAACTTGTGTGTAGCCATCACCACCTTCCTTCAGGCTTTTCCCAAAGATCTTAAGTGTTGCCATCCCTTCAAATTCTCCACATGCCAAATGAGCTTGGAGCATGGCTGCAGCTGACCACAAAAGCTTCAGCTTTCCAGTACATTACAACCAACCTGAAAGCGAGCCAACCACCTGAGACTGCCTGGACCCCCTTACTCCCCTCATGGTAAAGACCAGCAGATCAGAACTGGTGCAGATATTGGGGACATCTCAGCCTTCCTCAAAGCTGGGATCCTATAGCGAACACCATTAAGAGAAGAGAGCAGGAGCAGGAAAAGTAGTTCCTGCAAATCCTCTGCTCCTGCCCCTTCTCTTTGCACTATAGACAGTCCTGGCTCCAGCACAGTAGGGAAGACTCTGTTACATGGAATTCTTCCTGGCACAGGAGATGATGTTTGAGGACACAGGGGAAATACAAGAGGAGCAGAGCTGAGTTTGGGACAGGAGTTTTGAGGAAACTAATGTAGGATCAAAGTTGGTTAGAGCATGATGCTAATAATCTCAAGGTTGCAGGTTCAGACCCAGTATGAGCTATTTACTTAAGAATTGGACTGGATGGTCCTTGTGGGTCCCTTCTAATGCAGAATATTCTGTGATTCAAAACTAAGGACACTGATTAGACAGAAGCAAGACCAGAAGAAATTATGAGAAAGAAATGGTTTGTGAAGAAGAAATAATGAAATATTGTTCTATTTGCTGGAAAAGCAGTGGGAGCCATATGGGGAACGTGCTGTAGGAATTAACACGACCATAATATAATTTGGAACATGAGCAGCACCTTTTTTTTCTGTCTTTCACACAAACACAGACACGCAATGTTGTGCACTGCAGTAAGAGTTCAAAATTCAAAGGGCAGACACAGAAAGGTATGACCCAGCATTTTTGGAATCTCTGGACTTAAAAGTGCTTCAAGACTTAAAGGTCCTCCATCCAAATGGTGTCAACCCTTCAGTCTTATTAAGCAGTATCTGAGATGTGGCTTTATTTTGGGTGCACTCAAATGGGTTGTGCTGCCTTAAAGTCTTCTTTACATTCATTGATTACTAAGGAGCAATTCTCCCTCATTTTGAAGCCCATAACTAATTAAACTCCTCATTGTGCTTTGTTGACAGCAAAACCATACAAAACCAAGCAGCCAGGCACTCTTTATGACACTTTCAGCACATCATGCAGTCATCCACCCCACTTGCCTTCTAGGCACTTTTCTGCACTATACCTCGTAAAATTTGCCTTTTTACATTCTAACCTAAGCTTAATCAATAGATTTAAACTTGTATTTGCAAGGCACCCTGTTTATCTGTTTGAGGTGCAGAGGATCATTAGTAGCACAATAGTGTTCTAACTGAGCAGATCCAAAAGAGTAGCGGGAAAGGCGATTAACAACATTAATCTGGAGAATGGAAATGTTTTAAAAACGGCTTTGCAACTCTGACCTGTAATAGAATTACGTATCAAGTAACAGCAGTTGTGGTACACTCATGACTTTTTAATCAGTAGTCATCCAAATTAGGTTACTTCTAATTTTTAATTATATTGAAAGTTCCCTCAATGACCCATTTCTCATTTACCATAGTCAGCTGGGCAAATGCTGCCTCGCTAGACTTCTCCTTACCTCAATTAATCCTGCCTTTTTTTATCCTATCCTTACTGTGTGCCTTCTTGTTCAGTTTCCACAGCAGCATCTTCTTCAGTTTTGCCTCTGGTGGCTGGTTTGTACACCCCTAAATGTATGCATTGGGCCTTCCTATTCACTCAGATACATGGATGTCTGAAGCATTTCCATAATCACCAAGTAAAACCAGTTGGATTCATTCATTTAAGACATAGCTTTTAAAGGCGTTACCAAAAAAAAAAAAAAAAGGGAACCTAATCAAATTTGATAACCAGGTTCCTTAGGAATGAGTAATAAACTCCACAGCCTTCTCTCCTCAACGTTTTCTTTCCTGTTATTTTCCTTCTCTTTCTGTTTTTATCTGTTATAGCTTTCTTTGGTAAGCATGCTCTTGTTTTAATTTAGAGATTTTGGAAACTCGTATTACTCAAGAGCTAAATCTTATGTTCCAGTGAGTTTAACCAGCAAAGAAACAGGTTACATATTACCATAAAAATTAAAACATTTTCAAACCCTCTCTAACTTACACTGCATTGCTTCTGCCCCAAGAGGTAGCTCCAGTACCTAGACACAAGCACTACAGATCTATCAATTTTCTACTGGGAATGTTTTCTTGCACAACTTCCCTTGAAAATAAAGGTACTTTAGCCCAAAATTTGAAAGGAAATAAAAGTTTTGAAGACCACATCTTCATTTATATTAACATAAACAGTTTAAGAGTACGATAATCCACATTGCTGCTGTGTCCTCCAACAGTGACAGCTTTTCAGTGGCTCTTACTGCAACACACATTGACTTAAGAGGTACCAGAGATCCTCTCTACTTGCTTAGTACTAGCTTAAACATTTATCAGTTTATCTCTGAAAAAACCCCCGCCCTGAACATCTGATTAGATCTCAGTTCTGAGAAATGAAGACTTTTCAGGGCATAGATATTGCTCCATTGTAATCACCCATCTTTCTGAGAAATGGCTGAATCTTCGCCCAGGACCATGCAGCATGATGGCTGCCCAGATGTTCAGACCCAACTCCAGTTCAACTGTAAATTTCCACATACTTACTTGAGATATTAAAAAAAACCCAAAAAAACCAAAAAAACAAAAACCTTTTTAAGACCAAAAAGGTGCTCAGAGGCAATCACAAAAGTTATCTGCTCTGATGCTACCTCAGCCACAGCCAGGACCACTGGAAGGGGAGACACTGTCAAGCACACGGTTCCCTAGGCCATGGCATAACTGTACTGAAAAAGATCATTTGTTTATTGCATCCACCTTTTCTATCAGCCAGAATACTTATTTACGTGGATGACAGGCTCATATTATAAGACCTAAATATATTAAAATTTTGCCTGATTCAATTGGTAACCAATTGTACCAATGTAAGCCTCTTCTTTAGAAAGGGTGAACCAAGATGAGGTTTGGCTTACCTGAAGCGTGTCAGAGATGAAGCACTGAATCCTTCTTCTGGAACTTGCAGGCTGACAGATAACACTGACAGGAGGCTATATCAACCTGAAAAGCTGAACATCATTGCACATTTTTGGAACGGCACAATGACATCATACGGATGAGACAACCTCCCTCCCCCCAAATAATTGTACTTGCTCTGTACCACCCTTCTTATAAAGTGCACCTCTGACTGTGAGATAAAAAATAATTAGCTTCTACAAATTGCAGGAAGGTCTACCAGGCCTGCTGTCAGTGCAGCCTGGATGTTAACAGAGACAGTCTGGAGAGAGTGGAAGGCTGTGTACACTGGACTACGAGGAGGAGGGTGGTTTGAACTTGAAATGCACAATCATGAATGGTTGCGGTTGGGAGGGATCTCTGGACATCATCTGGTCAAATTCCCCTGCTCAAGTAGGGTCACCTAGAGATGGCTTTTGAAGATCTCCAAGGATGGAGACTCTACCACATCTCCAGGGAATATGTGCCAGGTCATCCTCATAGTGAAGAAGTGTTTCCTGGTGTTCAGTTTGTGCCCATTGCCTCTCCCTGTCACAGGGCACCACTGAAAAAGAGCCTGACTCCATCCTCTTCACATCTTCCCTGCAGATATTTAGATACATTGATGACATCCCCCTGAACCTCCTCTAGGCTAACAAATTTCAGTTCTAAACTGAGCTGTGATATCAGTTGTAAGATAAGATTCCATCAGGCATATACTGCAAGTAAAATGACATCCTGGAGTTTTTTTGAAGCCATAGACCATCATGGGAAAAGATCCTCCTTACTCTAGGTTAGGGACCTCAAAATATTGTAGTCAACTAGACAAAAACTGTGCAGTTCTGAGCAGCCTGGACGATGTTGCTGTAACATCCTGTTACGGACTTCTGGACACATCTCTCCCCACGGGGTAAACATCTCTTTTGGCCTAGCGGAAGGAGCCAGCGTAAGGAACACTGAGGCCGAAGCCAGAACTTGTCCTTGATGTAGGGGAGATAGGCCCCTCTCTATTTTCTTGCTTCAAGGGATTGATTTCCTGGGAAACTGTATAAAGGTCAGAAGCACATCATGCTCTATGTGATTGTGAAAAAGCCTCTGGAGATTGATGTTACATAAATATTTACGACTACCACTACTAACCAAACCTGTTTCCAAACTCTGCTCTTCCCAAGGAAGAAAACAGGATAATGAGGAAAAATTGACTTGTGAAGAACAATAGCAGTGGAAGTCTAATTTGAAATTACTAATGAAAACTGCATATTTATCTGAACAGAAAGAGACCAAAAAANCCAAAAAAAAAAAAAAAAAAATCAAGGAGCATCTGTAATTTTCCAATGCAGACTACAGAAGACTGCAAGGCAGCTGTGACAAGAATGATAACAATGCTTTTGTTTTCTTTATTTTACCCTTGAGAAGACAACCTTTTATATTTTGGTATAGTAGACACATTGATGATGATGTTTTTGTGATGTTGCAAAACTCCACTTTCTTCTCATCCCTCTGGGAACAAATTCATTCATATCATTTAACCACAACACAGCTTTATAAAGAACAGAAAGACCAGAGGTGCAGCACTTTGTGGGGACTCAGATCTACTACATCTATTGTCCACATCAAAAGCTAGCTGAGAGGAATTGTCAATAAAAGGGTATTCACAAGAGACAACGTGCTAATTCATTGTCAGAGAACCCAGGCAGAGATGGTATTTGACTGATTTATTCCTAAAATTTTTGGTGATCCAAGATCCAAGCAAGCACTTGCAGCTCTGGAGGTACGCGTGGCAGCAGTTCCGACGTGTGTCCCATAAAAGATGGGATATCAGACTGTGGGTGGCAGGACTCTGCTGGCAGTGAGGTGCTGGGCAGCAGGGCTGCAGAAGGAAGTGACTCAGACAGGACTGCCGGGGCAGATATGAGGCATCTTGAGAGGCAGCCACGTGCCTAAGTCTGTGGCTGAACCCTGACATACAGTGGATGCACTGAGATCTGCAGATGGTTTTCATCCTTTCTTCCCAAGACGATTCCTCGAGTTCCTCTCCCTTTTACCTCTCAGAAATGCACATTAGCTGCCCAAAGGCACGCAACTCTGTTTGCTGGTCAGTGGCACCAGGGTGCCTAAACTTCTAAGGTACTTTTGAAGACCCCATTCACAGCCTAAAAATACACAGGAATAGGAATTAAATGAGATTAATACAGTAGACATTCAAATTCAAAAGAAGAGACTCTTCTCAACTCTTCTATAAGCCTTCTCATCAAAGAGCAGAGTTGGTAGAAACCCCCAGGGTCTGTGACATTTCTAGTAAAAGTTGAAATAGATTTAGTATAGTCATTCCCATGCTTTAGTATAGTCATTCCCATGCTTTGACAGTAGAAACTCCTACTATCTCCTGGGCATCCAGATCTTACAATACACTTATACTTACTAAGTTTTGCACATGAAAAAGGGTGCAAAGGATATGCATTAAAGGGTATCATGTATTATGAAGTGGAATTGTAATTTACTCATGCTTAAAGAAATACACTTTGTTCTTAATGTACGCCGGTAAAACCCACATTGTGTATCCATCAGTGAAAATAAGCAAGGTGAAACACAGAAGAAACAGCAATGTTTATGCTAAAGGCTGTTAAAGAAATTACCCAATTTTCAAAAATTTGAAAGGTATTTATTTTGCATCAGTATGATCCGAGAGGTCCACTGCCTCCCTTCCTGATCTCTGCTGCCCATTCAAACAGTATTTGAGAGAACATTTACTACTGTGCAATCACAAAAAGGTCAACAGACTAAATTTCATTTCGATCCCTTTCCTGCATTTCTCCTGTAATCAGTTCCACCAGATATCAACACTCAGGCTGGCCTCTCCTGGAAACACTTCTTTCACAATATATATTTTGGAACTTGTGTTCCTGAAGGCTGTAAACTTTTCACTCACTCCATTTCTGCAAATATAGCTATGGATATTTCTAATTCCTCAGTCTCATACTCCAACAGACTCTGTTTTCAGTCTTTTCTCTACCAACCACATGGAATCTTGGTTCACTTCAAAAGCTGAAGGCTCAACCAAATGCTTCATTCTGGTTTGCTGCCACGGTCAAGTTTTCAAAGTCAATGCTTAGGACGCAAGTAGCACAACAGGAATAAGAAAACGAGAAGAATAGATAATGAAAGACAAATGGCACCAGGAGCTAGACTCTGTTGCGCCTCTATAAATGGCATAATATATCAAAAGATTTTTGAGAATTTAATGGAACTAAAAAAACCCAACCAAGTTCTTTTTCATGACTGACACAAAGGCCAAATAAGCATGTCTGGCATTCCATGGATCAAAGACAGTTGTGATTATATAAAAGATGTCAGATAGAACAGGTACACTAATCATTTATGACATGAGAAGTTCATCAAAATAGCATCTCTTGATCATAGTTGAAGAAAATTCAGTCTGTTTCTAGATTAAAGTAGCCCTTGTTAAAATTGGCCATAGGAAAATGGTGGAACCACTGACACTTAAGATTGCCTCTAGTCCTCCTTTTCTGACTTCCAAGATGTGGCAAAATACAAATCTATCGAAATGAACTGTCACATTTAGCTGATGACATTTGGTCAACAAAACACTTTACAAAGGATGAACGTTCTGAAGTAAGGTACGTTCTGAAGTAAGGAATTCTTACTTCTGAATACCACTTACTTCTTAAGTACTTAGTCTCTTTCTATTAGTAGACCTCTGACACAGAAATTACATTTTTAAAAAAAATGGAATGACCTGATTCTATCAGGCACCTCCACAAGCTCTGCATCATTGCCATCCCTGATGATCAGAGAGCAAAAGCTAGTTACCACCTTTCACAAGCACAAGTATATAGGTGATGGTGCACATTTGCCATGACTGCCAGATAGCTTTAAACAGCGCTTTTCATTTCTTTTGGCAACGTGCTGCTTGTTTCCTGCATTAAATGCCACTTGCTTTTCTGGCTGTGGCATTTGCAAAGTGCCATATGTGTAACTAGAAGCTGCAAGAACCTCACGTGCAAAGAAAAGGACAACAGCTGGTGTTGCTCATGGATGTCAAAGTTTACCTCATAGATTGAGGTGGGAGGGCAGGTAATATTTCCATAAACCTACTTTTGGCTAAGAGTCCTGTTGGTAATTCTTGGTGGTGCTCCAAATGAAACGTTCCGTTGCCATTGCTCAACTCAGAATAGAAGCATTTCAAGCTCAATTAGCAAACTTTCACCCCACTCGCAGGTCAGGGCAGCTCCACTTACACATTTCTAAATGGTTTTTCTCCGGTTCACTAAAACCTACAGGACGCTGAGAGTATTTTTCATCCCTAGAGGGCTTCTGTAGGAGCTGTGTAGGAGTGAGATTCAACTGATCCTTTTGTTTTTGTGTCTTTGTCACTGCAGGTCTCCACATTGGGAAGTCCAGTCATATTATTTTTGTCACCATCCATTAAGTCTTCTGCCGTCTCCGTGTTCTTCTTGTTGCATTGACAGAAGTCACTGGAGCTCTCTAGAAGGTTGATGCAAAATTTGATGACCAGCGCTAGCCAGGCCATCCCAAAGAGGATCCACAGAGAGATGACATTCTTGTACCAGCTGGGATAGGTGCGATCTGGGTCCATCCCTACAACAGAATCACCCAGAACATTTCCACATTGGATCAAGAGTGCCACAAAGGAGACATTACATGTAAAGCAAAGACAGTTGAAATATCACTTAATATTAGTGATTTCTATATAAAACACAAGTATGCCATCTACTTAGCACATGAACAGGTGTTGTATGTATGTTTCATGACATGTCAGCAACAGCCTAGTACTCCTTAGGAATTGCAAATATTACCGCAAGAAAGAAAAATAAATCCCAAATTACATCCATGTCAAAGTGAAATTATTCCCATTCAAGCACACAGTTTCATTTCTCTACTTATCACTCAGCACCGCAATGTTGTATTACCATGTAACAGGGGTCCCTGCAGGCAGAGAGATAAGCAGGTTTTATGTATCAGTGTATGTATCTTGTTAAACCAGATATAAGCAAGTGAGAGAGTCTCAGAGTGGGAGAAAAGAGGCCTGAGTAGTCCTAAAACCTCCAAGAACAACTTAACCTTGGAAGACAGTTCGAAATTATCACTGGCCTTCTTGGCCACAAAGGCACTCTGTCGGATCATGGACAGCTTGGTGCCCACCAGGACCACCAGGTCCTTTTCTGAAGAGCTGCTTTCCAGCAGGTCAGTGCTGTCCAGTTCCATATCACACTAGCGGGGAAACAGCGTGATGGTCACTTGAACCTTATTTTTGAGACATAAACTACACACAGGATGGTAAGGCACGATTGTTTAGCCTCTACATACCACAGCTGACATATTCAATTATTCCCACACTGAACCTAGCGTATCTATGGCAGTATTCCAGTTACAAAGGTACTACACAGGTGAAGGCACACCTGGAAGAGGGAGGAATGCCAAATGCATCACCAGAAACTGAGAGAAGTAAAGGTGCTGTAACACAGAGTTCAGCATCATCTGTAAAATCAATACAGGAAAATGCTGAGCTGACCCAGCTTTTGTTAAGCTCCATCTGGCTACCCTCACCCAAGCTAACTTTATTCCAGCTTATTTCCATGGGCCTACACAAGCGCTAATCATAACTTTGATGTGTTACAGACAAGTCCTAAAGTAACTGCCACTAAGTTGTCTAAGCATCAAGCAAGTGCTATGAAGAAAAGAAAGCAGCAAATCCTTAATAGGATGTTTCAGTCTTTCTGCCTCTCAGGAATTCAAGGGCGCATGTGTTCCTAGAATCAATTTGTTTTTAATGAGAACCTCTTTATCAAAAAGGTGTGTCCTGTGCTTCAGCAAATGCAATGGGTGTGGATCCAATCCCATTTCCTCTGGCAAAGGGTTTTGGCATCCAAAGCTAGGTAGTGCCTGGTGCCTGACAGTCCACACCTAAGTGACTTAGGGTGCCTTTCAGAAAGCAGTTACCTAGGGTTCTGACAGAAGCAACAGTCCCTGTCTGTTAATGATGAGGCAGAGTGGCATCTGCTTAAAACTAATGGCTGCCGATGCGCTGGAGTGTGATAAGCGTGCCCTCAGCAACTACTGTGATTAAACCACAGCACTCTGGCCTGGTGGTGTAGTCATTCAAGGGACAGGCCACTTCAGTGCCACTCACTGACTGGGAAACAATGTCTCTGTTCTTCCACAGGTGGCATCGCTATGGCAGAAATCACGTCTTCTCCAACCTGTCAAATGCCCACCACAACACACTGATCATCAGGTCTGGGGATTGCTGCTGGTGCCAAACTGCCATGTGGGGGGCTTTGTGCGTAATGGATTTGGCTTTGCTGCTCAGTAGGTGAAAGCAACGAAATGTGAACTACTCACCAATCACATAGTCTCCAAACCCTATGGTGCTGAGGGTAATGAAGGAATAGTAGAAGCCTTCCTCATAAGACCAGCCTTCTTTGTCAGAGAATAACAAGGGAGGTAGCAGCAGGAAAAATAACAAGCCAGTTACCAGTGCACAGGTCTTCATCAGGAAGGAAGCTTTATTCTAGAGAAACAGGAAGGAAAAAGAAAAAAAAAAAAATTGTCACAAGAAGTACAGCAAGGAAAGTCCAGCTTGGTTACCAGTTGAAGATGATGATGGATTCCACAAAAACATACAAATATTCATTGCATTCTGCTATAATAAATGGTGTGTCTGTCCCAGACGTGTGTGTTGGTTTCTGTTGGGATGGTCATTTTCTTCACAGTGTTTAGTAGGGGGTTGTGCTTTAAATTTGTGCTGAAAAGTGTTGGTAATACAGAGGTGTTTTTATTGTTGCTGAGCAGTGCCTGCACAGTGCCAAGGTCTTTTCTGCTTCTCACCCCACCCCACCAATGAGTAGGCTGGGGGTACACAGGAATTTGGGAGGGGACACAGCCAGGAGAGCTGGGCCCAAGTGACCAAAGGGATATTCCATGCCATATGGCATCATGCTCAGCATATAGAGCTGGGGAAAGAAGGAAGCTGGGGATGTTCAGAGTGATGGCATTTGTCTTCCCAACTAAGTGTCATGCATGATGGAGTCCTGCTTTCCTGGCAGTGGCTGAACACCTGCCTGCTGACAGAAAGTAGTGAACAAATTATTTTGTTTTGCTTGCGTGCACAGCTTTTTGCTTTACTTACTAAACTGTCATTACCTCAAACCATGAATTTTTTACTCTTCTGATTCTCTTCCCCATCCCACTGGGAAGGGGTGAGTAGCTGCGTGGTGCTTAGATGCCAGCTGAGGTTAAACTTTGACACCCGGTCAACACAAATTGGGCATCACATTCATAAGTCCTAAATTCAGGCCAGTTTAAAGCCTATTCCACAAATGTTCCCAGGTAACTTACACATGCAATTCTAAGTATAACTGATGACAAACAGACCAGACAGTCTAGGACTGTGCATGGCTCACATGCTTTATCACTTCTGTTGCTGTAGGGGAAGTCATTCATCACAGAATTTCCCTCAATTAATAAACAACCTTATCTGATGCCTCATAGGGCTGTCATAAACTAAATTTATTCGTTTCCAGTTATTCCTGAGTATTACTGCCTTTTTTGTCAAATAGTCAGCCAGGCTGTCCTTATTAGTCATAGGATCTCAAATACCAATGTCCTCTGTCTTTTCTTTCCTTGAGATATACCTGTCTACACGGCTTACCTGCCAGTGAAACACCTCCTCTAGGCGACAGGCACAATGCTGAACCCCAAGCAGCATCAGCTGCCCAATTTCGTTCAGGAGCACAAGGTTCAAGGGGATCCCAAAAAGTGCAAACACGATGCAGAAGATTCGACCAACCACAGTGCTGGGGCTCAGGTTCCCATAGCCTAGGCAGGGGAGGAATGAAGCATTAAATCTAAAATATTCTCTGCTTGCCCTTTCCCCCTGGAGGGGTGAACCTCCATCGTCTACAGAAGTTAGGCGAGAAGGTCACTGCCCCAAAAGGACCTTTTTTATAAATAACTGTAAGTTACATCCATTGTTTGTCATATCCTATTGTGGGCTGGAAAATAACATTTCTTTCCCTGCCAATTTTGCTTAGTTCCTTTTCCATTTACCAGTGAATTTCCTCTCCCCTACCCACTGCCCTGGCTGGGATCTGACGTAAATGCAAACCTTCCGTTTAGTTCAATCTTTGTAAGCATTGTTGGCATGGGGTTTGCTGGTAAATGATCCTGCATGGCTGTCAGATGGTCTCTGAATCACAACAATAGTGTTTTAATTATAACAACCACCCTTTTCTACCTTTGTCCCACAGGACTAGTGAACTTAACACTGCCTCCTTGCTTAAGCACTTTGGCACCCCAAGTACCAAATATATCTCAAATTATCAAAATTATTGTCTAGAGTCAATATACCCGAAGAAATTATGCTTAACCTGGGTAAAATATTTCCATTTCAGACCTAAAGAAGAAAAAGTATTTTAAATTTTGCTTCTTCTAGTTATGGGAAGTGGTCTAATAAAAGGTCCTGCCTTGCAAGCACAGCCTTGCTTGTATCCTCAGATCATTCTGGCTTCAAAATCACTTGTCTTCATTCCCCACACCTTCTTTCTAAAATGTCATGTAAAATTTGCAGACTTTCATTTGTAATTTCCAGTGTTTTATGCCACAGGAAAGTCAGATTTGACTAGGGTGTATTTCACAGGATGCTTTCAAAGACAGAAGAACTAGCACACCACAAGCATTTCAACAGTGCCTTAGCCAGTCAGAGACCTATGGCCTTGACTACATTCCAAAATCATCTCTGCTCATTAGAGATCGGTGCACGTCCACATAAGAGATTATCTTTTCACCACAAATAACGCTATCCCCTCCCAGCGCCGCCCAACCATGGGCACAGCAGGCACAGAGGCGCTCCCTCACTGCTGCCTTGCTTGGCCTCGGGGTGCTGTAGCCTCAGGGCAAGCGAGCAGCGCCCAGCAGGGAGAGGCCCCAGGGCTGGGCTCTGTATCCCAGATAAGTGAGAGTGCAAACATCTGTGGGTAACTCGGGAGTCCCATTCCTTCACTAACTTCTGTCGCATGCCAGCTGCAATAAGCCGCTGACCAACAACGTAGAAACGTGTGCAACTGTGAGCTGGGACCATCTACACATTCTGTGCCAAGCTTTTGCTAACAAAAATCTCTCACCATGGGCCACTCTGCAGTTAGCTGTGCATGTGCGCCGGCAAACTACACCCAGAAAAAGGTCTGGGGGCAAACTATTCCTAAGTATGTACCCTCACCAATTCCAAATTTTATTACATGGAGGACATCCCCTCCAATAATTTTAGGCACACAATATACCTCCAAAGGAGCCCCAGGAGCCTGTCCCTGAGAAGGGGGAGAGCACCCTCCAGAAAGAATGGGATGCTGTTATGTAACTAGATGTTTTGAAATACAGTCAAACAAAAGGGGCTAAATGAAGACTTCATTCCAGTGCTACTTCTTTGCTTGTGAGCAGCTTTGCAATGTTAATGCACTTTCCCCCGATGATTGCTAATTTCTGCCAGCTTTCACCATTTCTAGACTAACAGGTGTGGTAAATGAGACATGTGGGCAAGTCCATCTGGTAGGTGACCCCTTCTAAGTGAATTATAGAGAGACGTGTCTGGTGTGATGCATTTCACACTGGCTGTGACATTTCAGTGGATTAGTTCCAATATTTCTTTTATGCGATTAAGGTGTTTTGTGGCCCTGCCTGGCCCAGGAGAAAGTGCTGGAGGGCATTTACTGTAGGGCTGGAGGCTGAAGATGAGTCACATACATTTATGGCCAGTTATTCCCAAGGTAGTTTCCCCCTAACCCTTCCTCTTTCTTTTCCTTCTATACCAAGTTTTGAAAGACTGTGTAATGTCTTGGGCAGTTCTTTTCACCACAGATTTCTAAGTTATTCAGTCTCTGCGGAAAAACATAAGAGAAGAAAGGCCCATGATCTCAGGTCACTGTGTGAAGCACAGCAGCCTTCAGAATTGTGGGGATGCCACACGGTGCCGACTGGAGAACACCTGAAGTTAACCTGTATGTTATGAATTATTTAGAGTGGCAAAGTGGATGATGTAGGAAGGTCTAATGTGCACAGTAAACCCAGCCCTCCAAGCACCAGATCTGCTTTTGCATTTGATTTCTCTGGCTCCCTTTTCCCTTGGACTCGGCAGCTTGAGACAATTTTCTGAAGACTTGGTACACAGTTGCTGTACTTATGCCAAAAAGCCATGTCCCACCAGCTTTTTATACAGGATACAAAGTATAATCAAATAGCAGGGGAGACTTTAGATTATGCATAATGGCCAGAAATTTACTCCTAGCTGGTTACATCCACTTGTCTTTGCACCAAAGAGATGCCAACCTCATTGTCAACAAACCTCAATTGTTATAAAACTCAAGCAGGAATGGGAAAATAGGACTTAGCCTCTTCGGTATTAATTGGTGTCTTACACCATCATGGGCTATAAGAAGATCTGAACCAGATTCAGAAACTAAAACCACACTGCCAGTTGTGTCACATCCCTCATGAGCCTGCTGCTGGGATGTCACCTGGCATATGCCCGAGCAAAGAGACACTGAGGAATGATCACGAAAAGTTGCAGAGACATCAAGGTGTGTTTCCACTCAAGCAGCTGGATTAAGGCATGTATAGCTCCTCTCATTTTGAAATAAGGTGTAATGTAAGTTAAGCTTCTTTAGAGGAAACAAAACAAGAGTGGTTTTAGTTCTAAATGCTCATAACCATGTGCTTTAACTCATGTGCTTCTTGTTACACACATTAAGTAATTTAGGATTTTTTTTTCCTGCTTTCCCATTCCTGTCCATGAAGGATTCAGAAGCCGTGTAGACTTTTTAAGAAGATGAGACTTATTAGTAAAAGATCTCTTCATTACAAGACAATGCTTGCAGTGCCCTCAGTTAATTGAGGCAGCTGCAACTTCCTGCTACCCACAATGAGAGGTTTGTTCAACTCCTTTGCTCACTGTCCAGACATAAAAGAGCATTTTCATCAAAAAGTGCTTAGAACAAAAAGTGTCTCTCATAGGCTGAAAAACATCTGAAAATTTACCAAAAAATTTCATCTGCAGAAAAAACCCCAGAGTTAGCATTAAACCAAATCTCCCCAAAAATGTGTCTGAATGCTAAAACCACCAATAAAGCTAGTGTTAGAAAAGCAACTCTTCTTGTTTTTTTAAATCTTTTCTCCTACCTGAAAGTACACAAGCCACCGCTTCCTACAGAAATGGTCTAATCCCAAATTTACAGATTGCTCTTGTTGATAATATTTTGCTTTGAATAACCAGGCATCCATCTAAGCCTGTGGGACAGGTATCCACTGTGCAATTCGCTGAGGGGTGACAATGCCAGAATTACTTTATCTTGCATTGCACATTTAAATACTCAGATAAAAACTTCTCCGCTTGGCAGTTGGGGTGATGTTCAGCGAGCCCCATTCCCAGGCACAGGAGGAAATTAAATCCTTAAACTATTCAGCTCCTCTCACCACCAGCTCCTCCTCTAACACTTTCCAGGAAATCTAAACTTGTCTTTCCCTTGTGGTCTTTATAAGAGATCTGTATGTTTTAATCCAGGAGAAATGAATGGTTTGTTTAATGAAAAATTCAAATGTTTCATTGAGGAAAAAAAAAAAGATATGAAAATTCACTTTAGATGGAAAAGACCTCTTTGTGTAATTCAAAGTGGAAGAACCACAAACACACCTACTGATCACTCACACAGCCTTATGGTAATGTTCATCTGGTTCCTGAAAATGAGAGCGTGGCCCCATCTTAGGTGGAAGGTGACCCTGACAAAGCCCTCATTAGACTGCTCTGACCTCATAGCTGACTGCTTTAAGCAGACAGTTGCACCAGAGACCTCCTGAGGTACCAGGAAGCCTGAATTATCCTATGATCTTACAAGCATTAGGATTTTCAGAGGTCATTTGGTACCACCTACATTCACCTGAAGATCAACAAGTCAGGGATTCCTACAAATGTCTCCATAACTACTTAAAACATATTAACATGCTTGGCTTCTCAAGCTTCTTGTGAGACTTCACATTGTACTCACCAAGTCTGCTCTAAGTTCAAGAACACTTACCAGCTGGACACAGCTAAGGACACCTGACATGGGAAGTCACAGTTATTTCCAATTCATCCAGCCAGGGAGGATGCTACAGGCTCCCAGATGCAGAGACTGAAACAAGACACAAGCTCCAAGCAGCCACACTGCTTGCATTGGCATCTCAGTTTTATGATTAGAACAAACCAAAAATTTGAAGAATTTGATTTTAAAAGCTAGTGGTTGCAGAATCTCAGGAACTGTGTCTTATATGGGGAAGCTCATTGGAACCCTGGCAGGTTGAACCAGGGCAGAGTTATCAACAGTTTACTTGTCCCATTTCATATTTAAAAGAGAGCCCTTGAAATTCATACAACTGAATTCTGGTGGCTTTGCAGCACTAGGCAATGGCATCCATCCACTCAATGTTAAACGGGACATTCAGGCTAGAGCGGACAATACTCCTTCTGCTCTTAGGCTTGCACAGACGAGTCAGCCTCATCACTGACTGTGGAAAGAGCCTTTCCCTAGCACCTTCTCTGAAATTACACCACCCTGTCGTCGTTTGACTTTAGGAACTTTCATTTTGTGCCCCACTCTGAACTTGCTTTGACCTCTGCCCTGTTAGTCCAAACTAAGTAGGAGGAGAGTAAACACAGAAAGGAGAGACTTTGTGTCGGCAAGGGATAAAGAAGGCTGAGAGATAAAACCAGCAGCAAATTAGCTTCTCTTTCTTTAATCATGTTTAGTACTACAGCTCTACAGGAGCTTTGAAGATGACCCTTCAAGGCATTGGAGAAAGGGTTCTTATGGAAAAATCTGCAGAAAATGAGATAACATATAAAATCTGGCATGATATGATATGACAAAGACAGCAATGAAGAAAGCACAGAAGTGTAACAGTGAGGAGAAGGAATCAGCTAGCAGACAGGGCTGCCAAAAGTTATAAATGCAGTTCCATTCAAATTATGAGATTGACCAAAATCTACATAGGCTTTGGGGCACTTCTTTAAACAAGAGATTTTAGTTCATTACACCTTTGGGATTGAGGTACCAACTAAGTCCAGCCTGCACGTTAGAACTCGCTTTGTTTTTAAGCAAAGTTCGAAGGCTGCTTTTAATCACTAGTAGTGAAAATAGATGAGGCTCTCATTTAAATGGGAGAAGGCTGCAACAGGAGACATGAGGATTTAAAGTTTGTCACTGGAGAAAGAAGCTAATGCCTCTCAGTTGGTGTTAATGGGGAACAAAGTTAATATCCCTTCCTGTGTCCTGGTGAGAAAATGTTCTGGTAAGGACTTGAGAAATGGACCAAGCTTCTGAGGGGGGCTAAAGCACCCAAAGTCAAATACAGAAGCTGGCAGAACAGAAAGAGCATCTCAAAGGAAAGTGATGAAGGTAAAAGTGATAGCGGCTTTGGCAGTGCTGCTTGGGAAGACTAAGGAAAAGAGTCACAAAGATGTTTTATTGCATAAGAGGCCAGCAAGGCCTGAGTAGCGTTAATTGCAAAGAAAAAATGTGGAAGAGACAAACAGGCCAAAGGACTTGCAGCAGCTGGAACACATGGAATAGAGAGCATCCAGATTCTTCAAAATCTTTATACAGTATCCCTAAATTCCTGAGAATCCTCTTCTCCAGTATCATCTTAATTCTACCCTTCCTGAACTCATGTGCCAGAATACTTGGGATTTTAACTTCTATAGGCTAATCTTGTGCAGCTGGACCTCCTTTCATTGGTTCCCTAATCACAGCCTGAGATAAACTCTTCCTTGCCACGTAAGAACACTAAAACCTCTACAAATCCTCCAGAAGCCTTCTCAATTGTCATTTATCTCATTGCCATGCCTTATACATGAAGCTTCCTATTGTGACTCACTCCTCTGAACTTCATTGAATTCTTTGGAAAGGAGCTTGTCTCTTTACTTGACATCATCAATTATCCTTCCCAGTCACGCTGTGGTAACCTCAGCGAGGCTGCACCCCTCACTATCTCAAGAATTTGCATAAAGAGAGATTATGACAGCAGACTCAGGGTGAGGCTCTGTGAAACCATTTGTAGTTTTCTCTTCTACAGCATACTGTTATCAACAGTATTAAGACACTAATCTGTATGCAACTAACAATTTAACTTGAAAAAGCAGAATGAAGGGTCCAGTTGTCTGCAGTTCTCTGCATAGAAGTGACTCGTATGGCATTCTCAAATCCACAACTGAAAAATCATGAACAAGTCCCCAGAGTCATAGCATCAGCTTTAAAATTATGAGATAAAAGTCGCAATATTTGGTTCTGTTCAATTTTCAATTGCCTCTGCTATCAACTCAGTTGTGTCATGCCCTGTCCTGTCGTCCTCCCCTGCAACCATCAGGGCGAGAAGTTTACTTAAAAAAAAGAGGGGAGTGGGGGGCTGGAGGAGGAAGAGTAACTCAGCAGCTACTCTTAGTAGAAGAGCAGAAATGATTAGCCTGGATCTCTGCCAACATCACAAGATCCCCTTATATTTTAACACGATAAATTTGATTCTTCCTGAATATCATTAACTTAAATTGGCTGTGGTGAAACAGTCACTCTGATGGCTTAGAAACTCATCAGGATTCACTACTGCGGCAAGCAAAGCATCTCTGAGCAGATGCTGCTTTGTACCAAAGGCTGGAAGGAACTGCCCAGGCTCTGCTGGAAACCCACAGCCTGTGTAACCCTGTCTGATGAGCCTCCACTGCCATCATCTGGTACAACCCTTGCCTGGCAGTGCGACACGCTGAAAGTGTGTTCCCAACCAGAATAATGCACGTGCAAAAGAGCAGGGCAGAAAGAGGTACTGAGTCACAGGAAGATGACCACCACTCACTCGCCCCCACCCCCACAAAAAACCCACAAACCCTCTCTTTCTTTGAGCTCACGCTTGGGGGCTTAGTGTCCTGGAGCCAGTGTATCTTCAATAACAATCAGAGATCAAAAGAAGGTTCCATTTGGGTACAAAAAGAAAATCCTTGACTTAAAAACCTACTTAAAATTGAAGAGAGCTGACAAATCAAGAAACCCATGAGGGATTTTTGATACTCAACAACCATCTCTCCACATACTCTCCCTTCCATGCTTTTTTTTTAATACTGGGTCACACCATAAGAAAAAGACATCAAGGCAAGTTATTAATGGTTTTGGGGAGAGGGGACATAAACTGACAATAATTAATAGCATCTGCCTTAAGTAGCCCTGTACCTAGTACATTTTATTGTTTCCATTCTCTCTCCCCCTACTTATTTCCATCATTTCTTCGCGGCTTTGCATTACCCATTTGCTGAGACCCAAGTCAACTGAATTGTGATGTTTATCCATCTATTTAACTTTCACTTGAACGAGCAGGTCCTCATCTAATACAGGTAGTAATAAGGAGGAATAATTAATAAATTTATTCTCTGAAGATGCAATAGCCAGTATTAAGAATTTTCCAAAATCATTCCGGTCCTTGTGACAGGAAAAGCTCATTTCAATGCACAATTCACCTCAGACCTCTCAGAGTGCACAAGGCTTAGGAAAGTCCAGGCAGTGCAGCACCATGAAGTTCAGGCCCCAGAAGCCATGTAACTTAGTAGGAATATGTCCGGAGCTAATTATCCCTGTGTCTAATCAGTTAGAGATCATTACTGCGCTGGCACTGACAAAGCATTCCTAGGGCTGGGTTCATGGGTGCTTCCCTACTTGCCTACTGCAAGCTTCAGGGAACCACATAGCCCTGGAGCAGCATCTGAGTACAGGTCCTCATTCCCACTCTTCTCCCACCCATGAGGTGGCCCCATAAGCAGGGAACTCTTACCAATGGTTGTTATTGCAGAGATGGAGAAGAAGAAAGACCCACTGTAGTCCCACCTGCCCAGGCTAGTGGTGTTTCCCCGGAGGGTTATGCCACTCTTGTAGGCTTGGATGATACCCTGCAAAGAGACAATAACATGAGATCCCACAAACCCCTGGAAGGCAAGTTCACGTGACTGGCATTTCCACTTCTGGCTGGTAAAATCCCAAACTACAACCACGTCTGATTCTGTTGTTTCCCTTTTAGGAGAGGATATCTCGTGCCTTAGAGACCAAAGGGTTGCAAGGTCAGAAAAGCCAAAAGCCAGCATATTGCTTCTAAGAAAAGGGCATCTACGGCAATAAAAGAAAGCTGCACGTGCACACGGTTCATTATAGAGATAAATGTGGAAGAGATTGGAGGGTAAGATCTAACTAGAGAAGGCCTAGACAGACAGTAATTAAGACTGTGTTATGACACATTCATTAGGAAAATGAAATGTTTCCAGATGGGATATTCTGATGGCAGAAGTCCCAGAGCAGCAAATATACATGCATATGTAAATGATACAGACCCCTTGCACGGGGTCCCCCTGGACTAGGGAGGAATGCATCTGGTGCATTACAGGAGACTCAGACTACTCAGGTTGGCCAATGCGTCCCCACATCAGGACTACAAATGTGAATGAATGGATCAGATTAGCATTATGCCCAATTCTGTTCAATCCTCCTGGGAAAGACCTAGAAGTCACTAGCTGAAGTGTGCAGAGTTATGCCAAAATAAGATATCAGATGTCTTAACAGTGCCCATGTCTGACTACGCCTTCCCATGCCAACAAAATTGACTGTTGTGTCCAAAACAACATTATTCACAGCATGTACACCAAACATTTCACACTGACGCTTCCCCTGACAGTTGATTATCCTTGAATGCAAAAGTGTAGCCAAGAATACATAAAATCCATCATCTCTGAAAAAGACATGCAGATACTAAATAATACTGTCCCTATTCTAACAAAGGCTGCTGATAAAGCTATCACCACTGATAGTAAAAGGAATCACACTCAGATTTTGATCAGCTGTTGGTTTTACAAAGAAGTTGTAGTTTATACATCCACCAAACAAACTGGCACATCAAGCCTGCAAAGCAAGGAAACTTTGTCCCATTTTACTGATGTAACGTGCTCTACATAATTTATATGATTTATATAATACTATACAAGGCTGTGAATTAAAAACTGTTTCCAGGGCCCCAAGTAGCAGCTTAACTATAAGGATCATTATCTCTTTTCTCTAGAGCTACTAATTCTCACACTAAGACCAAGGAGCAGCTCAGAGATCAACACATTTTTCTAATCAATAAACACTGTTTGATAGTGCATTCACAGAAATATCTTGATTTACTCATAACTGAAGGCAACTGAAACCCCTCAGGGTCAAATTATAATCTATTAAATTCTAAATTATGAGACAGAGCAGAGAGTCCATGCTCTGAGAAGGGCAAAGGACCACATTATGTTGTATTGCATTTCGCTTCCTTCTGTGAATTGTCATTGTAACGTGAGTGGGGCAACTCAAAAAACACATTTGTATATAGCATTAGTGATATAAAAGAACCAAGCCCTGCTTCCCTTCTCCATGCAACCACTCCTGGAAAAAAAAAAAAGAGAGAAAAAAGGTTGTCTCGAGAAGCCCCTAGCAGGATTTGTTTTGAACAGTTGTGTGTAATTCCCTCACCCATCATTCTTCTTCCAGGTCTGGTGTCTGCACTGAGGTTTGTCAGGTTGCATGGGGTGCAGGCTGACAACACTTGACCTTCGGTTTAAGAAGTGTAAGAAACTGTAGACAATGGCCTAGACAGGAATCAGTTTACATGAACATAAAATAAGTCCCCAAGTAAGTCAAATGGCAAGAGACACTGGAAATTGATACAGATGACCTATTTTTTTCCCCCTCCAGAAACTAGTATTTAAATTTGAAATAAAAAGCTTGGTATTTTCCTCAAAATTTCCTTCTGTAAACTGTGATCTCTGCAGTTCTAAGTAGTTAGTCTTGAACACTTATATACCTGCTGGGACAGCAACAGTCCAGTTCTCAGATACATTTATTATCAGCTGGATCAGAGACATTTGAAAAACTTAAACATGAAGCATGTTTGTTGTCCATTCTCCTGCCTGATGTCCTGCTGATACAAGCTCAGCAGTTGACAATATTACCCACAACATCACGTTTTTAAAGTCAGAAACACTTAAGAACCAGAGAGGATTGCAAGAACCTGTGGCTGAATTGGCCCAAGGAAATGGAAAAATCTTCACGCAGAAAAGGGAAACAAAGAGCCTGCAAAAGACATCATGTGAGCAAGCAGCAGTAACCAAGTCATTAAATGTTAAATTTGACATCTTTGCACCACTTCTGTTCTGCCTGGTTTAGAAGAGAGAGGCTGAGCAGTTGTGAACACTCACGCCAGCTTTGCAGTGACTTGTAACAACTCAGCATCCCAGGGCCAAACTTTCCCCAAGTAGTGATGCTGCTGCCAGGAAGCACAGGATGTGTCTCAAGGCTCTGGAGACAGGCCACAGTATTTGCCCTAAACGGCATGGTGACCTGCACTGCTCCCAGTGGGAAGGGAGTACCACGGAACCATCACTCATTGGCAAAGAGCGAGCCCTGAGCCTGCAGCACGCCAGCTGTTTTCTGTTTCTGGTACAGAGGCACTTGGTATGCTTGCTGAGGTCTCCCAGACCCTTCAGCAATAAGCCTCCAAGCATTTCTTTGTTAAATCGTGTTATCAATCACCCAGATAACATCATTAACCATTAGGCCCACTTACCTGTTGAAGCAAGCCCAATAGGGACCCCTGACTATTCAGGCAAATCAAAGCCACTTGAATAAATGAACACTCCCAGAAGAAACATCAGTTCATTAATGTTAGGAAGGAAGAGCTACTGATGTCACCCTTAAAAGGGAAGATTCACAGTGGGTGGAAATAAAGATACAGGCTTTTGTTTTTCTACAGTAAAAAATGTTTTATTATACTATCTAGAATCAACCTTTGACATAGCAACAAGGATGACAGAAAATTAAAGATTGACTCTCCTGAGAATGGTAGAACTAATGGAGCTTGCCTTCCTGCAGATGTGCCCATGGAGGCGGATTCATGAAAGAGAAATCCATAGAAAGCTATTAATGCACAGAAATTACTTCTGGCACAGGAAGTAATTGGATTGCAAACTCCTGAAGGCTGAGCGAGCATTCAGGGAGATATCAGTGAATACTCTCCTTAATTTACTATGTTCCTTTAGACTTTTGCTTTTGGCTATTGGTCTTTTTCATGGGAAAATTAAAAATGGTTTATAATTTTAGAGAGAACACAGGAAAAAATCCAGCTGATAAACACTTTAGCAGAACGGCTGAATTCTCCCAGCTTTTTCCATTGAAGAGGTGTTGGTATGTCTCTGTTACCGATTTTCAAATAAACTTCAAGTACATTTTAGCCTGTGGGTTCAATATGTACTAAAGAGAAAGCGAATCACACATGTTGCATCATAAGTGCTTAGTTTCCTTAGCCAGCCTATTTGAGAACCAGAAACTTTGTTTTACTTTATGATTATTTTGAGGCGAAATTCTAGGGGTTTCCCTTTTTCTCTTAATTAGGCTAGTGATTTATACAGGGTCTGCCTCAAAACCTAATGCATTAAAAGGCACTGATAGAAGTAGCATCTTAAATCCAGTGTTCTAAGACCTCAGTCTAAGACCTCAGTCAATACCAATAAATATGGAACTTGCAGAGCTTAGGCTTGATATTTTGGCAACTTTAAAGAATAGTCAAATTGGGCTTCCAGCTCCACCCTTCTCAAGTATAAGCTCTGAAGTTTCAGTTGGGAAGGTCATAAGCTAATGCTTGCAAATGCAAGCTTTGTTAGATTATATCCCAGTACGAAAGCCTGGTTTGCGCATATTTCTGCAAGGAATTCCCTTCCTTGAATTCAAACTAAGTGGTAACCCTGTGAGGAAGCTGGAGATTTCTGCTGACTCCCTTATCACATTTATTTTAGGATGGCAATACTCCTTTCTTTCCTTGTCATTTATTATCAATTGCTGGCTCTTTCTGCAGCAACATCCAAACACAACATTATCACAGTTTCCTTATTTGAGTCAAAAAAAGAAACTAAAAAAATTTAATCACTCTTACAGCCTGAATTTTAACCCTTCACAGCTCTGGGGCTGCACTTCCACAGGTGACTGATAATGAGTGACTCATCTGTACCGGAGTTTTTCCACTCTACACAGCTTCGCAGCAATAAACCCAATGTAGTTACAGTTATACCAGCAAAGATTAAACCATACACTTCGAATTACCCTCAAAACATCTCTTCTGTTCATACTGTCTAGCTAAAAAAACCCAACCCCAAACCACCAAAACCCACTCCCAACAACTACAGTTTGGTTCCCACTTGACATTTGAGTACTACATCTTCCTCCCCACAAAATGTAGGTTTATTCTTTTCTATTTGCTGCAGAGCCACTGGATCCTTCAGCCATACCCGGGAGTCTCATTTACCACGTTCGCTGTGTTATCAGCTCTGGGCAACTCCCAGCTTTCTCAGCTTACACACTTCCTCTCTTCCACAATTATCACCACATGTGGGCCCCTCCACCACCAGACTGCGGCTGCAGCACAGCTTCTGATCACCAAGTACTGCAAAAGGAAGGACCATTACTTCATCTGACCTCCTTAACTAAACTAAAGTTGAACTAAGCCAACTAAAAATCCCATCTTTCACTTCTGCACTGAGGCATAGCAGCATGTGACAAGGATACAGCTTTCAAAAAAGGCATTTAAGATCAGCAGTAAAGAATAAATGAATGTGTATATGTAAACTGAGGAACTGTGTTCCTCACAATCTCTTTCTTCAGAACACTACGCTTCTCTTTCCTCTCATAATCTTTACAGCAAAAAAATAAGCTTTATATAAATAATTAAACAGACTGATTCTAACCTGCCTGCCCTACCCAAAATGAGCGAGTCAAGCGAAAATGATGAAAGCAAAGCCCCAAAAGATTATGACCCTACCAAGTACATCCATAAGAATTCCAGACTTTTTTTCTGGAGGAAACCACCAGGGAAAGAGTTATACAAATGACCTTTTTATAAACTATGGCTCCTGTCACTGCTGTTGTCCTATGCTTCTGAAATGTGGCATTCTGGCCAGAGGTCACGGTAATCTTGAGATACCTTTAAAGGCAAACGCAGTATTTACTAAGTGTATTTGAAAGCAGTTCTCAAGGAAGGCAAAAAAATGTGCAAGTGGACTGGCGTAAGGAACTTCATTCCCAAGTTTAGTTGAAGTTTACATATTCATATACAAGAATCAACTTTTCCAGGGCATACGTGTCCTCCTGAAAATGGCTTACCTCATGTCAGACACTTTTTCTTGCCTTTTGCAACATATCAAGGAGGGAAAGAAGGTGTTCAAAAGGCACCAAGATTTCTCATTTAGACTAATGAGAAAACAACTCACAAACTTTGTGCACTGGAAATTCTGTCCAATGTTGGCATATAAACATTCATTTATGCCTCACAGAATACCAGCTGTAAATCAGAAGAAAATGGTTAACATTAACCTTGGTCTCAGATTGCAAGGGGGAAGGTCAATTAATTCCCAAATAATTGACAAATAGATTATTAATCACATCTTTCCCAGCCATGAGCTCTGATCCCTTGTCCTTGCCTGGAGTGGAAACTTACCTGAATTCTCCCTGAAAGAAGAACTCGCACAAAATAAAAAAAAAATTCAAAAACCCCCCAAAAAACCAAAACACCCAGCTGAATTATTTTGAATTCATAGTCTGGGGGTGTTTTTTTAACTTTATGCCACTTGGATAACCTGAAAGCTGATCAAGCAACTGCTCCCCTGTTTCCCCAGCAGTATTTGCTAATGAAATTGGCACTAGTTCTTCAAAACTAAAGGAACTCTGATAGCAAAAGCACTTTTACTTCACAGCTGGGTCTGCAGTACAGTTTCTAGAATTCATCTGGACTTACACATCAACAGGAAAGGAGCAAAAGACGCAGTCTAGTACAGTAATGCTGCAACCGGTGCTACCCCAACCCACTAGCACTTTTTCTGAAAATTAAGCTTTTATATCAAGGAAGAATCTGTGGCATGATTCATGAGACCAAGTGCTGCTGAATTCCAGTCACTTCCCAAACCCCAATGAGATCAGTAACTCAACAGCTGGGCTGCAACAGAAGTAGTCAGGGCCTGTTGAAAGAAGTTGAAAGAAGCTGCCTGTATAATCTACAGAACACAGCAAGGTTGCATTGCATTATCCTTGTAAAACTGAGATTTCTTTCCCTTTTTGTTATCTTTTTTAATGCAATTAAAAGAAAAAAGTATGAAGAACAAGTATATACAAAAATAACCCACATCTTCAAACAACTGATAAGAACCATAATTATCAGTTCTCTTTTCAGAGGACACCCCCACTCTTCAGCTATTCACTGCTAGTTGTGGGTCTCAAACCTTCCCGGTAGGACAGGTTATTGAGACACTCACCAGTCAATGCCAACTGGCTACACTCCCTTGTTGCTTCCCACCAAACCCGACCACATGTAACTGGGAATTTGATAATATCAAAAGAACATATCTCTTTGGGCACAGGTATAATACAACAGGCTGCCGTGCTTTTTCCCTTGCCTTTCTCTTTTTGAACACAGGTACTAAACACTGCACTGACCAGAAGACCTAGGGGTGAGTCAACTAACCAGAAAGAGGTCATCAGGAGGTTTTCTCGTCACCTTCCAAGAAGTGTAACAATATAGTGCCAGCCTACTGCCTTATAGAATAATGATTTTACCTTCACCAACTTCTGTCAAACACATGCTAGAAGATGGTATTATTAGCACAGAATGCACATTCTTGGTAAGGTACCCACAGCTCTTTTAATCAATAGGTCTGGAGAACAATGAACTGGCTTTAACTTAAGCAAAGTAGTAGTACATTTTGATAAGCATGAAGCTGGTAAGAAAAAATACAGGGGGATCAACCCTATTACATTTGTGACAAGCTAATGTGACTAAATTGGGTTCTATATAGATGTTACAGCTCCACAATACCAAGAGCCATTGCTGTTCCTCAAAGACACCCTCACCACTGGAAGGTGATCTCTGATGTTCACCCCTTGCTGTTGCATCATCTGAGTGCAAGGTTATTTTAGTAAACTGTGTTTGCAGGGTTTTACTTCCTGACAGCTGCCACAATTCTCTGCTGGTTCAATGTCAGTACAAGCCGAGGTATTGATGAGGATCTTTCGGTCATGTGGGATCTCAATGCTCTTGTAAACATCTACTCAAACTCTCTGTGTACCTCTAGCTGTTGACTCTGGAGATAACAGTATCTAGATCCAGCTGCAGCCATTCAGTTTATAACCTGCCCTTTAGCATTAGGTCCTTTTCACTACACCTTAAATTTTTCGAGGCCAAAACAAAAAATCAGCTCAACTTTCATTTTCTCATTTTATGAATGCAACTGTGTTTAAACAGCATTCTATATCTACAATAGAAAACCAATAGAACGATATAATAAATATAGGAAACACCTGTACTATGGAAATATGTATATAACAACAAAAGGTTTCTACCAAAAAAAGGAAGGATAGCATGAAAAGGATGTCATGGTAACAGGGCAACACACAAAAAATGCTGTTCCAAGCTTTGCCCTACAGCCAATCATCTGATTAAAGAGACCCTAGCAAGTACAGCAGCGGAGTGCCTGTAACCATTGAAAACAACACCAGAAAAGAAGCGAGTTTGGAGGACAGCTCAACTGGACCAGAGCTGTACATACGCTCACCCATTTATTTTATGCAATAAATCTGAGGCACTTATGCACTAGAAGTGCATCACACCAAAGCACGTCTAGGAGCCCCCAACCCCAAAAGGTCAGAGCAGGTCTCAGCTCTAAGGAATGTGACCGTACATAAAGTGTCCTCTTTGTGTGCAGCCTCACTTTCTCTGGACACTTCCAAAATCTAGAACCAACATAATTTTTGCCTGGACAGAGACTCTTCGATATTTTTCTCCCCAGCTGAGTCCAGCTACTTTTCTTCATTGTATTGAGAGTGTATCACCTGCAATCTGTCTTATCATTGCATCTGCTGCCATCTTCTGCAAGTCTTGTCACTTTGATGTCACCTCACACCCAGTAATTCCAGCACATAAAGACCACCCCATAATTATACTAAAAGGCCAGACATTGCCCTCTTTGCATGTCGCCTAGTGGCTCATGAGGATGGCCTGCTCTCAGTCTTGTTCCTGGTGAGCATGTGTTCATGTCAGACTGTATACAACAGAAAATAGTCTGGAGC
Source organism: Mohoua ochrocephala (assembly GCA_013398855.1). Classification (NCBI taxonomy): domain Eukaryota; kingdom Metazoa; phylum Chordata; class Aves; order Passeriformes; family Acanthizidae; genus Mohoua; species Mohoua ochrocephala. The sequence continues at coordinate 31,883 of VZTA01012860.1, read as the reverse complement.
TAGATGGGTCAACAAAGTCAAACTTCTGTGTTCCCTGAGTAAATGCCACTGGATGCACTGTAGAGAGACTTGTGGCCACAGTGCCCCCACTGTGCCCTGTGTGTGTGTATAAACACATGACCACACATTGTTTATTTGCTTACATGTAAAGCATTTGTACGTGCTACCTTCAGCTACTTGGGAAATGTGGAACTGTTCCCACAGGGGAAGAGCCAGCCAATCCTTCCAGGCAAGAGAGCCCCAAACAAATCCAGCTATAGGAAGCAGGGACCCACCACCACAGATGTCACACGCTTTCTAACACATTCTCCTCCACCGTTCTGTTTTTGCTCTTGGTCTGCTATTTTCAGCTCCTTCTGTCCTCTCCTTTGTTAACCAGAAGATTACTTCTTCCTTGGAAAGGACCCGAGTCACAGAAATGACTGAATGATAATTCACTGGTCTAGCTACTACAGCACGGTTTGTTTGCTTTGCTTCCCTCCTGCCATCCTCGCCCCGTGCTCTCCTGCTAGCTCCTCAAAGCTGGAGCTCTCTGTTGCTCTCCATCTGCGCAAGGGGTGGAACAGTGGATTTCCACTCCCGGTTGGTAACTAGGAACTAAGCGATAAACAGGTTGTAAAATTACATTTGTATATTGCTTAGCAAACTAGGGTTTTATTTCATGTTGGCCCCTGTCCACTTAAAATAAACACAGTTTAGGATTATCTGGAATGAAAGAGCTGTAAGAAAACAATGAGGAATTGCCAGTAATGTCACGGCAATTAAAATTCACACACTGCTTTATGTTTTCACAAACACTCTTTATATGTCTGTCCTAATTAGCAAATAATCAGCTGTGTATCTAGAATACAAGTTTCTTATCTGAAGAGAGCCAGTGATGACACTGCCAGATAAACTATGTGCGATGTACTGCAATAACAATTTACTGCACAGAAAAACATCCCTTTTTGAGCACACCTAGAGCATGCCAGTGATTGCTGCACAGGAAATTAGAAGAGTGTAGGAAAGGATCAGTTCTGTGGATTTTTTAGGATTAATTTTTCAGTGTTAAGGTTATTCAAAATAACACAAAGTCATTCAAAGTATGTTTCTCAGAGTATGAGGGCGTGCACAAACGCTCCATAAAATAGAAACAAAGCTTATTCGTAACTTTCCCGTCAAGGGCTTGCTCAGTCACAATTAAGTACTCACATAGCATATTGTAACAGCCTCTGATCTAAAGGCTGTCCTATTCCCCTGTTCCAGGGGGTATCAAGAACGAGTAGAGGTCACGCTGCAGTAAAACAAACTGTCAGAATGACATTTTTACCTATTTAGTTGTGATTATCCTCTCTCCACTGCTAGCACCTCGTTACCATCCTTCACCAAACCCTCTTGTCCTTGCAACCCCTGGGCAAGTGCCATGCCAGGTGCTCACTACACAATGGGCCAGTGCTGAATGAAGCTTGGCTAAGACACAGCTTTATGAAATGCTAGACTAGTCTTTGCTATATTTCTCATGTCTCTCTATTTAAATTCCACAGCTAGCACAGCGCACACCATAAATAATAAAAGTGGTTACTACAGTAGCTTACAGAAGTCCAAATTTTATAGCACATGATCACTGTACTACTGACTGCCAACTGAGAATATACCATCCAGAAAGTCAAGGGATGAGAGTGCGACACAGGTCATCAGCACAATTTTGTCTGCCAGAGCCTTGCTGAAACACCCAACATGATTATCATATTTGATGGTTTCTGTATTTTCCTCTCTGCTGGGAGGAAAAAAAAAAAAAAAGAACGCATATAACCAAGTCCCTTTCAGATTCTTTGAACCGCAGTGACCAACTGCTATGGTTTCAGTCACCATCATACACTGCTTTTCCTAACAAAAACCTGTCAAAACAAAACAAAAAAACCCGACTCCAGGTTTTCCTTGTGTTTGGCAACGCCTATTTGAGGGAGGCTGACCAAAGCAAGGAGTACGTACTCAACTACCAGCACCTACAGAAATCAAAGGGTTTGGGTAAGTATTCAACACACTTCAATAATGTGTTTTTTCTTTTTCAGGCAAAAACTGAGCAAAGGGAGAACCCATTTATGTCACTTTGCTCGTACCTGTATCATAAAAATGCAACCATCTGTACTTTAGTAAGACTGCTTTTGTTGTTGCTTTATGTTCTGCAACCGTCCTGTAAATATCTTCAGGAACGTTTTCAAGGATAAGTTAAGAGACCTAAGGTCTTTCTATTTCCCTTTAAACAACAAGCAGAACATGGAAAAGTTTGACACTAGTATAAACACTAATTAAATTTACCACGACAAAGCCTTCCCATTAGAATTTACCACTCGCAAGACGTCACAGACTATCTAACTCATGCTTAGTAAGTGCAACAAGAGCAAACCTAAACCACCTGTAATTAACCGCAGGTAATTGTCCCGTAAGCGGACACTCGGCCACCGCCTGCCTTCGGTCAGGACGGCGGTACTTCAAAAGCCGCGAACGCCGCAGCTCATGGGACGGCAGCGGAGCACCAAAGCATCTCTCTACCAGCGGGGAGCGCAGGCGGCCGCAGCCCGCGGTGCGGAGCTGGGGGAGCCCGGCACGCCCGCGGGCACGGAGCGAAGCGACCAAGGCGGCTGCCCGCGGAGAGCTTCTCCCACGCCGTGGGCGGCTTCTTCGGGCAGGATGATGTGTGCGCATACCCTTACATAGGGAAAAAGCTCTGGGGTGTTTGTCGGGGTTTTTTTAAAGTTACTCTCGGGCTGGAGGCGGTTGCGGCCGCT
>VZTA01012860.1:0-28967 GCA_013398855.1 Mohoua ochrocephala | reverse complement strand
GAGGAGGGCAGCGCCGGCCAGGCAGGGCGCCCGGCCCCCATCGCCTCCCCCGGCCTGCCCCTTCCCCACTCTCCGCGGCGCGGAGGGGAGCCCAGAGCCGGGCTCTGCCGGGAAGGGTCGTGGTCCAGCCGCTCGTCCTGCGACAGCCCACCCCGCCACCCTCGTCCCTCTCATGCGCCGCTCCGCTTCCCACCTGTCTGTCCCGAAGCGTGAGGCTGCCCCAGGGCTCCCTGCTCCGCGCCGCTTGTGCCTGAGCGGGAGCCAGCACCAAGTCACCTTCGCCCCTCCGAGGGATGCTGCCCAGTCCCTCTCCTGACGAACCCAAGTGCTTCCCTTTCCAGCTGGCACTACTTAGAGAGCAGTACGCTGGCACCCTGCATAAATCTGCGTTCCTCTTGCGCTCAGCTGCTAAGCTAATTTAAAAGGCAGCAAATAGGTGTTTGTAGTAACAACTCTTTGATATAAACAAGCGAAAAGGTAGCAGCTTTTTCATAGCCTTTTTATAATTTGTAGTTTTCCTGTGAAACATGGGACTACTTTCTTCATACAGGTAGTTCCTGAGACCTCTTTGATTAATTTTTATCTTGTATAAGACTGCATCCAATGTTCCCTTCTGTTCTCTCACCAGCAGATAAAACAGTCAAATCGCTTTAGGTTTATAAGAACTTTGTAATTTACCTTTTTTTTTAGGTTACATAAGATGAGATAAAGGGGAATAAACCTAGTAAATTTCTGCACAGGATGACTTTATACACTGTCAGAGAGTAATGTCTTCTCGCGCTACCCTGCGATTATTTTTGCTAAGGGAGTGTACGTACTATTACAAGTAAGGCAGCCTCCAAACATGTATTGCCGTGCTGGAACTGTTCTGGTAATGTGCTAGTTCATGGTTTTCTGGGATGTGCTTTAAACTGACTAGTATAAACACATGGTTTCACTGGCAAGATGCAAAAATTAATATGCAGAGGCTAGACCAATTCCAGTGTAAAGATATCATCCGGAGCACAGTCTTAGGAAAAAAAAAAAAATATGCTGCTTATTGCTCAGTCTTAATTCTGCCTTTTCAGGGTATTCATTATGCAACGATATTTAAAGAAAAAAATGGAACTATATATATAACAGAAAGCCTTCTATAAAAATATACATGAGTAAGGAAAAAATGCAAAGATACCAAAAAGTATATATATACTCATTGCCTCTTTCATTTAAGATCAGGAAATAGACACGTCTGAGCTACATTTTGACATTTTAGCTGCATTTAAACCCAGATAGTTTATACAAAGCACTCTGAGTATAACTGTGCTGAAACATTATGGACTAAACATATAGCATTTAATGTTTGTACTAAAGATATATAAAACTAATTACAGGTAAGAGTCAAGGTTTTTATCTACAAGACATACTGTGAAAATGCAGGACAATCAGGCATGTGCTTACTAGAAGGAATCTGGGAAGAAAGAGATCAAGATTCACAACAAATCTTTACAGAATCATATAATATTTTAATGGCTGTTTCCTTGAGTATTCTCAGAAATGTAATTTGTCTGTCAGTCTTCTATTTACATCTCCACAGAGAAAAGCTCGAATCTTTGCCAGTGATACTTTGGTGTTGTCTGGAAGGAGAACATGCATATCTGAGGATGAAGAAGGGCTTGTTGAGTAGGCTAAAAGGGTAAGTGTAAGCCTGGAAGGACATTTGCTCTGTGGCCTGTGCTGGACTGCAGGTGGTAGCTGCTCAAGACGAAGTGCTACTTTTCCACATCACAGCTGAACGCTGCCTGGGCCATTGCTTCTGCCACAGCCTGCCGAGCCACATTCAGAAGTGTTGTTTTCCATGCTTGGAGCTGAGCATGTGTGCTCTCCATTCTCCAGGCAGAAATATACCACTGGTAAAATGGGTTATTAGACCAAAAGTGTCCCTTTCGTGTGCTCCTCTGGCTCATATCAAGTCCTTGTGATTGCACAGTTCTTCCACGTTACTTTTCTTAGCTGGTCAGTTGATACTTGATGACTACATTTTTATTAGAGGAAGGCTGCCAGAAAGCACTTGGTCCATCCATGCTCAAAAACTGGGCCAATGCTTCCAGTATGTGTCTCAAAGTAACCTTGATTATAGATGTGCATGACCTTTAGGAGCTTTTCAGAACCTTGAAAAATTGACAAAATGAGCAAGAAATTTCTATCACTTATGTAACGCAGGAGAGGGCATCAGTATCCTTCTCAATTCTCTTCCAACATGGCCATATGCTTGATTTAAAGGCAGCTTTCTGAGTCTTCTTTTGGGCAGCTGGAGAACTGCTGCAGCTACTGTCAGCTTCAGTAAATGCAGCAGTAGCAAAAAATCCAGAAGGTAGTCTCACCATTTGCTGATACTTTGCAAAATCAGTGTGAGATACAGGAGAAATTTTCTGGACTGCAGTAAAAACAATCCAAACTTCCTGCAGTCAGATGTCAAATAAGGATAATTTTAAGAAACACTTTGTCGGTAAGTGCTTTCTATCGCTGATAAACCNTTTTTTTTTTTTTATGGCATGCAGCATGGTGTAAAACACTGGACAGGATCACCTTTAGACTAGTGCGTGTGTTGTGGCTGACTGTGGCTTGATAAAGTACAGAAGGCATGGAAAAAGGCAAGGTGGAGAGAACAGGTTAGATACAAAAGTCAGCAGAACTTCAGTTTTGTCTTTTACATAAAGAGGCCAAAAGTGTCTCGTGGTGTTAACACGAGGCAGGTACGGAGTACAGATGGTGATGATGTTAACAAGTGCGAGTGCAGACATTATGTCTGAAGAACAGAAAATACTGAGAAACAAAGTTTCCCGTGAGATTTGCAAAGATACAAAAAGCCAGACAGGAGAGAGTTGGCTGCTCTCAGTGAAAGTCTACAGAGAAAGCCATTGCATAAATTTATGGGAATAGCTGAGGGCATAGAGGAAGATCAGTGCAAAAACCGAGGAGATAAAAATCTGTGAGGTAGGTAGTGGTAAGACATGAGGGAAACCTTGGATGGGATAAGCATTTGAACATTCATTTTTTAAATTAGTTGGATAAACCAAAACCAGCATTCTTATATGCCAGCATTTCAGATTTGAGTAGCCACACTGCACTATGCAGGAGTCAGCAACTGGCAAAGAAAACATGCACCATGTCAGGTGTAAGAACAAACATATGTTGTGACCCTCCTCAGAAGTAAAAATCTAGCTCAGAAGGTATGCAGAAAAGATTAGTGACCTACACAAGTCTCTACATGTTTTATGGACACTTCTCCACAATGAAATATCAAAGCAGCTGCTGAAAGGCTGACATTTGATGTTCCTGTAGTCTGTCAGACATACGCTAGCTTGGGGCTAGTCTATGTACCCAGCCATATTTCACTCATGTTTTACATTAAAGTCCCACTTATAAATGAGTTCAAAGGGATTAATTGATGGTTACTATGAGATACAAACATGCTGAATAAATAGCAGTGTGTATATATATATACAAGCATACCCATGGAACATGTTAGTGGTGATTGAGCATGGTACCCAATGAATGGATAATTGTTTTATCAAGTTTCTGGAGTTTACTTTAATAGAGAGTGTGACAACAGATCTGCATCTCAGTGACTTGTCTCTTATTAGGTGCTTATATGTACTTCTTTGGTTTCTCAGCTCCTTTGGAGATGGCTGCTGCTGCTTTAGACTTACAATAACTGTGATAAATTCAATCTCCCTGTTTCTCATGGGTCACACAATGGCCTGAGTGAGGATCAGATTTAATGCAAGAGCTTATCATTGGCCATATTTAGAGGTGAATGTACAGCATCAGTTCTATAGGGTGCATAGTAGCTCTTCTATGAACTGGCCCAAAGCAAATGCCAGACTCTAATAATGTCTGTGATCTGGCTGGAAATAAGGATGTCTCCTTGCTTTTAGATTTAGTTTAAAGTGCTGTTTTCAAGTGGTTGTGAAATGAACCGCAATAAGGACCCGCTTTGAGCTGGCAGTTCGCTCTGAGATGGATTGTAACAGTCCAGGCAGTGCTGGACAGACACATAATTTCCTCACAATTAAAGAGAAGCATTTTAGCCCAGAAAATAAAGAAATGCTATCATTTTATATGAAAGCTGCTCATTTCAGACAATATAAACTGATTCTTAATTGGAGGGATGTCATTAAGCAGGTGTTCGTTTCTGATGATAATCCTCTGTGGTTTTGTTTGTTTTCTGATTGGAAATGAAGAAAGATTTCTGTACCTGACTTTTTCCACTTGAGATTCTTGGTGACATGACTTCTTATTGAAGCTGGGAGGCAGTCACTCTGGATTTTTTTTGAAAATGAGTGACCATAAGAACTGAATCCCACTAGAAAAAGAGAAAGGATAATAATTGATTACCTCAGGGGAAGTTGCCTTAGAGTGAGAAGTGTAAAATGAATCCTGGGACAGTTGTATAACCGTGTATGCTCCTTCCTTGGGGTTTTAATTGGCTGATGCCTACACAGGGTATGGAAATTTCCATGTATCTGAAACATTTCCTCCTTAGGAAACAGTCCACAACTTGTGGTTTAGTCCTTTATCCACAGGGGTTGCTTAGTGTGAGATACAGATGAAAGATGCAGTTTCAAGACTGCTTTCTTTGTACCTTGCTCAGCTAGGGATGTGGATTCTAGGCTGCTCAGGTTCATCTTCCAGTTTGGTGGTGGCTCCTTCTGCCAAGCTTAAGTCAGACTTGTGCCACTTTAGCTGAAGGTATCTTTCCATCAAGTCAGCTCCCACGTTGAAGACCAGAGCCAGCCAGGCCAAACCAAAAACGATCCATATCGCAGTTAGGCTCCTGTACACAGGGATATAGTGCTTGTTGGGGTTTGTGCCTGAAAAACCCAGGAAAATTTGCATATTTAGCTTGACAGCTTTGGTCTGCTAACCATACATACTCATACACCCTCTCCACTCCTTGCAAAAGTATATGTGTTAATGAGCTTGTGTGATCTATCAGCAGATATAATTTTGTTTTTATTTTTTCATTTTTTTTTAATGCCAACTCTCATGCTTAGCACAGTTAGCATCAAATCCCCAAAGGTGAGGCTATATAATAAAAATAGCCATATCTAATATTAACCAGGGATGCTCAAAGTCAATGGTTCCTATCCAGCAACAAAGGAAAAAAAAATCTTGGAAATTAAATGTTGAATCCATATTAACCATATTTTACTCAAGAGGCCCACAGGGAGTCTCAGATGATTTAGAAAGCTACAATTTAGTGATATAGTGATTGCTTTTTGGAGGGTGACATACCTCGGTACCTGGGATTCACAATCACTTGGATAATATGGGAAATGCAGTCATTTTAATTAAGCGGTTTTGAGAATCTTTATCCCTGTTTTGATATTTCCACATCATGGACAATCAGTGCAGCTGATACAGTCACAGGACAGCACTCTAGCTATTCATTCAGTCTCTCTCATTCAGATTATCATGAAACTCCATAGTGCCATATTCAGCATAGGATTCTTTTTTATCTCCTTTTGGGACATCGTTATGACCTCTAGGAGAGGAGAGCTATCACTTGTGAAGTAAGAAACCCTAGTGGTTTTAACAGATAAACACATTAGGCATAGTCTGTTAACATTATGCATTTATTCAAATAAGTTCGTGGAAAAATAGCCCCTCACATGTCTCTGCCATAATGTTCTCAGCCTAGAGGTCTAAAGATGATGTAATGTCACTGGGTTTGTTTTCTTTCAGAGGCATCCTGTGGTTGTCAGTAATGTTCTCCCCATTTTAAGTACTGCTTATTTACTATTTGATATGATTTGTTGTTGGGAATGGTAGGCACTTGCTAAAACAAATCACTGTTAGAAGAGGGCGGTTCAAAGGCTTGGTACTGACAAAGGAAATTTATTTATATTCCACCTGTCACTCTCGATACATTTGTACCAGCCTGGACATAGACACTGTTGAATGAGTGTTCAGTGGCATGGGTGAAGTGAGTTGGGTGACTCTCAGCTTGGCTGTCAAGAGAAAAATGCTCATATCCTGTAATACACGAGCTCATTATTACCGGTCTAGCTGAGCCCAGTCTTGACCAGATCTATAGCGGAGTGGATATCTATGCTCCCTGTATTTAGTTTTATACTAGAGTAGTGAATTTCAACAAAGCTCAATCCAGTTCATGTTCTCTTTTACCTACTACATAGTCCCCAAATCCAATGGTGCTCAGGGTGATGAAGGTGAAGTAAAAGCCTTCTCCGTAGCTCCAGCCTTCTACATAACTGAAGACTAATGGTGGGAACACTAGGAAAAGCAAGGTCCCAGTGGTCAGGAAGATGGCCACTGCCAGTGTTTGAACCACCTGAAAGAGAAGAGGAAGATGGCAGCTAAGCAGCATGGAGCACTTGTCTTGTCAAAATTGCTGGATCTGTTTTATTTTTCAATCACAATCCCGCTCTACCTGGGAGCAACAGCGAGGAAAGGAAGGATAAGCCAACGCTTCCATGTACCGCAGGCTGAGCTCACTGTTTGCATGTAGATATTATACTTAACCATGAAACAAAAAAAAAAAAATCTTAAAACTAGGAAAAAAAGGAGGATTTTTTAAAAGCTTTTTGCAATGAGTCATGTTTTCAGGCTTACTATGGCAGCCATAGGAATGAAATACTCATTTTAGAATTTCAGTTCAAGTGGAGATGCTCTTGTAGTCAACTAGCTCCTGTCTTTGAGGAAAATCACCAAGTACTCCATAACTCATGATACAAAGACTGGCAAGAACAAATTAGGGTTCTTTTCACTATGACTGCTCCCAAAGATTTATAAAGTGGCTTGCCAAGAGCTCAGCCAGAAATACATTTGGATGAAACCTAAATGAAGTCAGTTTGCCTGCTTTCATTTTTAACTTAGAAGTGCTCTGAGCAGAACTGGTCTGTGTTAGCACAGGGCAGATCTGTGCCTCTCAGGACAAACATCTGCCTTCGGGGAGATAAGTTACCGTATATGTGACTGCAGTAGATAGGTACAAAGAATGGTCAGTGGATGGGTCCTGAAGGGATTTTAGGCGTTTAGGACTGATGATCAGGAGCTCATGGGTTTCCAGGGAACACATTCTGGTGAACTTTTGACTAATGATGTGGGGGCTGATGCAAACTCATTGCAATTATTTAAAAATGCCCTCAATGGCAATCAAACTGGAGTGTGATTCCTATTAATGAGCCTGTTGTGACTGGATGAAAAGCCAAACCACTGTTTATAAAGTGGAAGGTCCAGATATCATGTTTTAATTTCTCTCTCTGAATTATCTCACATAAAAAATAATGCTCTGAGCTTGAGAAACTTGGCTTGAGATGACTGGGTGACTTTGACAAGTCACTTCTATATTATGTGTCGTGTCTCTCTAGCTGTGTAGTAATACTTGCCTCATTTGCAGAGCAGTTTGAGAATTACTGGTTGACATGATTATAGATGATCTATAATTCAGTTGTTCTCATTTACTTAATTCCAGTATTGTAATAGCATTTAATTACATAATAAGCTGTGCATGAAAATGTATACCAAAATCCACAGTTTTACTTTTTAACCTGTCTTTTAAGAACTTCCTTGTATAAACCTATAAAGTAGGGAACAATAAGTCAGGAATAACGAAGAATTGATCACAATTTCCCAGAGCATGACAAAATTGTGTTTATAAGGAGATAAGCCAACTTCCTTGAGTAAGCTTTTCAGATCAAACAAGCAGATACAGCTCCAAAGGTTTGTCTGATCGTAGGAGTTCTGTCAGAAATAAGGTGTCAACTCAGGAGTGAAAAGGGAAAAAAAAAAGATCACATCCCTGAGGTGCTATTAGAAATCTCAGGAAAGATGCAGCTATACTAGCATGAAAATCCTTCTGGTGGTAGAGCTGCATGGGTTTGGGGAACAGACAGCGGTTATGCAGCTAAAGAATTTCGTGCTTATAAAATCCAAGTCTCCATTTGATGGTACCTTTATAGCTTTCCCATTGTAGATAAAAAATGTAGTGACCCAAGGGATTTTACAAATGTAAAAGAAAAAACTTGTGCCAGAACTCTGAAATGTTTAAACATATCTCACATATCTAATCTCCCTTTTCCCTAGCTGAAGGGGTCAATTCATTGACCCTTTTCTCAGAAACATGCACTAACTTTGTAATAAATGACCTTCATGTATTTTCCATTATCTTATTAAAAAACGTCTGGACTAGTTCAATGACTCGCCAATAAACTGTAAGTAAGCAGAAGGAGTATTTGCATTTTAAGAAAAGAAAAGGAAGGAAGTGCTAAGTTGCTGGCACAACAGGAAAGCTAATTCCAGCCAGATCAGGAGGCCAATAAAAATAAGTTGTCTTTGCACAGTGTCAAGCTAGACTCTGGATAGATGCTGGCATAGGCTGGAGAATAAGAGCTTGAATTGGCGATGTGTGTACACGCACGTATTCTGCCAAGGTCACCAGGTCTATGGCTTTGCTGAGCAAGGTTTTAAAAAGGCAAATCTAGGGTCCCTCAAGCAAAAGCCTATAGCTTTAAAGATAACGTAGGTAAATTGGGTGTATCACGTTTCTGATAGAGAAGGCTGTGTAACTGCTGTGGTTCACACAAGGAAACCCAACATAGCAGCAGCAGCTATCTGAGAAAAGAACTTTAATTAGTTTTAAAATAGCAAAAACAAATGGTAAATTGACACTGTACCTGGGCACGCCCTGGCTTCTGCACCCATCTTTCCAGGGTAAGCAGATGGGCATTGAGACCTTTCCCCAGCTGATTAAGGAAGGCCAGGTTGAGGGGCACTCCAAATAAGGCATAAAACACACAGAAGATCTGCCCTGCCACTGTGCTGGGGGACAAGTTACCGTAACCTGGGAAAAAAGAAGAAAACAGCCACGTGAAAAGGCTCTACAGTCAAGCTGCAGGCATCATGGAGTGTTCGTAAGCTTGGAAGCTCAACTACATTTAGCTTCAGGAACCTGTGAATCTCTGATTTTCTGCAGTGAAATCTGTCTGTAAATTGCCATTGCTTATGATGAAACCTTGTGCGTTCACTACTACTAGCTGAAAATTAAACATGAAAAATATTATTCTTCCAGGTACTATTGTAACTTTCTATAGGTCTCTGATTTTGTGATGAGTGCAACTCAGTGCTTCAAAGCAACCTAAATATGTGCTGTCCATGTACAAAATGATCTTGCATGTACCAAGTAGGCCCTCAGATTTTTTTGGGAGTATAAAATACTGCATACAGAAAAATAACAGGCATAATTGGAAACCAGTAGAAAACCATAACCCACAGTAGTTGATTGTCTTGCAGGTGTATTCTGTCCTATACTGTCCACTAATTACACATTTCTGGGGGCCCTTACAGGACAGTTGGAGGAAACCTCAGTTTTTAAGGAAAGAGAGTACCTCACCTATAGTGGTGACAACAGTTCCTGCAAAAAAGAAGGAGTTGCTGAAGTCCCAGTTACTGGGATTTGTAGAATTTCCTTCTGGGTTGACCCCTTTTTCCCAAGCTTCCATGAGGACCTGAAGTGGAAAAGGTCAAAGGAGCAAAGATGAGGAAGAATGTCAGAAATAGAGATAAGTAAATACTGTTTTCCATCTTGAGCAAGCAGGGTGATAAACAGTGTAGATAACAGGGTAGAGTTGGACTAAAAAGAACTTCTGCTGACATGGCAAAACTTGGAAATAGAGCCGGCAGGAACTTGAACTCTTGCTACAGGAGAACAGGTCATTGAAGTATGATAGGTTCCCCAGCTGGATGAAATCTGAGGGGAAGGGAGGGGAGGATTCCCCAAAGTGATCAAACTGGAGAAAAACAAAAAAAAAGTTGTGCCATAAAAAGTAAAGGTAATCCTCTTCTCTCCTTCTGTAATCTAGTCATCTCATTCCAGTTTTAAATTTAGGCATGTCTAAATGTATAGTTGTCTGTGGGCAGGGGCATGGGGAACAGGATCATTTCTGTTTCCTCCATGTAAGTACTATTTTTGGCTATGACTTCCATATAATTTTCAGTGACAATTATGCTTCTCCTAGTCTGAAACATTAACTAATAAAATATTCTCTGCTATTCCAGATAGCTCTTACCATATGACCAAAACTACTGTGTGCCAAAAAATTACTGCTCCTGCATCAAATATCCTGTCAACTGCCTTAATGAAGATTGTGTTCCTTTGCTGTCCCCAAGGATTTCTTTGTGGGAGACTGGTTTCCCTCTACTCAGTGGTTGGGGTTTTAAGAATCCCCTTGTTTGTCACAAAGCAGGTCACAGCTTTGTAATTTTACAAAATGCCTGAAGGAATTACTTGTTCATCGCTTCTAAAGACTTTGTATGATGCAAGACAAGGGCAGGAGTCAATAGCAACCCCAGCTTTAGCTGGTTCCAGGAGTATGAGACCAAAGAAGATACTCTTTCTTGATTCAAATGTTAGCCACTCCCCAAAAGATTGCTTTTCTAATGAACATACCCACTACAAGGTATCTGATTTTGGACAGGTTAGCTGATCTGTACTGGTGGACTGAATATCCTAAATTTAGTAGCTAATCTTATTCCTTCAGTAAAAAATCCTACAGCACTGGTCAAATTTATCAGAGGGCTGCTGGACATCATCACATGTGACCTCATGACTGAAGTGTCAGCAGAGCTTATTTTCAATATGACAAAGAACTTTACATTATCCATTAAAAGCCTTTTCTTAGAATGAGAAGAATTCAACACGTCAAATTTTCTAGAGTCACTTGTTTCATTTGCTGCTAAGAAGGAACACACAGAAGCTACTGAGGTGTGAGTGTTTTGAAATAATCACAGGTTTAATTTATTCCTGTGAGGAACCCTTGACAGTTCTATGCATTTCAATGCACAAGAGTTCACAGGAGTTACATTTACATCATTCAACACGGAAGAGTAGGGCAACTTTGAATGTGGAACCTTTCAGACACAGTCTGACAAGGCCAGATTTCTTGGTATAATTGACGCTGTTAAGTACAACCCTGTGAAAGAACCCCGTGAAGGAAATGGCATCCTGGTGCCCAACAAACAGGCTCCTGTGGGACAGTTCTAATGGCTCCTGGCTCCTTTCATCTACAGCTCAGGTGAGGGTTATGGCAGCTGCTGAATGGCTGGTGAACGTTAGCTGCTGCCTTTGGGAGAGAAGCCGTCAGTATGTAAAAGCAATGTGCTGTAAGTTACAGTAATAATATGAAACCTTCATTAAGCTATAGTAGGATGTGGAGAGAATAAAAACTGCCTGCTGTTTCTGCTCCTGTCCCCCTGCCCATGCACATTGCAGCCACTTGTGGTCAAAGACAAGGATTTGGTTCTTTTGGTCTGTATTTTTAACACATCCTTTGAGACTGAAAAAGTATGGACATGATCAAAACAGGGACTCCTTACTCAATGCAACTGCTTCTCAGTTATGCTGTCAGACTGGCATAATTTCCTGACCAAAGTTTGCTTACCAGAGATGCATTAGATCACAGGGTTTGGATTTGCACTTTCCCAAAGCTCCAAGCTGCTCATGTTAGCAGCTGCAGCTCAGAGCCATCTCTCAGCTAGGCAGTTTTAGCCATGCAGAAACAATGCAGTTTATTGACGTGGAATTGCAAGAATTTGTTTCATGCACAATGGAGTCAAAAGTTAATTAATTATAAGTGGTAACTCATTTTTAGTGCTAATAGATATGCAAAAAAAAATAAATCTGGGTTGAATCTCACATTTCAGGATTTAGATTTAAAGGATGGGCATTGAGACAAGACATCTTATACTTGTTAGCTGAATAGACTGAATCTGGGGGCTGTGTGTCACTGCAGTCTAACGACTGTGACTTTCAGACTGTAACTTGTGACATGATGAACAGGCCTCCTTAACCATATTGTTAAAACGTGCAGAGACATAACTGCTTCCCTGCATCAGAGATTTAATATGGGAAGATTAGTATTCGCTAATATTAATAACAGTTAGACAAATTTCTTAAGAGGTGTTCTAAGCAGCATATGGGTCAGAGAGTACCTGCACTTACGTGTCCCTTGAGGACTACCAAGTCTCAGTGCTTTGAAGCTGGGTGCATTGTAGATGATTTGGTGCCCTCAGCCGGTTTTATCTGGAACAGCTTACAAGTGAAATTGTGTTTAATTCAGCAGAGACACAGCAGCAAAATGCGATTCTCTGAGTGGCACGGCAGGGCTGAGAAAGCTCCACTGGAGTCAGAGAGAGAAGAATCTGGACACGTGTGACCTCCCCTAAGGTTTTGAGGGTAGTGGAGGTTTAACTGAACCTTTCAATCCCATGAAACATCACAGTTAGGTTTAGAATGAGAATCAGGGTTTTCACCCCTGCAATCACTATCGGAGAGATAAGGGAAGGACAGGTAATATCACCAAGGCATGAAGGTGAAAAAAATAGACATGTTTTTAGGCATGTAATTTCTTGAAAACTCTAGTCATTTTCTGGCCAATGCCCAGTGTTCCTCAAGTAATATATCACAGTATTAGTAATCAGAACATGGGCTTTGTAGACAGAGGTTCAGGCACCTCTTCTACCCTTTCTGATCTGAACTTCACTGTAAGCTTAAATCCATATGCAAAATCTGGCCTTTTTGTTGAATCATATACCTTCATGGATGTCCTCTGACTTGGGCAGTACAAATTGTTTAGCGTTTTTACCAGTTTTAATGACACAGTAGAAAGAGTTCAAACTGTTTAGGCACCCAGCTCTGCAACTGGGTATGTTTTGAGCACAAAGAAACTGGTAATTCAAGGATTTCTGTACAGTTCTTGCAATACTGGTATGAGAATATATGTATAATACCAGGAAATGTTGAATAATTTATCTCTAGCCAGTTTTGAGGAAAAGATTAAAATGTAATTGAAGATGTCCTTAATTGACAACACATATTGAACAAGAGCCTTTTATCTCTTCTTATAAGTGATAGACAACACAGTTTGTGATGGTTGACTTTATCTTTTCTTTAGGTCCAGAAGTGCAGGACCACCTGCAAAGGTAACAGACAATTTCTAGTACAAAAGGGCAGAATTTGCACAGGTTCGGGCTGGACAACCTTGGAAGGGCAACCTACTTCTTTAGATTTGATTCTTGTTTCTTGTTCCCATGCATAGTTCCCTGTAATAATTAATGAGGGAGATGAGTTGAAATTATTGCAGTGTAGCACAAGTGCATCACCAGATTTACATATTTTGGGAGTTCATGACTGGGGAAAGAAAGTAGTTCCAAAGATCAAGATAAGGAAGTATATGAATGGGCTTGAGTTATTTATAGAGTTAGATATTTAATATCACGGACAACTGATCAGTTTATATCATGCTTGGCCCCAACAGTATGATTTCATATAATGAAAATAATGCTTGAGCCAAAATAATGGGAAGCCTTTCCTCTTACCTGTACAAACTGCTCCAGGGCTTGTCTGTCCAAGCATGTGTAGTTCTGCAGGAACTTCAGCTTTTCCAGCTGGAACTGGTCCCGAAAATGTGTCTCTGCCTGCTTCTCCAGCAGCTGGAACACCATAGCACCCAGGAGGAGGTAAAAGAGATACCCCAGTACCAGCAGCGGAGTCCAGCTGATCTGCCGGCTGTGCAGGCTGAGGAGGGGCATGCTGCTGATCTGCCCTTGCCAGCCCCTGCTCAGTACTTCTGAGGTCACTGTCCCAAGATGTGACCTACCCAAACCACCCAGGAATCACGCACCCATGCTCCCAGCTACTGCCCTGGAGAATTTTTCAATAGAACATCAGGGTATCAGGGCTTACAAAATGAGACTAGCAGAGAAATTTTATCCCTCCACATCCGTTCTCTATCCAAAATAAAGGGTGAACATGTATGGCTTAATAAGAGTTATGAATCATAGTGGTTTTCTCCTATTAGCTTTTATCCAAAGATCTCAATCAAATGAATAAAGCCCTCTGAGGTTGGTATTGGTTTCCAGGCTGGGAAGCTGAATCAAAACTGCAGTTATATGACTTACCCCAAGTCATATGAATATAGAGTCACAGATAGACTCTTAAAGTCTTGACAAGTAAAGCCTTACTCTAAACACTAGACTTCTGTACAGGAAAATTCTCTAAACTCTCTAATTACAGCAGACTCCCCAGAAGAAAGAAGAGTATGGAGCTGAATAAATGAAAAAGTCAATAGCTGCTGTCTGTACCATACAAACATTGCTGGTACCAGTAAAACCAGCATGGTGAAGCTTATAAACATCCTGAATTCAACTTGGTCACACAACAGAACCTCTTTCTTTTCTAGTCCTAATAACACCAATCCCCTCACTGCCTGGCCTACTGCTCCTGAACTCTGTCAGATGACTCCACCCTTTAGTCCATAGAGTTAGAGAACAAACCACTCATGCCTACTGCTTTCAGTCTCTCTATTGCCCTTTTAGTCCAAATACATATAGGGGAAGAAGGGCTTAAGGTTAATCATTAGCTAAAAAAGTATCAGTTTCACTCATGGGAGTCTTAATAATTATCATGCACTGGAAATGAGCTGGGCTTGCATTTTTTCTGTAGGAAGAGCTTTATGGCAAGTGTCATCTGTGTCACACTGCTTCTGAAAGAAAACAAACACACACTCACACACACACGCAGAGGAAGATGGCCAGGTGGCTAGGGCTGCAATTTTGTTACTACACTCTCTTACTGTTAAAATGTTCTGGATGTAAATATCCCTACTTTGCTTAGCATTCAGATGGTTTTATATCTATCTTCAAACAAGAGGTAGTGCTCACAGAAAAAGACTGGAAAAATGATTTAATTCATAGCTGTATCTGGGAAAATCCCTGGACTTGCCATTTGTACCGCGCTCGTAACCTGAGGCCAGCCATCATTCAGAGGAGGATGAGTGACTGGCAGCAGAAGGCCACTTACCACTCTGAAAAGTGAAAATTGTTGTGGATAATTTCCAGGAGACCATCCTGGACTTTTCCTGGGACCGCTCTGTCGGTGTCAGTGGGGGAACAGAAATATTTCAACAGAGAAGTGCAATGTGCAAGGACTCAGAGCCTTGGTGCTCTGGTGTTTCTTTTCAGCTGAAAAGGTGAAACATTTGGGAGATGGAAGTTATAGTGGCATTGATACTATTGAGCACTGCAACAACATTATGAAGCAAACTGATCTGAACCAGCTGAGACATCCAGCTTATAATCACTGATGGAAGGCCTTCTTTTGGTCTGTGCTAAGGATGACAATTACACAGTATCTAAAAAGAACATCACACTTGTGTCTGACTTCCTTAACTGAAAGGTACAGCTTGTTATTCCATTCCTAGTGAAATGATGTGGGTAGACAAGCAGGGCTGTCTCTGGTGGGAGATCCAGGTGTTTTTGTTGTTGCTGTTGATAGGACCCATGACTACCAGGCCGAGAGAATGGCAGCCTACTGGTTTTCTGGAATGGATGCAAACCATGGGATTGTGCACAGCTGGGCTGGGACAAATTTTCTCAGTTGAAGTACATTTCACAATTAAGGGTATGAAACTATAAGATATAAAGGAACAAATACAGCACTTAATCAGTTTTTTGTCCCCTTCTGTTCTTCTCAGCTCAGATCAACAAAGCATTCCAGATGACAAACTTGGCAGGGTAAATTATGCCTTCAGAAAAAATGTCCACTCAGGCTTACTTTTGGGATCTCAATTTTCTGAGGGTGTTGCAAATTGAGTCACCAATATCATCAAGGTATGTTTATTTCTATACTATAGTTATTCCTACTGGTTTGGTTCTTTCCCCCTCTAGTGTCAGGCTGCAATATAGGAACCAATAAAGCCAGATTCTGTGCAGCAGAAGTTATGCCTTGCCACAGGAAAAAGAAACCCAAATATGTACATTTGGAAGTAAACTGAAGACTTATGATCTTTGCATGAGTTCTGAATCTGGAAGAGGGAGTTCAACATGGCTTACCACACTGGAAATTAAATTTGGCTTCCAGGTAAAAAGACATAATATACAGTGTGCTGAAATAACAATACTAGCAAATCACTTTTTATGACAGGATGACAAAGCACACTCTCTAGTCTTAACTTCTCTTGTTGCTTTTCTAATGCTCTTCTGATTAAAAAATAAACAAAACCTGAGCTCACAAACTTTAGAAATAAAAAGTGCGGAATGCAAGAACTTTTTAAGAGTAGCTGAACATGTGAGTTGACTCTTCTTCTGAGGTCCTGCTTTTCCAGGGCTCCCTGCCAATGTAGAACATAAGAGTGCATCTGGTCTCAAAGCTAGGGAATGACTTCTCACGAAACATGTTTTGAATCCAGGACTGGACATAGTCTCCTTGATTATTCCTTCGCTTATCTTTCTTCCTCAGTGTGACTGACCCAATGGGATCCAGCTTTTCCCATAGAAAATCTGAGCCGTTCTGGAAAGGACAGATACCAAAGTGACATCCTGGTTTACAATCAACATAATAATCACTTTTCACGTATTACTTGGAGCAAATCAAAAGTGTTATCCAAATGCTTTACCTATTGTTCTTACAGCCCCTAACAAATCTTGAACACGGATAGATGTGAAATAAAAGATAGGCCAAAAATAACTGACATGGTTTGCTCACTTTCCTCACTGGTTTTCAAAAGCCAGAAAAAATACCATTGTGATCAGAAGTATAATTTACATCGACACAAATAAGCTGTTTCGAAATTAAGTAATAAAATAGTTGAAAGACACCTTGGCTGATCCTGTTATTCTCAAGCTTCTGATGGAGAATGATTTTTGGACTAGTTTTTCTGGTAGAAATGTCTCTGTACAGAACTAGTTGACATAGTGGATGCAAAGATCCAGGGATTCATTCTTTCACATGCTAAGCATTTCAGCCTAAACAGTTTGTACAGAGAAATACTGAATTATTTTAAATTTTTTTTGCTCCTTGAATGACTTTTAAACTCTGCACTGCAGAGAAGAATTAAGGAAATTATTTTAGATCCATATTAAATATAAATATGAGAACCATTGCATTTCTTCAGGCATGACACTGCCATGTAGCAGTTTTCTACTTCTGATTTTGTTCTCACTTCAAATTTAAACCAATCATTTTGACTTCCAGATCTGTGTTCACATAGGTGAAAACATGCAGCATTTTCAGATAAATATTATAAAGAATTTTAAGATTTCAACAGTATTTTTCTCAGACAGATTCCACAGGTAGAAAAAGAGATTCCTTGAATTCTGTAATTATTGTCTTGGAGGTAGATCTTGTTTCTGTTCTTTATCTGTATAAATGCATTTGAGTAAATCCACTGTTGGTCCACAGATACAGTATTTGTTTAGTTCACTTTTTGTGTCAAATGAAGCACTGCAGCTTCAACCCTAAAATGAACAGAAGGTAACCTTTAGAAAATCTCAGGTGCCGCTTCTGAGCTTTTCCTCAAGGAAAAGGGAAAAGGAATCTTCCTTTTTATTGTGGTAGTGTCAAATCAAGGCATGGATAGTAACCACTATATATATTCAGTTTACTTTGCTTGTCTTATAGGTGAGGTTATTGTAGGAAGTGAAACAGATAAAAAAAATAGAAAAAGATTGTTTAACATTGATTAAAGCAACAATAAAAGTGAAATAATATAAAAACAACAATATGAAATAATATAAAAACAGAAGTTTGATTGTTGTGGTTATTCAAAATGCACTTTGAAAAGACAAACAAGTTCTATATAGAGCTACCAAATATGCTGTATGTAACAAGGCATTCCCAGGTGTTCATCTTCTTGGCGTCCGTATTCACCAGCTGCATGCTTGGTACAGGCAACATTTACAAGATCTTAACATTTTCTTATGTTGAAGTGCTCTCAGTTGATGCTACTGACATGAAATACTTGCATCCTGTGATTGATTAAACCAGCTAAGTATAGATGACATTCTATACTTACACTGTTACACATGTGAACCTCATTACCTCTTTCTTTAAAAACGCAGGAGTGACAGAGGGAAATTGAATTAGGGCATGTCCATCTTCCAAGAAAGAGAAACTCAACATAAGGTTATGTCATTTTTTTCTTGGAGCTCTCTGGAAAGCTGCAGTGGCCAGGAAATAGTGAAATGCCCGAGCCAAAACCTGGTTGGCTCAAGGGTTTCACTAATGCAGGTCCAGGCTGCGTACAGAGCCCTGGCAGATTCAGCATAAATGAGAACAGACCCCTTGGCCTTTATTATGAGTCTGGGTCATAGCCTGACCCTCCCAGAAGCTACAGTGCTGTAACACACCACAGGAGACGTATCTTCTTCTGAAATTAACTATATAGAAGACTGGAAATGTGTTAAAATAATAGATGAGATGATCCACAATGTCTGGCATCAATTAATCCCAGAAATACCTGTATGGAATCTAGCACTCGAGAGCTACTTCCTCAAGAAATCTCCACCAAAAAAAGAAATTAAAAAGAAATTTGGATTTATTCTGGTTGCAGATAATAAATAAATTGTATTTACTGAATGAACATTGAACCAAACCCAACTAGCTATCATGTGAATTGACTGGAGTGAGATGTGCATGAGGATCTCCGTGCACAGCAATGCTGTTTTACAGGTGGCTTAGCGAAGATTCAAGACTGAGATAAATGTGGGCCTCCAGTTGTTTCTTCAATGCAGTAAATGCTTGGGTTATTTCAAGTTAATCTTGAAGTTATATCAAGAGAGATTATTAAAAGAAGGAGCTTTGTCTGTGGCCAACAAAAATTTCTTGAAGCAATAAATGCTTTCACAAAGCCCCACAGACGTAGAGAAGAGATCCGGAAGCCCTCCAGCACCCGAGAGAAGGCCATCAAAAGCTGGAGCCAGGCTTTTCACAGTGTGGCTTGTGAGAGGAAGAGAGATAATGACAAAAAGAAAAGTTCAGGCTGGACGTGAGGGAAAACCTTTTTGTTAGGATGACAGTCAAACATTGGAATGAATTGCTTAGAAAGGTTATGCAGCCTCCTTTCTTGGAGGTTTTCAAGCCCGCACTGAACAAAGCCCTCAGCAGCTTGGTTTCATCTCGTAACTGGTGTTCTTTTGAGGAAGAGGTGGGATTAAAGACCTGCTAAGATAATTTCCAACCTGAATTTTCCTGTGAACACAAAAGGCAATTTTTGAAGAGAGGAGGCAGTTTTTTAAAAAGAGAATGCTTTATATTTTAAGACTATTATTTACTAAATGAGCAATCTGTTATTTCCAGATGATCTCATGAAAATTTTCAAAAGATGCAAGAAAGACTTTCTATTTATATGGTTTAATATATTTATATGGGTTTCTATTACTGGATACAATTTTGTCCAAGATCTTAAGTGTCTGGTATAATCTTAATCTTAGACCACATTGCCAATCAGGTACTACTTTGTTGATAGTGATTGAATTTCACACCAAATTTACAACAGTGTGAAAAAAGGCTAGAGAATTTTGAAACAGAAGAGCAAGGAGTTATTTTCTCTCTGTGAGTGACATGTGTGGCAAACTGAGAACAGAACACTGAATCATCGAGTAGTAGCAGCATCACACAACTCATACGAAGATAGCAGAGATCCTTCTTTTAACCAGTGACTTAAAGCTATTGGAAAGGCTTCCGTGTCAAAAGGAAGGAGATGTTGGACCAGTGATTCCCTTTTAGCCACCTTCAAATAAATTCACTGCAATGGGTGTTTTACTGGAAACAAAAAAAGACAGTTGCTTTATCCAGCAACATTTTGGGACCCGTGGCTGTTCTCCAGGGAGCAGGGTTGGATGGAAGCAGGAATGTGGCCCTGCTCTCCTCAACAAAGCTGTGTGAACAATAATACAGTGTATATTTAATACAGTGTTTATATATAAAAGAGTGAGAAGAAAAAAAATAATGACAGACAGATAAAAATTCTGGAAGAAGGACATTTTAATATAATCTCCAACAAAGCAGACATTTAAAAGGGAGAAGGCCTGTAGATTTTCCCACTTCTGACCAAATCCTTGAACTCTTCTCAAAGCAAGAGTAGATCTGACTTTTATCTCAGTTTGCACATAAAAAATTCTGCTAAAGCTTACCAATTTATATGGTATCTGTCTTGACTTTTGTAGAAAATTAAAATGCAAAAAAAGGTATAACTTTAATATTTTTAAATTGATTGCATATTAGTTGTTAATTTGGCAAACATATGTCTTCTGTAGGTTTGAACACAGCAATTCACCACGTACTTCTGTATTATTATGAATTTGACAAAGAATTAAGTATCAGCAATTTAAAGAAATATACATCCTTGAGAATATGTGACTTCTGCCAATATATTTTTTTATTTTTATGTGAACAACCCATATGCTTCTACACATGCATGACTACAGCATAATCACTAGCATGAAAAGTGACAGCTTCAATGTGGTAGTATGTATATCTCAGAGAAATAGACTTTATTTTGCATTGCATTTTTTGATTCTAATTTGGTCTGTAAAATTGTTTCATAACTGGCTATTATACAATGAAATAGTACTGAGTCAATAATGAACTTATGTTGTATATAAGATATAAATGCATTTACATTTTCACATCTTATTGGTATTTCAGAAGTATTGGCCTTGTTCTATTTAGAGTCTATTAAGTGTACTTGTTTCTTCTGAAACCTGTATATTCTGGGAGGGTGTGCATTTTGCACAGCATTTAATCCATTCAAATAAAAAGAAAACAGTTGGGAAAATTTGAACTCTAGAATTACTTTCTAAAATGAATTTGTTTTTATATTACAAGGCAATCTCGGTATTCTAATAATCTAATATGAAAATTGTTATTCCTTAGGGGGAAAAATCTCAAATGAAATTTTATGGAATTTTATAACCCAGGTAACTACTATTATTGAACGGATGTCTCTTGATTTTCAATAGGTATAATTAATAAAGCCTTATGCAAATCGATGCAAAAACCCCCTATCAGATGTAATAAGCATTTCCCAGATTAAAGGTGTATAAGAGCATTAATACATTAGATAATTTTAACATTTAGAAACGTACACTGAATTCTTATAAACAAACATGTTTGGCAAACTCCTGATTAGTTGTTTCAGTTTTGTTAATGCAAGATGAAGATGCTGAGTGCAAATACTCAAATATCTGTTGTTAGAGAAATGGATTTTGCTGTCAAAGACAAATAATTTCTATACCTTTACCAATTAAACTTGTACATCTGAAGTACTTACTTGTACCTGTTTCTAAACAGAGGAGGAAGGGAAAGAATAAAGGTCTTTCACTGTTTCTAAAAGGAAATAGTGGACTGTGGCAAGAATTTCATTTGTTCCCCAAGCCTGAAAGGAGATAAAGAAATACATTAGACTACATTTCAGGTTGCATTGTCAGTTTTAAAACAAACTTCAGAAACACAAAACGAAAGAAAGAAAAAAAAAATCCTTCAAGACACAAAAATCGTTCATCTACTCTTCTGCATTTTCCTTTCTCTACCCCAAGACTGAACACGGCATCAAAAGCATGTTTGCAGAGTAGCCCTTTTCTAAAAAGCTTTCCAATGTAGTTATTACAACGCTTTAACAATCCCAACAAGGCCCTGTGAATGTACCTGCTTTAATTCCGCTCTGTTGAGAAAGCAAATGGTAATAACCTACAATCCCTGAGGTAATCTTTATTGAGACCTCTCATTCCCACCCCTGCATTACTGTCACTAAGGATAATCATGAGCATTCCCATGCTTTCTATTTATGAAGCTTATTTTCCACTCTGTTGGCTTCTGCATACATTTTTTTTTTTCTTCCCATCTAATGTATAGTGGGGGCCCCCCCCAGTTTGCTCCTAAGATACTGATATAACAGTTTGAAAGGGTCAGGATCAATAAAGGAAAGAGCAGTAAGGATGTTGACATTTTTTAAGCCCAGCAGACTTTGGTTTGGCTGACCCTGTGCTTCCTCATGGTGTTTCCTGCAGGGCACTGTGTGTGTAACAGTCACGCAGAGAGCGAATACATTTGCATGCAAATGTAGAAATGATTGTTGAACATCTCAGTTGAAGAGAATTTGGTAAGGAAGCAACAGAGCACCGAACTGGAACTCAGCACACTTAGATTCTGTGTGAAAGTGTCTGACTCACCTTAATGGCTCTGGGCAAATAATTTCTCTTCGGTTTCTTTTGTATATGTTTGAAATTTCTTGAGGAAAAGTTATGTGACTGATAACACATAGTGTTTTTCCCCTGAAGTTTGAAGTGAGAGTACATTCTTCTTCTTCTCTTCCTCTCTACCTAACTCTACTTTACATCTGAAAGTTTTTCTTTCTGGGGGCAGGAGTGGGGACATCATAGCTCCCATCCCTGTCCCCTAAAAGAAAACCAGTTCTCCTGCTTCATCTTGCTAAATTAGGATTTACAAACTTTATTTGCTCAATGGTTCCTGCTGTCACTGGCTCCATCCCTCACATCTGGAAGGTTTTCCCTTTCCTCACAAGGATGAAAAGCCTTCTTTTATCTGCTAGGTTGACTCCAAATCCTTCTCAGAACTTGCTGCTGAGCTGTCTCTGGTCTATGACACATCAGGTCCCTACACGTTTGTTGAACTGACGCAGCCTCTTTACTTTTTTGTTCTCCTGCCTATGCTTAGCGGTTGGTTGAGTCATCCAGCCCTGCACTGCCAAGATGATCAAGTGCTACTCCATTCCTTTTTCATCTACTTAGGGCATCTCATCTTGTCTAACTGAACTTCAGAAGAATTTTAGAAGTGTTGACTGCCCTTTGTTCGGCAAGAACACCTTTTATGACTTGGGGCCTAAATAGTTGTCAATGTTGATAATGTCTAGTCCCTTCTGAAACTGATGGATGATGCCAGGTAATAGCATCATCTGAAAACAATTGGGATGGAAAAGGCATTGGAGAGAGACATTCTTGATATGGCATGATTTAGGAGATAATCACAGGATAAGATGTGCTCTTGTTAATTACACTACTCTACGTCACAGATTGAGTCAGATTTGGACCTTCTGAAGGCCCGAAAGGTTTGTTGTAAGACATTTATCTCTAACCTTCTTCTGATGAGCTGCCTATAAATCCAGCTTCATTTCATTTGCAGAAGAAACTTGACAACAGCTTTTCTAAATAAAGACAAAAGGGATCCCAAAGCCTAAGTGTGCTAAGTGTTTGCTTTGGATGAGTGTAGGGAGGCTGGTTTTCCAGCCAGTGTGTGTTTACCTGACAGTTTTCTGATAAGCAGTGTGATACCAAAGCCCCACTTTGTGACAGTGCTAACACCATCTGCCAGGTGCTGATAGCTTGTTGAAAAATGCTGTCATCAGCACCGAAGTGCTGATGGAAAGTTATTGCTTCAGTAACCACTAACACACTCATATTTTGTCTAATTGGTTGCTGCCACTAAAAACTATTATTCAGGGGGGAAAAAAAAAGCACGGGTCATTTTTCTTTATCATGATAAATTACCTTTAGGCTACCTTGCAGTGCCACTGTTGTTTATTTACTGCTTTCTGCTTCCTGCCAATTTTACTTATCTACACTCTAGAGTGAACTTTATTACCTTCCTATGATTGCTCTTGGTACCTGATTTGATGACAAATACTCATAGAAAGTTTCATTAGACCTTGATATAGTGAAATACCTGTTAAGGACATACCCTCTGCTAGGCACAGTGGGCCAATCTGCCTCCTGAGGTAGGGGTACAGTGCAGTCATTTGAGTAATCTTTATTTGGTGTCAACTGCTACAATTAAATTTGTACCAGATGAAAACCAGGACAGATAGTTTAAAGAAAATCTATACAGAAAAATCTGGAAATATTTTAATCATCGAGAAACCACATTCAAATGCATTTACTTAAGGGTAAAATAATATAATATGCAGGTTGTACAGCCATGCATGCCCCAGACACTGCATTGATGGTGGCTGAGTAAAACAGAGAGCCTTCGTAGTTTTGCACTGCGGCCTTGAGCTACTAAAGAAGTACATGTGAAGAGCCTCAAGTGTTTAGAAAAGCTGAGAACATAATGTAATATAACCGAAGCCAGAATCAGTTCTCACTTGTGTCAGTATAATGTGGACTAAAGCTATTTTGGCTTTAAAATGCTGTACTGGAGATTTTGGTTTGGCTTCCTATTTTTTGGCAGGATTTACCTTTCTTTTGCAGGATGTTCTGTCTTGCTTTAATGAAAGCTAGGATGTCAGCATCAGCCTGGCTGTCTCCAGTCAGAGGAATGGATGTACTTGAACTTGGTGGGGTCCTGAAATAAGAAAGTATATCTGTGGACTCAAGTGAGTAAGAAGGTTAATTTTTCTGTCTCCTCTTTTTTCACCATGTTCTTTGGATGCATTGTTAGATGTGGCACAGTTGAGCGGAGAATTGATCTTAGGACTTCTTTATGGTCTTATGTAGGTTCCTAAGATTAGTCACTATCTCTTTAGTGTGGGATGGTTACACGCTTATCAGCTCTCATAAAGGGTTAAAAATATTGTACTGCTGAGTCAAAGACTTACTTCCAAGTGGAAAAGCTTAACGTCGTGAGTTTACCAGTGCAATGATGGATGTGACTGTGCCGTGTGTTTGCTTTCTTCAGGCTGCTATACATTTGAACAGATCAACAGAATTTTTGCCTACTGTGGGGGAATTAAGTTTTCATACATACACAGAAGTAAACAATCACGTGTCATTCAGGACATTTCCTGACAGACACAAATCCTTTGTGCTGCTGAGTCTCCAGTCCCAGCTGAACTCTTGAATCTATGCAGTGAAATCATTGACTTAACACTGCTTTTGAGAGATCCTCTGGTGGTGTGAGATGATGTAATACAATGAAGCTGTTCTAGTCAGCTGAGAAAGCTATGAATTTTCACCTGCATCTTTAACTTTGTTTAAAGATTAAGCACTAATGGGGAGATGAGAAATACAGTGACAAAAATTACAATACAGAAGGACAAGTGGAACTGAAGGGAAAACCTTTTTTTTAACATATCCTACCTCTGTAATTATATTTATTTTCACTGTTCCTTACTGATGTAGCAGTAGAAGGTTTGTGTGACTGACATATACAGCAGTCTAATATCCTTGTCTTTGTGCTACTGATTAAATTCTCAGTTGCTGAATCAGTGAACCAAAATGGGAAAAAAAGAAGAAATTACTCTGAACTAAAAACTCTCCTATTTTTATGTAATTTACAAGATGAGTGCAGAACACCAATAAAGGACTATTCTCAATTGATTTTCATTTATTTAGCAACAAAATTAAAAAAAACCCCACAGTATATTTGAGAAGGTACTCTCTAAATTCCACTTGAGCTTCTATTTTCCTTCTGCTTTTCTTAAACCCAAATGCAATTTAAAACATTAGGTTTTGGGGGATGAAATTTTCCATGACTTTTTTCTGTTCTAGAAGTGGATTGTTGGGGAAAATGAAAGAAAAAAAACTCCTTGTGCTTTGTTCTTACTAAGGCAGTAGGAAAAATGGTAACTTGACTATATTTTCCTAAGGGCGTTAATAGCCAGAACTGTTGAGTACAATAAGAATATAACTCCTGGAAGTAGAGTGGCTTGGCATAATGTTTCAGTGGGAGAAAAGAATGTGGAAATAAACACAGTAGAAAAAATAAGGAGGCTGAAAAACCCGTAGTTTCTGTTAACCTGCTAAGCTAATTTTCACAAAGCAGCACTTCTTCTGAGAAAACATGTCATATAACCTTTGCCAAGCCTGAAACTGTTGCCATTTTATTTTAATAGAATGATTTGTGGGAGGGAGATTAAAAATATTTTAAGGACAAAATCACAAGTATGAAAAAATCTCTGCCTAGTTCCTGCATTCTGCAGTTCTGCAATATGTACACACTCTGATTTCTCTTCTTTTCAAATGTTTTTATTTACTCTTTCAGACTCCCTTTCTCTGAGAAGGCTGAGAAGACACAGTCATGAAGCTTCATAAGCTTGTAGAGAAAAAAGCCTCAGACTAAACATGAAACCACCTGTGTAATGCTGATGATGCAGCAGGTTGGTCTAAAGCTATGTGGCAGCCTGCAGTTGTTTTGGAAGTTGGAGGAAAATCTGCAATTTTAAAAAAAACTCTTACTTTTATATTTCAAGGAAACTGTTTTTAAATAGCGTGATAGAGGATTGTCAAGACATTACATTATTTTGTACTTGTTTCTTCCTCTGAGTAGCCCACATACAGTTCTTACCTTGTTTTTAAAGCTGGGTTACCAAAAGTGGTTGAATTGTTTTTCACAGCTGGATCTTCATAAGGGCTGTCTCTTGTGGTGTCTGAAAAACTGGGATGGGAAATGAAGAAATGAAAGAAAATGAAGGAAATAAAGAAAAGAATATAGCCCTTGTGTAGGCAAAATTAAAACATACACTAAATAACTACAAAGAAGAATTTTTCAAGATTTTAAAAAATCTATATAGAACACTTGTTTACTGGAAGAAGATTTTCAGTTTAATCCATATGATGATTATGTTTATGTAGAGAATGTCGCTATGAAAGAATGACAAATAACTTCATAAAAATTATACTTTTAGTATTTGCCTTCTAAGCCAGGCTTGTAAAGCACTTTGATGTATCTGATGTACAGTTTGTAATGGTATATTTAGTTCCTAAACTGACTGTTAGCCAACTGAGGCCTTAGCTCATTTTCCATTCTTTCTTTAGTCAGGCAAAATTATTACCAAAATCAGTGAGAGACTGGATAAAAACTCAGTGAGGACTTTGGGATGGGGCTTGTTGATGATAGCCAAATATATTGCAAACAGCTGCTGTGCATTCCTGCCCCTGCAGATATCATTGTCAAGGAAGCTCGCTGTTAGGGAGGCACTTTTCTGCCACTGGATATCTAGGGGCTCTCTCCTTCTCCTGGGGGTTGCATATACTGCCAGATCCGGTGCCAATCTTCGAGTGGAAAAACTGAATTACACAGTGTTAGGATTTTTCCAGTAGATGGCAGGGTTGGCAAGTTCTTGCTTTTCTAACTCTGCAGTAGTTTGTTCATTGTTGGCTGATGAATTGATATTTCTGGCAGAGAACTTGAAAAGGGAAAGAAATTTATTACTAAAATTTTACTGTATTACTCTGTGCCAGGTTCAGTTTTGCAGAAGATATTGTGCCCAGGAGTATAAGTCATTTTCGGTTGAACAGCTCCAGGTTTGCTGAATGATTCTCTTTAACTCCTCGAGTCCCACACCATTCACACCTGCCTAATTCAACTAAAGCAATATCGTATTTAATGTTAATAATATTCTGTACTTTATTACACATACATATTACAAGAGCTAGAAAGGATGTGTGATGTTATTACCTACTATGTGGTTTAACAATATCTGGGAGCGTCGTATCGTCATTCTGCTTTAGGATTTCCTGAACATTTTTTCCATTGATTTGGCACTTCTTAAAAATGAAGTGATTTAGTGTTTTAAATTCAGTATTCTAAAAGGTCTCTATGTCTGTGCCCTGAGATACTGAGGCATCCAAGTCATATAACTGTGGTTTAATAAATCGCTACACATCAGCTGAACCATAGCAACCATCCCCGACTCTATTCTTAGCCTACAACAAACGTAAAGTAATGTGACTTAATGGGATTCTTTTTCATTGCTTTCTTTTCATTGAAATAAGCATCTTTGCTTTCTCTTTCCCATGCACAAAATATATAATTTTATAAATACTGTGAGTCAGCTGAAGTATTTTATTTTTAAGCTGCAGTAGTTTATATACTTGAACTACTTTTTTTTTTCCATTGAAATGAAAATAAAATTATTATCCAAAATTGTTAAATCCCTATTTGAAAGGGAATTTAGATTCAGATTGATTAAAAAAAACTTACGTACTATAGGTGTGGTGGGGTTGGAACTCTAGGGATGTCACTTTCAAGTGGATTCCTGGACCCAGGGACAATATGGCAAAACTTGCCTTAGGGTGCTCTGGGAGAATTTGGCACCCAAGGAAAGCAATATTAAAAAACCTTCTTAGACTGAGATGATGCCCAGAATCAGGAAAATAACATTCCCGTGCTTAGACATGGACCTTAACCTCCTATCCTGTGTGTGTGGGATTGCAAGCAGATGTATTTATTGTGGGATGCAAACCGTTCTCCTGCAAGTTAAGGGAATTTATAAGGAAGCTTACACCTATTTTTTTCAAATGACTCAAAGATCTGTTTCCACATGAGAGGTTAACAATTAGTGTTCTAATCTAACAAATGAGTCTCTCAGTTTGGCACAACTCAAATCCATCTTTTATATATCCTAGAGATTTCTCTAATTCCTAGGCTAGAGGGATGGTCTGTATGGAGATAACTTGCATCCTTCATACTGAAGCTCTGATAATGGCATTGCAAGGTAAGTTGAATCAGAGGAGGACAAAAGAGTGTAATTTTGATGCACAGTGGTTTGTAAGCTCAGGTGCAACTTGTTCCGAGCCTGATCTTAGAAGTCAGGACTCCCCTTCTTCATCCGAGTGTTAGATGCTGTTCCAGTGGTGTAAAAAATTGAGAAATGTTCTAATAATTCTCTAAATTTAATGGAAAGTCATTATGCCTGCATGGGGTGGGGGTAATGATACCCCTCTCTGTGTGCCCAGCCTGAAGGACTGGACATCTCAGGATGCTCAACAAAAACAAACAAAACCATGCTTGACATGCTTTAGTGTGATGAAAGTCTTCTTCAAGCAAGGGGTTGATCTAGAGATCTCTAGAGGTGCCATTCTACACTTCTGTAATGTGCAAACAGGCACTCCTGGATCACATTTCGGATTTGGGTGGACGTACATGGTATGTAAGTCCTGGCTCTTTGTCTGTCTCCTATACTTTACCTCTAACATTATTCAGCTTGTTTTGACAGTGTATAATTCTCATTTTCATTCTGAATCTGAATTTTCCTTGAGTTGAACTTAAGAAATCTCAAAGACTGTTTCCTGTTTCAGCAAAATCCCTGCGTTTTCTGGAGATTAAAGGTAGTCTGCCCGTTTTATATATGTGCTTGTTTTTATAACCTAGTACCTGAAGTTTCACTCAGTGGATAACTTGCTTTCTTTTAGGGGGAGGGGGGAATCCTCTCTTGGGATGTATTTCTCAGTCA
>VZTA01012859.1:0-15210 GCA_013398855.1 Mohoua ochrocephala | reverse complement strand
CCGGCCTGACACCGGCGGCCCGGCCCGGCCCGGCCCCGCCCCGGCGGGAGGAGTCCCGCTGGGAATGGGGTGTCCCGCTGGGAGCGCCGAGTCCCGCCGGGAGCACCTTGGGCCCCGGAGAAACGACCCTGTTCTGCAGCCCCCGCAGGGCCGAGGCCCCAGGCCCTTCTGTCAGGGCCGGGGGTATCACAGCACCTTCCCCACACCCCGCCTTGCATCGCGGGGAGCGCCGAGGGAAGGGGCCGGGGAGCCCTGGCTCGCTCTGTGGGTGGTGTGTGGGCACCGGGCCGCGGGCTCTGGTGAAAAACGTCCTTTGTCCTCGTGTTTCGTTCGGTTTTCTTCTACCAGGGTTTTGAAAGGGTGTATTGGAGCATTTTTAGACTGGAAAGAAGGGTTTTTCTGTTTGTATTGTTCACCTGACAAAAGACTCTTGTGTCTTGCACAGTATGTTGCAAAGCCTTTTCCAAACTTTACATTTCGGGGAGCAAGAGAGGTCTCGGCATGGCTCAGTGACGTGGAGTTCGGGGCACAGAAGGCAACCCACAGGTGGTGGAATAGGCTGAGTGTGAGCACAGAATCTCCTCTCAGCCCTGGCTTGGCCTGCTGACCCACGAGTGCACACAGGTGTCCACAAACAATTGTTGTTTGTGTTTGTGAACACAGAGCACAGCATTGCCGGGTTTGTGAATGGCTTGTGAAGGAGGGCTGTGAGCTGCCTGTGCTGTCTCTCCTGGTGTTGGGAAAATACGGTAATTTGGAGCAGGGGCTAAGGAAAGTATTGGTTAAGGGTTACTGGTGTGACACCTGGAGTTAAGAGCGTGTCCTCTGGTTCTGTGCTATGCAAATAAAGCCCCAAGCCTCATTAGTTTGCTCAGATGGACACAAAATAGTTTGTTGCTTTCTAGGAAAGGATCCTAGAAATCTCTCAGAGCTTCTATTGTCAGAAGCGTCGTGGTTTGTGTTTTTATACAGACTTTAAAATAGGAGTCTAGTTGTGCAGGTGTTGAAGGTGATGTTGTCTGCAAACTGGGTGCACCCTTGAAGGTAGAGGTGCTGATCGGTGCACTTGGAAAGACAAGGGGAGAGAGCCAAATGTTTCCATTTTTCTGTTGGAAATACCATCTTCAAAAATTATAAAAGTGGTATTAGTAAGGACTTAATGTGTAGTTAGGGCCTTCAGTGTAAAACACCATCCCTGGTAAGTGGTTGCTGAAGCGGTGACTGGTGTGTGTTTGCTTGCCAAGGCCTCACAGGACGGAGCTGTACGAGGAGCCCCCGTCGGGATGCTGGCCCATCGTGTATTCCCCAGACTACAACATCACCTTCATGGGACTTGAGAAGCTGCATCCCTTTGATGCGGGGAAATGGGGGAAAGTCATCAATTTCCTGAAAGGTAAAATAACAGAAGGTTGCTTCTTAAACCAACATTTACACAAAACCTAAAGAAAATTATGTGGTTAGCGCAGACTTATGTTGGGCTTTCCAGACATGAACTGCAGTGTGTGGGCTTCCTGTAGCCTTGTGCTTCCCTGGCTTTACACCTGGTGTAGCAGGAACTGGGGCATTCCTGTGGCTGGTGACATTCCAGGTGTTAATGATGGCTTGCTGCAGGTGTAACTTCGTTACTCAACTTGGACTGCACACAGGGCTTCTCAGGCTGAGGGAGAAGTGCAGCTTTAGCACTTTAGTCCATTCTTTAGCAGCCTCATCCTATTGCTCTGATGATGTTTGGAAAGAGCTTTGAGGCCCCTCTGGTACAGGCAGAGCTTATGATGCTTCTCATGATTGCTGTTTAAACCAATTGGAGGATACAGGTGGGAATGCATTAAGGAGATACAAATGTGAGAACCAGGGGCAGGATCAGGGCCTGTCAGATCTTTGCATCTCTTCTTCATTTAAAGCACGAGCTTGCTCATCAAGGGTAAAAAAAAAAAAGGCTTTTTCTCTTGCCAAGACGAAGGCTGTTGGTTGTCCCAAAGCCAGGCCCCTTCCCTTTATGTGGTCCTAATGACTCCTTCAGCTGATGATCCTTAGCAGTTCAGGATTGCCCTTCCTGCTGCAGGCTGGCTTGTATTCTTTTAACTGAGGTCAATTAATTTTAACACTCTAACAACTTAGTAACTGAGTTGTGGCTTTTTCCTCTAACAACCTTAATAAATAATTTTGTCTTGGGTTCCATGACAGTTTTCTTAATTAATCAGAACCTTTGCCTTTCTGTTTCTTCTGTGTAAAGTCTTTTCCTGCAGCTCTTTTCTGTGTGACGTGTCCACTCTGAAGTGTCTCAGGCTTTCACAGAAAATTAGTTTTCCCAATTGTTTTACTGTCCTTGCTTTGAAAGGAGGAAGAAGCCCCAGGATACCCCAGAGCACTTGGTTTGCTCTGGCTCTGTAGCAATTCCTGGCAACAGCTGACTTCTCCTGTGCCTATCACTGAGCAAATCAGCAGTGAACATCTTTCCAGAGCACCTTCCTCCTGGACAAGGAAGCTGGCAGCAGTTGGGCTCTGTTTGACACCAGTGCATGAATGAAATGTTCCTCAAGCCTCAGTCAGGAGAAACAGAAGCTTGCCAAAACAAATGTTGTTGCAGGTGCTGTTCTTGTATAACACTTCAGAGCAAAATCTCTCACGTTTCCGAGTTGTTTTCTTTCTCCTCCAAGTATAAAATTAAAGAAGAGATACAGGCTTAGAGGGCTACAGCTGTGCAGCAATTAAATATCAAAATTTGCCTGGGAAGATCAGCGGGATTCCTTATAATTGTTGTTTGTAGTGATCATATGCACTCATTCTGAATTCTTGGAGTAACTCGCTCTTATAAAACTAAGTTTTTAAATAATCTTTGGTCTCTAAGGGAAAGACTTAATAGCTGCTCATTGTTTTTTCTTGAAATTAAATTGAGGTAGGGGGTGATAGAAATATCCTAATTAAGCTTGTTTGCTTCCATGAACATCTAAGCTATTACTTTGTTTTGAATTTTGATTTATTACTTTATTCTTCTGTGATCTAGGGGATTAAATCCTAGTATAAACTGTGGGATTTCTTAAAGCATGTTAAAATAATGGTGGATATTTGATGGTACAAGCACCAAGATTTCCCCAGCGTACCAAGCCCTAAACTGTGAGGAGTGGTGTGGTTCCAGTGTGTGTTCATCCTCTGTCATTGCCTGTCTGCCCTTTCAGTTTAGACAAGAACTTCCCATGATCTTAACACACTCTGAAAACTTTCTATACACGATATTTCTCGAATACACACCACCTGAGCAGCTTACCTGTGACAGAGGGGGATGTATTTGGAAAACTTGCAAACTCTGAGCAACCTAAAGCAATTTCAGCAATAAACATGACACGGAGGAAGTTACCCCACCGAGGTCAGAGCAGAGCGTTTGGCAGGGGGAACACGGGCAGCTGAGCAGTGCTGTACAATGCCAATCATTATTTCTCTCCTGTTGCAGAAGAAAAACTAATTGCAGATGACTTGATTGTGCAGGCACGGGAGGCGACTGATGAAGATCTCTTGGTTGTTCACACCAGGCGCTACCTTAATAAATTAAAGGTGCTGTACCCGTTCATGTGTTTTTCCAGCCAACTGTCCAGAGTGAGTGTCAAAGGCACTGGGTAGCTTGTAGAGTTGTTTAAATCAGCTGTACAGATGGAGAATGGTATAGATGATATTGTTACTGAGAATACTGAAGGAAAACCACAGAAATATTAGGCAGTTCAAAACACAGAGGGGTGTGTGGGGGGCAAAGAGGGTCTATTGTGTGAAATAGGTGACCTGAAATGATATTTCAGGGAAGTTAAACATAGGGAAAATTGGAATGTCTGAGATGTCAGTAATATTCTTGTTAGTGCCAGGGTTTTAATGTTGAGCAGTGTAAGGTTTGATGTACTCTGGTAAAATACAGTTCTGAAATGGAAAACACAATGGAAACCACTAACACGGGGTACTCCATTGGGTGTTTTCTAATGCAGGGATTGCTTTATGGGGTTTGGGGTTATGTAATCTTGACAGAGCATCCGTGCAGGGATTCTCTGGTAGTCTGCTGGGGGAGGAAGGGCTGGCTTCCTACTCAGACACTGCCTGTGTCCGTGGAATGTGGAGAGAGTTGAAAGAGCAATGTAAGGGCCTAACCAAGCACATTATCTGTGTGTGAAGGTGTCCAGAGCCAGCTCATACAGGACCGCAGAGGGGATGAAGAGCATTCCTTGTCTATTTCTAAATGAAACATCCGTTTGTTAAATTTCAGTGTAACTCCAAAACATAAACGTGCGAGATCTCTGGTTCTGAATATACATCCAGCCATCTGTGGGTGGAATTGGGTAGTAGATGAGTGCAGGGTGACATTGCTTTTACTTTGCAACTCTGCTTGGAGGGCAGAGAAGGGATTTGTAAGAGGAAAGAAATCTTCCATTTCATAATTCAAAAGAAGTTATTTTGAGTCACCTACGCCCTTCCACAATGGAAGAGTCCTTGGATTGCTATTTCTGGAATGTTTTATTTTTCTGTATAAGCGATCTGTTATTTGTGTGAACTTTTTCACTCTTAACTGCTTTTCTGAGTTGTCTTGTGCTTCTTCATTCTGTGCTAGGAAGTTACATGCAATTTCATGTATCATTAGATTTGATATTATTGCAGCTATTCTTGATATTGAACTTTTAATTCCATAGAACCACCCACCTCTTTTTACTGAAGCACTTCTTTGAAGCAGAGTTTAATGTGCATAGCTCAGTTTGGAATGCCATAATAATATTTTTAGTACCTATGGGACGGCTTGACAGGGAGTTGTCTGTATAACTTGTGTCTTGGGGGTCAAGACCAGCACTGTTGTGTGTATTCAGATGGGATTAACTGGGCATCTCCTCTTCCCCTTTTCTTGAGAGAATATTTCCTGCAAGTGTAGAAACTGGAAGATGTTGTATTGGTGATGCCAGCAGATTCCTGCCAAGCAGCAAAGACAAAAGTGCTTAGTTGCAAAAGGAAAATAATGTCCTAGACATGAAAAAGCCCTGTGAAAACTTCATTGCCTTATCCAAAGTCTACTGTGCTATTTTTCTTTTAAATCCATACAAATATGTATAAATTGTATAGTTTTATATTAGATTAGCTCTGAAGACAACAAAGATGCTTGCCTTTTTCAGAATGCCCAGGTCTCCTAAAATAATGGCTCACTTGAGTGTTCATTTAAAACCTGAGCATGAGTTTGGTAGGAAATTCCCTACACTTGCAAGAGGAGGTGGTGCCTGGTGCCTTAGCAGCAGCTGAAGAGGCCTGGGCTGAGTGCTGGGTGAAGAGAAACAAACAGGTGTGCACAAAGTACATCTGCTACTGGAAATCAGTTCTGTCTTGGCAGGAGGGGTCTCCCTGTTTCCCTGCTCAGTCCTTACAACAAAGTTTGGCCTTTTGAATTGAGGTGATTCCCCCTCAGTTATTCCTTTGAGGAGTTCAGATCTCCAAGGTAATGACTGGACTGTGGGTAGTTTGCTTGCAGTACTTTTCCACTTGCTGCCTTTTTCTAGTGTTATGTAAAATAATGGATTTCTTGCATGTCAGCGTTCTGAACTTTTGGAAGGAGGTAGGCAATGAGCTTAGAGCCAGTTTCACACTGTGTCTTTCCCTTTTATTTATGAGAAATTCTATGGTAACATATGTGAGCAAACGCTGAAATGCAAATGCTGAGGATA
The DNA here is from genome assembly GCA_013398855.1 of Mohoua ochrocephala. Taxonomy (NCBI): domain Eukaryota; kingdom Metazoa; phylum Chordata; class Aves; order Passeriformes; family Acanthizidae; genus Mohoua; species Mohoua ochrocephala. Next base: position 9,532 of record VZTA01012859.1, on the reverse strand, counting down.
AAGCTGGTCTGGGAATTTTTTGTGGGAGATGCTGGAAAACAAAACCAGCCCGCTGAAGAAAAAAGCATGAAACATTCCACAGATTTCTCAGTTACTAAGTGGAGAAGCGTTTTCCTTCATCTGCAGCTGCCTTCTTGAACCCCCAGACTTGCTCCCGGTTGGGAATTCCCATCTGTTGGGAATTCCTAACCCCAGGGCAGCCCAAATGTGGAGCAGTGAGTGGCAACGGGAATGGTCCCAGCTGTGACCAGCAAGCTTGGGAACCAAAACTCCCACCACACCTGGATTTCTCACCTCCACGTAAAAACCTGCAGCTACACAATTGTTGGTTTGAATCATTATTGCTCCCACTTCTCCCTGTTGACATTAATTTTACTTTAAATTTCATTAAAACTTCCTGTGTGATTATCGTTCACATTTGAGGTCGAATTTATTTTTCATCCAAATGTGACCTTTTCATTTCCATTTTAGAACAACAGCACTGAATATAGTTTTTAATAATGTGCTTGTTCAAAAGCTAAAATGTCTTGCAAAGGGACTTTATCAAGATTGACTGTACTGAAAAATAATTAAAGCACCTTGTGATGGACAGCTGATAACATGGTAACAGAATAATGTCTTGCAAATATAAAAGTAGTGAGAGTTTGGAATGAACTGTTGGCAAAATACAGTTAGGCACTTCATGAACAGTGCCAGCCCTTCACCCCACCCAGTAGTACCTGGTAACTGAAATATTGAGAACTGGGAAGGTACTTTGAGCATCACAGGACCCTGAGATGGGGATGTGATTGTGGTTCAAAGTGCCCACTCATCCATCCTGCCAGCTGTGAGCAGCTCAGTAACGGGGCAGGCAACACCCTGAGTCTCGTTAGGATTCCTGATGTTGCAGAAAATAGGATGTGTTCAGAGTCTTTGTACAGGGTGGCAAGTCATAGTCCTCGGTCCCTCAGTGTTCCAGTAGTGCTTGGACAGGTATATTCTTGCTTGTGACTTAGGCTTTGAAATATATTTAGCGGTGTTATCACTGGTAGCAGTGTTAGTGGAAGTTCTTTGAAGTAATCAATGTGTTTGCAAAAAAAGTATTTGCATATTGCAAATATTTTGTGTTCTAACCTTGAAGACTTTTGAACAAAACGTTTCCTTGAAACATTTTCCCGAAGTGTTTAATATGCTAAATAAATTTTAATCAGTTCTCTATGCTGAAGTTTGCACTGTGCGTTCACTTAAGTGTTTGAACTTCTTAGTTCAGTTGTCTGTTTGTTTGTGTTTGTTTTCTCCTTGGTGTATCCTTTTGATTCCACACAGGAATAGATATTCTAGGTTTGAACAATTTAGCAAGCGTAGCTGAAGGACATTTTACAATTCTTCTCCCAATCTGAGGGATATTACATTTTCTGAAATATTACCTTCCTGAAAAATTGCTGATTTAATACTGTTTGATACTAAAATCTGGAAAGTGATGATTCTCATAGTTGAAAACTTGAGGATGAATCTGTCTGGGGGTCACTAATAAGAACTGGTATGGTCACTTCCATCTAAAAATACTGAAACTGTTCCTAAGGACCTGTGAGCACCTTTTCAGTAAATAACTAATGGGAGAGCTAAGTGTCATCATTGAACCAGACTACTTTAATTGTAACTCTCTTTTTCCCCATTGCAGTGGTCATTTGTTGTGGCTACAATCACAGAAATTCCACCAGTTGCCTTTCTTCCCAATTTTGTTGTTCAGAGAAAAGTTCTGAAACCTCTACGAACCCAGACAGGAGGAACAATAATGGTAAGGCGCTCTTGATCCACTTTTGTCATATTTAAATGTGTTGATCAAACACTGTAACCCTGGGAGTTGGACTGTTCCTGTAACTCAGGTTGTCGAGGCCTGGAGAGGGAGCTGGGGTGGTGCAGAGTCCTGAACACGAGTACAGTTTGCTGCTGTTGGCACCTGCAAGGGAAGGACATCACTGGGTTCAGGGTCTGTACTTTGCAGAAGAGACACTGAGGGGGAGCCTGGGCAAGCAGGGAGAGATGTGGCAGCTCTTGGGCAAATACAGAAACTGAGATAGTTTTAAACAACATTCAAGTACAGGCAAATTCTAGGAATGGGAGGTTTCAAAACTGATACTCTAGAAGCTTTTTAAAAGCATATATTTAACAAATGACCTTGAAACTGTGGGGGAAGAGATGGGTGGTTTGCTTGTTCTTGGGACTAGCTAAGTGCTTAAATTTTAAAATATCACCTTTCTCTTTTAAATTATTTTAGTTTATCTACTTTTTCTATTGTAAATACTGCGGAAGCAGCCCAGCTGAGCTCAAGTGAGATTTAGCCTCTTTCATCTGAGCAGAACTGTGTTCTGCTGAGTGATGGGTGGGCTCTGCTCAGAAGAGCTGTGTCAGGGTCACCAGACATTTAATTTTGCTTGGGAATTCCCATTACAGATGTTGAGGAAGTAGGAGGAAAGAAAACGGTGAACAGTTGGAGCCAAAAAAGAGTTATTTAAACCATGTATTGAGGAAAAGATGCCCTTGCAGTTGGAAACTAGTTGGAAACTAGTGGGATCTTTTGTGCCCTGTTTTTATCAATCCTTGTCTTACTGGAGTTCAGAACCTACAGCTTGGTGCTGGGAGGAGGTGGGGCCAGTCCCATCTCCCTGGGCTGAAACAGTTGCCATAAATGGAAGACAAATAATCTCATCTGAAATTATTAATCCTATGGCACAAACAGATCTTTGCCTTTCAGCAGCTCTTCCTGAAGGTGGCTGTGACAGTGGGTGCTAGTGGAAGGGATTGCAGCCTGTGTTGCTTTTTCTCTGCCTGTTTGAAGGCACTCACTGCCCCACTGTCCTGGGGCTTGGCAAGCCTTTGGCAGTGCCAGATACAGGAATAGGGTTTGTTGCAACTCCTAGATATCAAGGGTGAGTTGGGCTGGGAAATAGAAGTGTTAAACCAACTTTTTTAAAAGACTGTTTAAGGATTTGAATTCTGAAAGAACATGCTGGGTTCTGGATAGGTCTTTAGATGTATTGGATTATGGTGATAGGCCAGGTAACAAAAGTGCTGCCTCCTTTAGTGGGTGTGAACTGGCAAAAGCAGAGATGGGGAGGAGGAGGGAGAAAGAATTTCATATAGTTCAAGGTGCTTAAAAATACTTGGTTGTCACTCAGAGCAAGTCCTGCTGAGCAGGGACCTGCAGAGTTTCCTCTCATTACAGCCATGCTGTCACTGTGAGATTGTCACAGGAATGAAGGGAATGGTCTGAGAGAGCGGTACTTGGGAAGAGTTTGGAGCTTCCTGATGCTCTACCTTGGATATGCCTTGACAGGAGCTCAGTGTGTGTGAAACCTCTTTCATCCTGGCTCCAGCTGGGCAATACTTTGCTACAGTTTGGTGATGTTTTTCACCGTGTTGTGTTACCTTTAACCCACAGATGTGCATTCACCAGTTAGAAATGTGGTCAGGTAGAGGAGGCACCCACCAATGGTCTGGTTTGTGTCGTGGCTCCTGAAACATGGATTTGGGATTCCTCTTGAGGCCATGTGCTGTTATTTGTACCTTTTTTTTTTTTTTCATTGTGGGGAAATAAGTATGTACTTGAAAAGCAATTTGGATTCATCAGACAATAAAATTTGTACAGTGCAAGTCAGAAGTGCAATTTTCTGCTATTCCTGATGGACCTGTTTATTACAAAAATTCCTGTTGAGTTTCTCTACTTTTTAATGATATTTTAGCAATCTGGGAAGATTGGGTTTCGGTGAGGAATCCCTAGGAAGTGTGATAAATCGCAGATAATGTGTTCTCCCTGGGACTTAATGGGTTTTATAGTTCAGAAACCGCAATCTTTCCCCAAGATCTAATTTGTGTAAGTTGGCATGATCATAGCAGGATCATGTTTACCATCCCAGTAGTTGTCCTGGTACTGAATTAAAACAGTTCAAATGTAAATATTGGTTATAAAGACTTCATAACTGTCCAAACTTCATTTTGTATATGAAGTGTAATTTTTTTCTTTCCATGGCTATGGACAAAAAATAATCTATTTTTACATGTTTTCTCTCTTTATTTTTTTTTTAGTTTTAAATAATAATGTCTTCATTATCATTAACAGAACAGTTAAGGAATGCTGCACTTACACACTTGTTTGACTCTTCCTGGCCAAAATAATCAGGATTTTCAGTTAAAATTCCATTATTTATGCCTTGTGTATCTCTTGTCTGTAAATACGTTCCCTTCCCTGAATGTCATTTGAGTTCAAAGGAGAGACACAGGCACAGTTTCCCTGTACTGGAGGGGAAAAGATCAATAATATTCTACACCCTGCATGTTCTATCATTTAAAAAATAACAGAAGTCCCAGGACACTTCATAGTGGAGCACTTGTCTGGCCCCATCCCCAGCTGGAGCGATGGTTTTTGTGTCTGTGTTCCAGGATTTTGCTCTTGCATTCCTCTGTTTGTACGTGAACAGGAAGGGCATCAGAAGCTTCTTCCTCATTTTTCACTCTTCCCAGCACTGCACTTTCCCTTTTCCAGCTGCCAGAGAAGGAAATACAGATGACATAGCAAATATTCTTTCAGCTCCTTATGCTGAAACCCTTTTGTAAGGGTTGTACTCAGGGTTCTCGTTCAGAATCACCTCCAGTGGCAAAAGATCTGAAAATTCCAGGGGCGTGTTGGAATGCCAGGAGTGATTTGGGGTGGGAGCAGACGTTGTTGAGTGTTGCCTCATTCATTTATGGAATTCCAACTGTAATTTTTTTTTTTTAAGGCAGGAAAACTTGCTGTGGATAGAGGCTGGGCCATCAACGTGGGTGAGTACAAATTCAGTGATACCTCAAATTGTGTGTTAAAAGCATCTGATTTTCATTTGCATCTCTTTGCAAAGGCCATCAGTGTTTTTAGCGTGTGGCTTTTCTTTAGTATGTGGCTATTCACCACCTTCACCGTTTTCCCGTTCAGGGGGTGGTTTTCATCACTGCTCCAGTGACAAAGGGGGAGGATTTTGTGCATATGCTGACATCACACTGGCTATCAAGGTAAGAACTACTCTTAAACCACTGTTTTCTGCTGTTTGTGCAAATGGAGGAGAGCTCCACATCAATTCCTAAGAACTAATTTACATCCTAATTGGAGAAAATGAAGCAATCTCCAGATGGGCAGGAATAGGAATATGCAGTGTTGTAAAGTGGAAGAGCTGCAGGGGTCAGAATTATCACTGTAAATGTGCACCACTGTAATTGCATTGATAATGTTGTCTTGCAAAAACCACTCCAATCAGACCACATGGGTTTCTAATATCCTCAGTGATCATTCTCCTGGCCTTGCAGGTGAACCTGGGCATTCCACGTTGGTTTCAGTGGTTACAGGCAAGACAAATGCAGAGACAAAAATCCCCTCTCTGAATCAAGCTGTGCCATACAGGGCTCAGACTGGTTCAGATTCATGAATAAAAATGTGAGTGACTCCAAAATAGTCACCAAATGGGAATGAATACATTTGGTATTTAGCTGTTGAATGGCTGAAGTAAGAGCCTTCTGCAATTAGGGCTTATTTTTATCAAATGAGCTGTGGTATATTTGTATACTAGAATATTTATAAAGTATCAGTAATAAACGTTAAAAGAGCTCTAATGATTGCAGCACACCGTGTGACATAACATCCTAATTTCTGAACGTGGTAATTTGCAGAAAAGTAATCCACAGTGTTCTTTTTTCACCTGCCATTAAAATAGAGATTGAGAAATCATAGTGGGTGACAGTTTGTACAAAATCTTTGGGTTTTACCATGTCTATTTAAAAGATAGTAACTTAGCAAAGTTAAGACTCAAAGAAGTAAAAACCATTTTTTTTCTTCCCAGACAGAATAAGAAATTAATTCTGTCACTAAAAGTGGCTCTTAGGCATGCAGTCCTTACAGCAGCTTTTCCTAAAGAGTGAATTTGAGGCTGTTGCAGTTGGATGCTGTCACTGGTTCCACTCCAGCCTCTGGCAGCACCAATGCCACCATCAGCTCTGTGATCCCTGGGTGGGCCTGGCCTCTCTGCTTTATCTGGTGGAAATATGTAGGGTCTTTATTTTAACAAAAATGATCTTTTCATGTCTGATAATGAGATGTTGTAATTAAATGTATGAGAATCATGTCTCTGTTGATTTGGTGACTGAAACAAATAGCTGTGCCCTACATTCAAATTACAGCAGTCATGTACTGTGCAATCTTCGAGCCTCCAGTTCAGTCTGTCACCTAACTTCATAAATTCCTCCATGTTTTTCCTTGCTTATGTATCCAGTTCTTATTTGAGAGAGTACAAGGAGTGTCTAGAGCCACAATTATTGATCTGGATGCCCATCAGGTGAGTAGTTTACCTGTATTCAGTGCTGCAGATGTTTTGCTTGAAATACGAGTGTGTCATAAATACCTTTTTTAATACAAATATAAAGTCGTAGAATACAAAGTTAATCAGAGATGGTGAAAACTGTGAAGAGTTGTTTTTTCAATTATTTTATGATCCAAAAGGCTCTTAAGCCAGTTTAGTAAAATTAACCTGAGTTGCAGCTCCATCATGTGGCTGCATGTAAAAGTCTTGCTGCGTTGCACTCCCGGTCTCCGGGGATGAGAAACCAGGATCTCTCCAGACACAATCCCAGCTAGTTCAGAACGCCTGGTCACTGCAGCAGCCTCTGCAGGGGAGGGATTTGACCTTCAGTGCTTTAATTTTAAGCCTGGCTTCAGGCTAACGAAGTAAAGGATGCATCCCTCTTCACCTGGTGAAGTGATTTACTGTGGTACCGAGATCAAATCTCAGCTTTGGTGGGATTTGCAAAATAAATCCTGGAAGGACGGAAATGGTATTTTTAGAAAAGCAGTTAATGCACCAAAGTGATGTCCGACCTGAGGCATTTCAGGTGATTTATTATGTGGAAAGAAACCATTTTTACACAGTTCATGGCACTGAGGAAGCTTAATGGCTGCAAGTTTTTCATCTTCTCTCGTTTCTCTTACCTGTGTCCTAAAATTACCATGATAAGCAGGACATAGATTATGCAGTAGAAAGATGTTTTGTGTTTATGGTTCTCTTCAGGCTCTCTGTCAGGGTGTGGATTTGTTTTGTGCTATACGTTTGGTTTGGTTTTGAAAAATTCTTGGAATGTATTTTGGTTTTCAGATGTGCTGGTAGTCTCAGTGTGCACATGAAATCACCTCGTTTCCTTTCTTTGGGGGATGAGAGGTGTCTGAAGTAGCTCAGCAGATCCTGTTTAGGGATGCAGATATTCTCATCTCGTGACTGTTCCAATTCTTAGTGCAGTGGTGAGTTTCACCTTTCATAAGGAAATGGTTCCCCCAGAGGCTTTCATATTCCTAGGCTTGTGTGAATGAACTGTTTATTTGTGGACCAAAGATGCTGAAGAAATAAATAGAGTTGCCATTTTTTAGCATAAAAACTGAATTGCAGGAGATATAGCTATGGAAATGTCCGTTTCTGTAGTTGAAGTGAAATTCTGGGGATGGGGGCTGTGGTCCTGTATGATACACTGATTGAAACAAAATTATCTTAGTGATTGCTGTGGTAAAATTATTTTCATATTAGTGAGAAAAGTCTTAAGTGAGAGCCAAAAGAATAGTATTTAAATTCAGAAATGGGGAGGGGGAGCTATTCCAAATCTGAGTTTTCTCTTGAGCATCCCACTTTTTACCCAGCACAATTTTTTGTAGGGAATTTTTGGTGTTAAACTGTTGGGTTGTTAATGTTTGTAGTTTTTCCAGGGATTACTTATCTCACCAAGGCTTGAGTTACCAGGAGAGCTGTAGTCTGCTGTATTTGTTCATTAATTCTTACATAAGAATACTCAGTATCCCTGCAGCAGTGTAAAGTGACTTTTTCTTGCATAGTTGGAAGATGATAGATCTGTTTGGTGGTCACAGTTGCTTTTGTGATGCTGTTGAGGACAATTAGCTTCTGATCTGTGCTTATTTTTCTTACATGTGTAGTGAGTTCTATGCTAATTACCTTCACAGAGAGACAGAGATTTTGTTTGTGGTAATACCTGCAGTCTTCAGACTGATACTGTCAAACCCCCCAAAACTCCACACCTCAGAATAACCTCCAGGACTATAAATAAGAGAATGACACAGGAGTTCTGAATATTAGAACTTTTTGTAGCGTTAATTGCTCTAGAGTTTGCAGTGTATTTAATTCTGTGTTGGCATGCTAGGAATAGCTAACTGTAAGTTTCCTTCAGGGAAATGGCCATGAGAGGGACTTTATGGATGATCCTCGGGTTTATATTATGGATGCATACAATAGATATATTTATCCAGGGGATGGTTTTGCTAAACGTGAGTATAATTGAAATTCATCTTCCCAAATGTACCAGCCCTACTGTGTTGTTACATAACTTCTTTATTTACTACTAAGCTTCCTTGCAACAACATCACTTAGATTACTTTTTTCTTTTGTTTTTTTTTTTTAAATTTCCCATCGTTTTCACTGCTCACTGTGATATATCACAATAGTGTTAATGCTGTAGTGTTTTCCCTCACTTCAGGAACGCCTTTCTGGAGTGCAGGGTGTGGGGAGGTGTTCCGTGGGTGTTGTTAGCAGTCCATTCCAAAGCTGGTGCCAGGCTTGGAGCAGTGAGTTGGAATAATCCTTGGATTTGAAGAGACTTGTTAGAACTTCATCCTTCCCTTGCATTACATTTATGAGAGAACTCACTGAGGATTAGCAGATACTGTGTAAAAGGGTTTCATGTTCTTTTGCAAGTGAAGTTTTAACATTTTCGGGTGTTGCCTTGCCAGGAGAACTTGTTTGATAAGCTTGTGGGAAACGAGCTGCATCTCAATGTGACACAAGGTGGGAAGCAAAGCAAGGCCTGGAATAGAACCATAGCATTTAAAGTTGGAAAAGCCCTCTGAGGTCGAGTCCAACCATTCCTCCAGCACTGCCACCGCTGATCAGTGTCCCCAAATGCCACATCCACGCTGTTAAATCCCTGCAGGGGTGGGGACTTCCCCCTTCCCTGTCATACCCACATGAAGAGCTGGTGCTTGATTTGGTTTGGTTGTGGTTTGTTTATTCCTTCTGTGATGTGTCTATCGTGTCTTGTGACCTGCCACAGTTAATTAGTGGGGCTTTGATAATGGTTAAATTGGAATGCAAAAGCCCCAAGTTTATTTGATCTTTGATTCTGTTACACTGTCATTTATTACAGGCTTAATTTGTTCACTGAGTCAGGGGTTGCTGAGGGAGTTGTTCTGCTGTTGGATTCCTTCAGCGGTGCTGTCGTTCTGAAAAACCTACTTCATTTGGATTCTTGACAAGAATTAGGTGCAGTGCATTGCACTGCTGTCTTTTGACTAGTGAAGATACTAAGAATTGCAGTATTTCAAGGTTTTAAACTAAAAAATGGCCATTTAAAGCACACCATGTGTGGAGGCAGGCAAATTGCAAGCAAATGTGGGGGGTTTTTCCCCCCAAGAAAAGCATCCCTTTGTTGATATATCACATGGCAACATTTGAACAGATGGATTTAGACCAAAACAGTC
>VZTA01012858.1:4854-45921 GCA_013398855.1 Mohoua ochrocephala | reverse complement strand
GTTGTAGTCAGGTGGGGGTTGGTTTCTTTTTCCAGGCATCAAATGACAGAACAAGAGGACACAATCTTAAGCTGTGCCAAGGGAAATTTAGGTTGGATGTTAGGAAAAAGTTTTTTACTGAAAGAGTGATAAAGTTTTGGAATCATCTGCCTGAGGAGGTGGTGGAGTCACGATCCCTGGATGTGTTTAAAAAAAGATTGGATGTGGCACTCAGTGCCATGGTTTACTTGAGGTGGTGTTAGGGCATGGGTTGGACTCATTGATCTTGAAGGTCTCTTCCAACCTGTGGGATGTATTTTATTTGAATAGTCCCTAAGATTTCAAATGAGACAAACTGTTTTAAAGTACCATAATTTTCATCCATGGATGTCAAAATACTTTTCAAGGGGTAAAATCATTTTTAGTTTGGTTAAACTTTTCACACTGAGAGCATATGTGACCTGTCCAGAGTCAGTAATACTACCAACAATGTCAATGGCCTCTCAGTAAAAGTAAAAATCCACTGAGAGAAACACACTGGAGTCCAGATTTTCCATTCAGTGAGTGCCTCTTCTACATTAGAAATGCCAGGAGTGGCCTGCTATGTATGTGTCTAAGAATACATCTGTGAATGTGTATGAATGCTGCATAGTACAGTAATAAATAAATAGTATGCATACATAACATTAATTGCCATCTTGGAAGTAATTTCAGGTAGACATACATTGAAGCCTTGTTGTGGATCTGAGTCTTCTTTTGTGGGTTTTATTCAAACCTTTAGTGTGTGCTGCATACAGGGGTTTTTTTGGTAGCTTAATGTGCTAGTTTCTGCTAAAGCTTCTTACAAAACAAAGAATCAAACCAGAAATGCCTAGGGAGAGGAACAACAGCCAGAAGGTGAGACAAAGACAGAACATGAGAAGTAATCTCAGTTGGCAGGTCCAGCCAGCCACAACAGAGTGATAGTGTGGAAATTTGTTGAGAGAGATTTTTCAGGACACCACTGTCCACACACAAACCAGGGTACACATTATGCAGTTCAAAGCACAGCCTTCTACATTACTGCTACTCTCAAATGCCTGTGCATGGCAGAAACAGTTTGCCCTCATATCATTTGTGGTTCTGACTAAACAGTAGCCAGCCATTTTTATACACTTAAAATTGTGCTTTTAAATATTTTCAAAATGGTAAATAAATCTAACAGTCTAGTTAGTGACATAAGTTATCATTATTTGTCTGACATGAATTTCCAAGAACGAGAGATGAGATTTTTCCACAGAAATATTTTCATTTGTCTTACGTTTGACTGTATAAAAAGCAAAGCAAAATGAGTGAGGAGTAACAGCTGATTTACAGAAGTGAATTTTGTGCATGTGTTACTGTTCAGAATATCAGAAAGCTGCTTCTGCACCAAACTGGACTTGGATCTACTTCAATTAGCAGAGGTTTATGTGTTTATTCTGTGCATTTTGGCCCACTTTCTAAAGGCAGTTTTGGGACCTAAGTTCATTGAAAGAAATGGAAGCTAGGTGCACAAATACCTTGAGAACCTAGCCTTGTCTAATAATAGCCTATGAAAACTCTGAGGTTCTAGCCATCCTAGAGAATTGAACAATACCAGGCAGCACTCCCAGGTACTGAAAGAGTGTATACTGTTAAATTTTTAAGGTAGTTGCTGGCATGATTTTATCTTGTGCCAAAGGATTCTTGGCTGCAGCTCATTGGTTTGCATGGAAGTGGAATCATTCCCAGTATGTAGTTTGGATACATGCACCTTGCTCTGTTGTGTAAGAGTTCATTAGTGGGGACATAGGGTCTTTCAAACCAATTGTCCACAGTGCCAGAAAGGAGTCCTGCACATATTTCATAGACACAGTCTGAATGGCTCTGGGAGAGGTTCAGCAGAGCTGAAGGCTTAGGGCTGCCTTTGAATTAAAGTGAGAATTTCTTAAGGAATAGAAAATTCACAGAATCACTAAACGGGAAATCAAGAAAGACAAGAAAGCAAAAAAGACAGACTAGGAAAAATGATGTGCACCCCATGGTAAATCTTTTGTGGCAAAATACAAATCCACTCAAATTCATTATTAGCTTACAGATGCTCGGGTGATAACAATGAAAGAGTATGTGCCTTGCAGGAGGGCATTGAAACACGACGATATATTTTGGCAATGACAGGATTAGGGGGAATACCACGCAGTACTGTGAATGGCAAAATCTTACCAGACAAAAATTAGTTTCACTGCTGAATCTGGTCTCTTATTGATTATTCTGTGTATAAAAATCATGGAACACTACAGAAAAATACCTAATAATGATTCATATTGTCCACAACAAGAAAAAACCCAAACAAATATAAAATACAGGCCATGTTGGTTTGAATTTTTGCTCCTAGTATTTCAATCCTAGCATAGATTCTATCAAAACCTGTTCTTTACTCTTGAAATACTCTCAAGAATATACATCCTCTGTGATCTTTCTAGGGCTTCTATGGCATGTTCTTCTGTATTGCTTTGATTATTTGCTGTACATTGAACATAAAATTAGGTTTGGATGTATGTAATTGTTTTTACTGAGATTGTTTAACTGGTTTATCTTTATTTTTTAATAACATTGCAGATAGAATAAATATAAAGTATGTTTATTGTCAGATTTACTTATGTTCCTTTGTTTGTTTTAGTTGGTTGGTTGGGGTTTTATTTCCCATGATAATTTTTTTTTTTGAGTGTACTAAAGAAGTAGACGATAAAATCTTGTATTGTATAGATTAGAATATTTTCCATTTTACATCCTTGAGACAGGTAGAAATTTCTAGACCAATGAATCTGGGAAATATTGACTTCTACTACAACATTCCCCCAAGTTTTTTTTTCCTTTTTCTCAGAATTTGAGAAATTAAAGGCATGATCCCACTGAAATTAATACCAGATATTTCATTTATGTTACACCCTTGTATATGCACAAGTTTGTTTCTGTAATAATCCATTAATAAGCGTAATTTCACAACAAAATATTTTACATGGACATTGTGCTTTAAAAACAGATTTTAAAGCTCTTTGAAAAAAAAGACCATAGAAAGAAGGTAAAAACCCAAGTCTTTCTACTTTTTCATTCAGGAAAGGGTTTGCAAGACTGAGATCTCTGCCAAAGAACTTCTAGGATCCTCTAAAGGCTGTTTTAAGAAAACACTTTTACCTGCTATGATTTCAAGAGTTCCAAGTACTATTCCAATATTTCAAAACATCTGTGTGCTTTATTATTAACTTCTTAAGAACACTTTGCCTTACAAGATTGTTTCAATATGTGTTTTTAACTGAAAAACGATCTTTTAAAATTCAAATAGATTTGCTTACTTCTACAAAAATATTTTTTCAGTGATTAGAGTGACATTTCCCCAAGACCAATACATTTTTGGAAAGTTTATTAAATCTCTTTGATAAGGGTGTTAAAACATGAGAGGTATCATGGTTTTCCTTCTCCTTTAGTATGCTTTTCCTTTCAAAGATATTCACAGTACATAATATTTTTCTTCAAAAGGATTGCTTTTATTATGATTTAAAAGGAAAGGTCTCTCCCTAGCCATTCACCATGTTTTTAGACCATTTTGACAGAGTGCATAAAACACTACAACAGGTCAAAGATTTCTGTGATACAGCCCCTCTTCCTTGCTCAGGTGGTTAATAAAGCCTATTTTCATGGTAAATATACAGCTAAAATTAGGTTGCACTGTGAACTGAATTGATGACATTTCTGTATGCTGTTCTGCACCCTGTGATTTCTGTTCTTATTTGGCTCCAGTCACTTCATCCTTTATATTTTTACAAAACAGATTTATGAGGAAGGAGTTTATCCCTTTGTGGCAACTGGCTTTACAAACTGTTTTCTCCATTTGCTGTTGCAGGAGTCTATTAGCTGCTCCACCACTTATGTCATGTTGTCTGCTTGACAAATTTTCCATTGTTTTCTATCTTTAGTCAAGAATATGAAACAATACAGGATACCAATGTTTAAAAAAAAAAAAAAAAAAAAGAAGATACTTTCATGTCCAATTGCTATTCTCCAGATCCCAGGAAAAGTCATTTAACTTTCTGTGTTTAATGTGGTGATGACCCAGGAGCTTGGTGAGCCTGGCAGCCTTGGCAGGCATTCTTGACAGCTTGTCAAGCCTGAGGCTACTGCATGTTGTCTTTCCTCTCAATAATTAATAATTAATTAGAACCCATGGTTTTTTAATGATGGACTGATTTAAATGTACTGGTTTTCGGGGGCTTGTATTTTTTTAAAACATTCATTTTTGAAAGCAAGACAGACAAGTAAGAGGAATGATGTACAAGCCTTCAAACAAGTCAAACAAAATCACTGGAGGAATAAAGGCCTGCCATAGACATACATTTATCTGTGTATATAAGGATGCAGTTGCACACAATGCATCTAGTCCCTACTGGCCAAACACAAGTGACTAAACACCTTTTTGCAAGCCCAGAAAATCAAACACTGCCTGAAGCACCTCATTTATGGATTTACCATGCACACAAAGCACAAATCCCAAAGCTGTATTTTTTTTGTCTTAATCAGTTGATATGTTCTGCGGAAATGTAGGAAAATTATGGCCCTAATTTTCAAAGACACTACAAGGAGCCACAGAACAAACAAGGGAGAAGAAAAGGATGCCATGGTTAATTGATATGAATCCAGTTTTCTGCTGTTATACTTCATCTCCATGTATATTATATATTACATAATATATATTACATATATATTACACATTATACGCTATGTCCTGTATACTGTATATTTTATTTTGTATACTATATATTATCTCTATTTCTACCGTGTATAATTCCCCCCCATTTCACCTTTTGTTCTCTTGCAGAGGGCCAAGTTCAGTGAAGACTCCTGAAGTTGCTGAACTAGAGGAAGAAGTCCACAATTGCCCTTTGAAGTGCAATCTCCAGCCTTAAACTGGACATCTGTGTTCCACACCCAGTTCCTAAGGAACACGTTTCAGAACAAGAGGCAAGTCCAAATATTCCCAACAGTGTTGGAGTCTCTTCCTTCGTAGATATTAGATGCTTTGTTACCAAAACCTGTCTCCCTATCCTCAGGACTTAGAAACTGATCCTACACAGAGGTATCTGCATAAGACACAATGCCAGCTTGGTTTCCAGGAACAGTTCATCCACAGAGAAACAGAGGTTCTTCCAGAGTGTTGCTGTTCTTTTGTTTGTAGGTGATAAAATACCAACAGAGAAGAAGTGATTTCACACTATGCATGACAGCTCCGTACCCAGCTGCAGTCCTTGTTATACTAAGCCACCCTGAGTGAAATTCTACTTAGTCTATTAAATGCAATTATGTTTCTACTATTCTTAGGAAAAAATGAAAACCATCAGGATTCATCCCTATATTTATTAACTTTTAGACACCAGTACTTTTTTTGTAACCATTTAACATTTGTGAAAGTTCTGTTTAACTGATATTAATAAATAACACTATATATACGCATCATCTTCCACGCCTTCAGACTTGACAGCAGTGTCAGCAATATCCGCCTGGGTGAATAATAAAGGGTGACCCAAAACCAAACAAAGAGATTTCCACATACTTACAGTCTGAAACTTGAGAATAACTGTATTAAACATAAGGGAATATTCTAACAGAAAATGGGAGTACAAGTGTTGTCTTTAGGTTACTTTTGGTTCTTGTCTTACTATTGCCAGGTGGTAAACATCACAAGATTATGATGGTGTGGAAGTTGTGACCTCTTAGTTCTTTGGAGAGGCATCCTACAAGAAGGAAAATGTATTAACACAAAAGTATTATTTGTATTTTCTGATTAGCTGAAGAATTCATTTGCTGAATCTGATTTCCATTTGGGGACAAACACTCGGTTGATGGATTGAGATTTCTGAGGCAAATTAATTACTGGTAGGACCAGCCTAACTTGTTTGCCATTTCATGTGGAAATAAATCTCAAGATCTATCTGAACTCCAGTGTTGTTCCTCTTACAAGAATTAAAGGTGTCAGTTTCCAATGTCTTCCAACAGTCACTATCTGGTGAAATGATGGTACAACAGCAAAGATCAGAGATAGCATTTTCTGACAAAAAGATGGGAAAAGGTCTTGACAGTTTGACTGCCTTATTTCTGTCCAAAGCCAGTAGCAACTGTGCCAATGTTGTTCTGGACAGTTGCTTTTATCAAACTGTTCACAAAACTTCCAGTGATCAGACACTGACTCTAGATGATCTATTTGACTGCTTCACTGTTCTTACTGCTAGGACAGATTTCTGTTTATGAGTGTGCAACCTAAATCTGCCTTTCATGCAATTCCTTAAAGTGATGTCTCAGTGGTGTAAAAAAATAGATCAAAACATCTCAGAGAAAATGCTTTCCTACATCTTTAGCCAGCATTAGCTAGAACTTCTTGAAAAATGATGGGATATTATTTTTAAAATTTTAGTGCCTGGATTTGTACATGTGCTGGAATCTGTAATACTTGGATGTAACTGCTGACATGATGATCTTTTACAGATCCTGTGTATTATACTGTATGCATATATCCATTTCAATGCAAAATAATAATAAAATATACACAGTTTTTACAGCCCAAGGGGTAAGTAGTATCTGGCAGATTAATTAATTGAATAGTAATCCAGGAGGAAATGTATTCTAGTGGAGGCAGTGGAACACTCCCTTTCCAATTGATCATATTTAGTTAAGAGGATTGGCAGTAGTTTGTAATTCACTCAGGTGCTGCTTTGGGCAGGGTCTGTGTTACTTAATCTAATAGCTCTTTTTCAGCTTTGATGTTGATAAAGGCCCCTGAAACTCATCTTCCTTAATTGTATTATAATAGAAAGAGTGCCCTAGGGACAATAACAAAGAACGAACCCCAAAAGACTGAATTCATTTGCTACAATTGGAATGTGTTAGGCTGTGTGATAAAAGCTCATCTGTACACCCACTGAGAGAGAGAGTATCAGGTGGAGTCTTAAAAAATACCCTTCCAGGTTACTCCCAGGTCCATCACAGGAGCCATCAGCCTATCAAAAACCCCATATTTCTACATAGGATCACAGGGGTTCAATGGCAGATGTGGGAAATCCAAATTAAAGACTCAGAGGAACAGATGGTATGTCTGGGCTTTTTCCAGGGCTACCTCAGGAGAGCCTCAAACCCAGTGTCCAGAGATGAAATCCATCAAGATGTGTGAACAGAGCACCTTTTGGACTGAGGAGAGTTACTGCTGAGAAGTATGGGACACATTCTAGACACACAGGAAGAGCATTTTGGGGTGGCACAGGACTTCTTATGGGAGGTTTAGAGGAGAAGACAAAGGCAGAAAAGCGCTGGATCTACTTAATCTGAGGAGCAATGGGCATTGAAAAATAGAGGGATGAGGGAACAGAAATGTTTTGATATTTTGTCATATGCAAATAATTTGAAGGTCAGTAAACTTGTCTGCAAGGGATCAGTGCAGTCTGCCTTCTTTTCTTATTAAACTCCATTTCTAAATAATTTCCTGGGTGAGGGACTCTCTATTTGATGCACATGTGTGTAGGAGTTCTGAGTGCCAGCAGCTGGAGTAGGACCTCAGCTCATAGGGTCCCGTGGATGCAGTACCTGGATAGTGGGTTGAATCTGGCCAGCAGCTGAACTTCCACCCTATCATCTCTCACTCTCCTCTCCCACAAGATGGGGAGAAAATGAAAGGAAGGTGAAAAGACTTGTGGACTGAGATAACGAAAATTTAACAAGGAAGGCAAAAGATATATGTTCAAACAAAACTAGAGGAATTGATTCACTGATTCCATTCTGCAGGCATATGTCCAGCCAGTTCCTGGAAAGCAGGGCCTCAGAATTCCTAATCCCTTCAGAACTGGGAAGTGAAATGTACTTTCTTCTTCTTTCTTCGTGCTCTTTTTTGCTGAACATGGTGTCATATGGGACAGAGTATCTGTCTGGTCAGTGTGGGCCAGTAGTCCTAGGATTGTCCCTATTAATATTTCACATTTTTAGTGTCTCTACAAGCAGTAGAAATCTACTTCTGTTCTTAAATATAGGTCTGGTCGTTCAGAATTAATACCAGATAAAGTGGGAATAGAGTTCTCATAGAGGACACTGGCCCTAAATGTCCTCAGACTAATAATTTGTAGAAAAGCAAGGATGGAGAACATCTGATTCCTCATTTGGCTTTTCCACCTCTCCTTTTCTAAATATATGACTCCTGGCTTCAGTAGAAAGGGGAAGGAAAGAAGAGAGTTCTGCTCCACCATTCTGAAACCTGAGGGGTTCCCATACTCTTCACCTTGCTAAAACAAAACTTCACTGGTAGACATAGTGTGTCTGTAATTAATGTACAAATGAGATAAAACAAAAGTCTCATTAAAAAGGTGAAAGAGCCTGTCTTTAAAACAAAACAGAACAAAAAACAAAATTAAAAACAAAATTAAAAAGGCATGAGGCTTTGGTGACAAGAGTGAACCAGCACCTGGCAGATCAGTTAGTGTGTCAGTAGCCACAAACTAGCAGGTGCAATATTAATAAAAGGCAGAAGAGGACCCAGAGCTCTGTGTGTCATGCCATCAATTCCCTGGATTGTGCTGGATATTGATCATAAATAAATAATCGTTCCATTCTGCTGCTGATTAAAATGTTAGCAAAAATACAAAGTTACAGGAGCAGAATCTAAAACCATACCATAGCTATGAAAAATCCATAAAAGGGGTCAAAACAATTTTCCTCCTGCTTAGTCCTTCTCAGATTAATACAACCTTCTTGTCACATGGATTTTCAAAAGGATAACATGTCTGAAAGATGGTATTTTAAATTTCCATCTGCAAGGGACAAATCATTTTTCTTGAGCATTTGTATTATATTGTATATACATTTGTTTTCATTTTCTGTGGTGTAAGAGCAAACATGGACAGCAAAGTTTATATAAATCATATATAAGCTTACTTATATAAAAATTTAAAGGAGGTAAAAATCGCTTTCTTTCTCAGTATTGAGTCTCTGGATCAGATTTAGCGTGCACTTTATTTCCTTGTGCAACTAACAAAAAATTAGAAAGGTAAAGAAGATTTTTTTTTTGTTGTACTAAAGTCCTTTTTACTTTTTCTCTCTCAAGATTCAGAATATCTCCTCTACAATGTAAGTTCCTACAGCCTTCATTTCAATGAGCAAAATGGCAGATCGATCCTCTTAAAGTCTGTTCAGTGGCTTTACATGAAACTGTAGAACATTATGCTGGAATCAGCTGGCTGTTACGTGAGGTGATAAGATCCAGCTGAGAGATGGCAATAAGTAGCTGGTAGGCACTGACATCTTAAAGTGACAGCCCTTTCTGAAATAACACCAGAACAGTGGCTCACACTGCTGTCTTTCAGCATGATTTATTAGCTCTCATTTAGAGATGCACCTTCATGGTTAAAAAAGTTTTGGATGAAAACGAACTTGTGCCTGCTCACTCGGCACATCGCATTTTCTATGTTGTATTTCACAACAATGTAAAAATTAGCTATTGCAACAACTATATTTGAAATTCCTGAGTCATTGTTCTTTCGTACTGAGAATATTTCTAATTTGTCATGGAAAAAATTATTCGTAATACAGCAATTAAATACATGAACTTAAATAAGAAAAGAAAGAAATTTATAAAGAAATTCATACTAAATTGCTTTTATTTTGAAATAAATAAAATTTTGATAAGGAAATTAAATGGGGAAAAAAAGATTCTCTGGATACGTATTAATTATGTAAAGAGCCTATGACCAGAGTATCTGAGTGTTCATTTAATAAGGAAACAATAAAAAGGAAAATAGTATGAATTTACACTATATTTAATATACAAACTGAAACTCATTCATCTTGAAACGGTATGGGGAACCCAGATCTTTCCCCAGTCAAAAATGAAAGGCATTTTTGTGTTGTTTTGACTGAGGCAAAAGAAAACAAACAAAAAAAACCCCTCTAAATCTTCCTCCAATAGAGTAAAAGTTGATAGTTTATGGAAAAAACTCATCAATTTGAAGCTTTTTGCGGGCAGGAGGGGTTGTGTTTGTTTTTCTGAAACTTTTCAAGAGAACGATATATCGTCAAAACCATGAAAAATTAAAGGATGCTGAAGAATGGAATATTCTAATTTATTTCCTTTAATAAAAATTGTTTTCCCTGTATCCAGTAGTGTTAGAAAAAGGGAAAGAGAAGTTGGATTGTAACACCCTCTTGATCTCATTTTTCTGTTCATCTCTGGATACATGTTAACTTTGCAGCTACATCTTACCTCTCTAAGACTTTGGGCACTTGCCTCTGATTTCAGTACTCCTCAGCTCCTTCAGACCAAAAGGCCAAAGCTGTGGCTGGAGTTTCAGGTGAGGAGCAGTTGCTGTGGTCTAAGCCACAAGTTGCTTTGTCACACGAGGTAGCAGAGTGTATTTCTGGTGCATGGTTACCCATTTTCTCCTTTGCCAAATGGGATAGCTGGGATTTGAGATCCACCTAGCAGCTATCAATGAATTGCAAAACAGTGACTGCAGCTGGCTCTGGGTGAGAGATAAAAGGAGCTTGGTTGTGAGCACAGGAAGGAAAGGGAACAGCTACAAGCAGCCTTCAAGGAAATTGAGCTTTAAAAACATGAAAATACTAAATGAACCACATAATTACCTGGGGAAAGAGGAAGCAAAAATCACAGAATAAATGGATACAACAAAGAAGGAACATTTCAGATTTGTTTATATATTTGTGTACATGTGGATTTTTCAGCATCTGTGAAAGGTCTCAGTAGGACATGGAAAAAGATAGGATACGCTGGGATTTAGCTGAAATATTAACTGGAATTTAGAGAAAACACTAAGAGAAACGTGTAAGATATCATTGATCGTTCCAATGTTCATTTATGGCTTTATTAGATTTTTAATTTGGATATATTACAGTATGAGATATGACAGGTTTTTTTATGTCTTTCAGGGAAAGAGGAATTCTTCTCCAGTAAGTGCTGACATCTCAGTTCAGATATTTGACAATGCTGTAAAAAACAAAAAAACCCAAAAAAACCCAACCAAACAAACAAAAAAATCTAATAACACACTTTTAACAGAAATCTTTAAAATCAAAGTAGATTTGAGACAATCACGACTGACAAATTTACATGAAAGCCACTAAATTTGCATTCATTTACAGCATTTCTCCCCTACTACATCCATTTTAAACTTAAAACACGTAACATTTGTTATGAACACATTCTTCTTATCCCATAATCTATTTTTGATAATAAGAGTTTTTTAAGCTTCATAATACTTCAATCAGAAAATTAATTAATTGGGCTTTTGTGATGTATATCAACCTTAATTCAAAGCTTTATTTCTTGAACAACATACTGAATTTACTCTGGAAGATATCATTTGTATGTCCTGAAGATACTCTACCTTACAGAATAATTTAAATATGAATTTAATAAAAACTTCACCATTGTTTTGGGAGGTTTTTGTGCTTGAAGCAGTGATGTGAATTATGAAGTAAAAGACATTAACAACAGTGAAATCAAATGGGTAAAACTGTGTGTCTTTTTCTCTGGAAAAGTTCATACTATGTCTCTATGGTTGTCATTCTCACAGTCCTTTGAGCAAATCTATGAAGCAGGGGGCAGAAATTCTGCTATGACAAAATATATGTTCTACAAAAATTGCAATTAATTCTATGTCATGGTTGATCAAATGCATTAATTAACATAACCAACCCCCCAAATCAAGGGAAAACTTTCACATCAGCATAGAAGACATAAGGCAAAATTCCTCTTTCTAATTTTTCTGAATCATACTGAGATTATTCAGCATTAAATACAGTGTTAAAAAAATCCAAACTATACAGAGGTGTATTATCTTTGCTAATAAGGAAAATAAAAAATTTAGATAATGTAAACAGGAAAAAGGAAGCCTTTTATAAGAATGATTTTCAAACTATCTCAGAAATCAGTCCACATTAAGTCATGCTCAGATGTGGCCATTTCTCTATAAACATGATTTCTGCAGGGAATAGAAAAGAGAAAAGAAAACTTAGAGCATTATTCTAATCATGTGACTACATGAATGGTATTCACATCTCATGAACAAGCATGAATGTTTTCAGTCATAGAATTTGCCTAAGTGTCATTGTAGTTAGTGGAGATTTAATTTGTGTAACAAATTAGTTCTGAAGACTTGATTGTGTCCTCTCAACATAGGGATGCAGTGCTATTTCAGGGTGACCTGTGACATCCTATCCAGTGTCCAGCTGATGCACTGGGACTTCAGCCTTCTGTATATTTTATGTCAACTCTGACAGTTACTATGACAGAACAAATCTGTGACAGCCCAGGGTAGTCAAATACCACTAGACAATTCATTTCATCTGTAGGTACCTATTGTCTTGATCCAAAAATCACTCTAAGACTTCAGGTTTCAAGAGAAATCCTAAAAATCGGGACCATGTTGACAGATAATATGGAAACATGCTTCTTACATATATGTCTCTTATAGATATGCCACCTCTCTGAGCTGGGGAGAGGGAGCAGGCCTACACCTTTTAAGTATGTTACTTAAAATTATAGATAAACATTTAAAAAATTGCTGCTTAAAAAAGAATTCCACCTATTATGTTTTCACTGATTTACCATTCTGAAAATATTTGTAGCAGATTTACACATTTCATACAGATGTACAAAGCTGTAACCCTACATTCACATATGTACTTTATTTATTCTCCTGTGCTTCTTCACCTCATACTCACATTCACAAGAGAATAACAGCCTATTAATAAAACCAAAGACTAGTGGAAGTCTAGCAACTAAATTCTTATTTCTCAGTATTTTTGCAATAAGTAATATGTTTAACTTACTCCTTAGTACCTACTGGGAAAGCAATCCAATGGTCGAAATACTCTTTTTTCCTCAGCTGGAAAAACTGCAACATATGTTTCATAGATCCCTTTGGAAAACAGGATTCTAGCTGATATCTAGAAGAGATACTCCAATAATTAGATTATTAAATTGTCCACCACTAGGTGTGCTCAGCTAACGATGCCAGTGAGGATGTCACTTTAGGTGCTGGTGGGTGGCAAATACTGCAAGACATTTGCCTGCAAGTAAGTCCTGGGAGGCAAATCATACTTGGGCAGATGAACAATACAGGGAGAAAAATGTGAAAATGTTTCTAAAGGGCAAGGCAAACTCACACTCCACTGTTAGAAATGTTATACCATGTTTGCAACCAGCTATCAAATTACGAGGAACTGTGGAAACCTTTGAAATAACATAAAAGGAACAGGTGAGTTCCATCTAAAGAAAATAAAATTCAAACATAAAATAAAGTTTATGACGAAGTTTTAAACTTAAGACTGAGGAAAATCCAACAGGTGTACAAGGGTGAAGTAATAAAATCTCTGCAGTATTACAAACCCTGACAGAAGTCAATAATGTTGAGGAAGGTAATAGCAATATGAGCAATCTCTATAAATAAGACTCTATTGAAACAAAGCACATAAAAAAATTGATAACCAGAACCGCACCAAATATATAAGTGATTCTATGTGAATTACAGAAATGTAAAGAATTTGGTAGCCAAGATCAAAGTCTCAACTTTAAATAAGAGTATTGTGGGACTAGGGATTGAAGAATATGATGGAAACCACATAACCAGAGCAGCACTCTACTTTGGATGCTAGCAGACAATTTACATTAGGAATGGCAGAAGCTGCATGTGTGGAAAAGTGGCACTGTATGTTAAAAGAAAGATTAGATTAAGATATGGAAATACACAAAGCAAAATAAACACTGACAAGGAACATAAAATTTATTTGTAGAAAAATCCTGTACCCAAATAGCATAGTATAGCAGTAAGGCTGTACTATCATCTTGGAACACTTAAATATGAAATACTGGGGAAAATATTTTTGCAGGTGTAAGTAATGAGTGTTATATCTATTAAATTTCCTTAATGAAGTCAAATAACATATGCCTTTATGTTATCAGACTACTTTCTCCACATAGAATTCCAGGAAGCTTTCTGGAAAGATTCTCTAAAAAGTCACTACAATGTTTTATAGTAACAAAAGGAAGTTGCACAGATAGATTAATAACTACATTTTAAAAAGGGCAACAAAGGACTAGTTATATCATCTAGTCTGCTGGATTCAAGTTTAGAAGAATAAACAATGAAATTTCAGAATCATTTCCTCAAAGATTTCTGCTGGTCAATGTATTCAGTTGATGAATAGTTAGGTGATAAAAGCTTACTGATAGCGTGTGATTACTGGGAGAGTTAAAGAAGGATCTTGCACTGCTAAGTGTCTGCTAAATACAATGGCAGATAAAATTTGGTGCTGAGGTGAGAAAAGTACACATGAAGAACACCAGAAATTTCATGTCTACAATTATTTGCAGTTATTTCATATCACTTTATTTAAAATAAAAAAAAAAAAAAAAAAAAAAAAACAACAAAAAAATCCTCAACCCACAACATATCAGCTTGAAGCTGAGCAATGATTAAAAATACAATTAGAATCATTAGGAAAGGAACAAAATACAAGTCATAATTACCTCACTGCATAAATCTAAGTGGATTCATATTTTGTCTACCAATTATAATAAAGACTTTCCTGCCTCAAAAAAAGGATACAGAGGAACAAAAATAGTGCAGTGAGAAAACACAAGATGTTCATAATTACAGAAGAGCTTACATGTGAAGAAGGATTGAATAAACTAGGATTCCCCAAAAAGGAAAAAAAAGAAGACAGATGGGATTATTATATGTATCTGTTAAAAAAATGAAAGCCCTAGAGACTAAAGAGGTATTGTTTTAAAAGTAAGACAAAAAAGTCTTTGAACTCTTAAGTTAAAATAACCCACCACGCAATGAGAAAAAGAAAAGTTTTGATTTGTTTTCTTTTTGAGAAAGGGACTTTATATTCACTTTTCATGCCTTCAGGACACCGATAGACTTTGTAACCTCTTTCACTGTCTAGAATTTTGGCAGTCTGTACTCCAGATCAGCTCCAGTATGGTGCTGCTGTAACCTTAGGTCAGACTGCTGGGAAAAGAGCTGTGTGAGAAGCATTAATTGCATTCCCCCATCCTTCATTTCAGAATTGGATTTAAGTTCACAGCCTTGCCCTTGCCTGATCTATATTGCAGGTGTACCTGTGCTTGGCTGCGTGTCTTGCTAACAGTGACCTGCTAACTTGACTGGCTGCCTTGATTATTGCCCTGCTTTAACCAAGTTTGGGCTTGCTCACCAGTCTGGGCTTCTTGAAACTGGTTATTGACGACGTTTCTGAGCAGCCTGTTCAGGATCACTGGGATAAGCCCCTTCATGGGGCCACCATCTCTGCTTGCCTTGCTGTCCCCCTCAGCTCTTCACCCACACACAGAAAAATGACATCACAGGATACCGTGGAAGGCAGAAAAAGACCTATGCATGCCCTGTTCCTCCACTTATGACACAGGATTAAACTTTTATACTACTTTGTATAAACATTGGAATGCTTTCTGTAGAGGATTAGGGCCAAACCATTGTAATGACCAGGGCCTACAAACCCTTGCCTAATTGGTAAATACTCTTTATTTATGTTTTCTGTTGATATATTTGGTTCTGGTGAAAGATTATTAGTTGATCGATCTATCTATCTATCTATCTATCTATCTATCTATCTATCTACATATATATACATATACATACATAAGTACAAATACAATACCAATTGTGGTCATTCTAAAGTGCAGTATTTCTTGATGCTATTTAGTGAAGTTCTACAACTTAAATGCTTTTTGCCACATGGTTTCACCCAGACTCTTCTATGTTCTAACGCAGTTTAATAAAACAGACCCTTGTTCTGACCAGGAAGATAACCATAAGCCATTTTTAAATAGGTCTTCAGGAACAAAGAACTAGTAAAAAAAGAGAAGAAAAACCCCAACAGATAAAAGTATTATAAGTGATCATTTTGTTGGGGAAAAATGGCTGGTGTGTTTTGAGCAAAACTGTGAGCTCTGGGAACAAAGGCAAAAAACGTTAGGGAAAAACACACATACACTTTGGTAACTGTAACCACAAGTTTGTTAATAGGAAATTAATATACTGTGATATCCAATGTCTTATATAGATTTGAACTCAATTCTGTTGGATCTTATCTGAAATCCTTAAATTATACATTATTAGACATTTTGGAGAAAAATTCTGTCTTTCAACAAGTAGAAGTTTACACATGAAAACTTTTTTTTCTGAAATTGTTGCAATGCAAAAATTATTTTTAAATGTATCATTTTTCGTAATTCAATCTTTTCCAAAACAAGCAAACGAGCACCGCTTGAATGAATTTTTTTTGACTAGTTGTAGGGTTGTTAGGGTTTTAGGAGTTCTCCTTTTGTTTCCCTTTTCCCTTAATGAATTTTTCCAATACATGTTGCCAGGAGACACTAATGATTGGATACTTAAGAGAGACAAAAGACCCTGGCCACAGGGGGAGGGGTCCTGATGGCCACTCTCTTTCACCTGGGGTTTTCTCGTGCAGGGCAGAGATGCTGCGAGATTTGAACTGGGAAAAAGGGGCTGGGTGCAGGCCCTGGCACTCCTGCTCTCTTGGCTTTTGGAGGGGAAAGGAGCTGCAGTCACTGTGGAGAGAATTCGTCACCACTGCAGGATTCTGCTTTCTGCTGCCTTCCTTCTCCCGTGAGTGGAGCTCTGCTTGCCGGAGCAGCCCTTGCACTGGGACCCCGTTTAACACCCTGCCTCACTAAGAGAGGGACCTTTTTTCACCATCTGCCGGGGTGCCCCAGGGGAAAACCCTGGGATCCCCAGCCCACCTCTCCCTGCCCTGCTGGGAGCTGGGCCGCTGCTGCCCTGCCCCCACTGCTCCTCTGCCACTGCCCCAAGCCTCCGCTGCACTGCAGCTCCGCACCCCCTGCCTGCCGAGACCTCCCAGGGTTCCCGCTGCAGCTCTGGAGTTTGATACATCTCATCTACCACCCGGGATTTCATGCTCATCCCTGCTGTTCCAGCCTGCTGCTCCCGAGGGTCCGGCTGGGGCTGGGATCGGCTGCCCCTGGGGGTTTGTGAAACCTTTCTTCCATCCCTTCCCGGCTCGGCCCGGCCGCCATTACCGCGTGCTCCCCGAGCCCGCGCCACAGCGCCCCCTGCAGCCGCGGGGGAACCATCGCACCCGCCCTGCCCGCCGGGAGCCGCCAGCGCCCCTGCCGGCGGTGAGCGGAACTGCACCGAAGGGGAAAGGGCCTGAGGCCGAGAGAGGCCGGCACCGGGTTCTGGTTCTGTTTGGTGTTACTGACACCGTTATTGGTGTGTGTGTGCCTGGATAGACATAGATCAGTAAAGAACTGTTATTCCTGTTTCTCATATTTTTGCCTGAAAGCCCCTTAATTTCAAAACTATAGTAATTTGGAGGGAAGTGGGCTACATTTTCCATTCCAAGGCAGGCTCCTGCCTTTTTGGCAGATACCAGTCTTTCAAACCAGGACGAGGGTGTTATTAAAAAAATAAGTAATATTGACCCTTAAAGTATCAATAAATAAATACATAAATTTGAGATCAAGCAATAAACATGATAACCATACAGAATAATCACACAGTTCTGCATTCACCATTAAAAATATTTCCCAACATATGACTGTCAATGACAGCAATAAAGAGCAAGCTTACACCTCTTCTAATTTAGATTTTTGAAAAACAAAAATGACAGCAAATCCTATATTATTATGTACCTAGCAGTAGTCCTTCTATTTTAAAAAATGCCTGCTCATTGGTTTTTAAACAAATACCTGTCCAGAAGCGTGGACTAACACAGTATAATAACAATATCTCTGTGGAAAGCATGGCTTAGTAATCCTTTGCAGAAGATGAAATTTCTCATGTAAAGTGTTTCCGTGGGAGAGAGTTGTTGAATTGTTTAAAAAAATTCTACCTACACGTTTTAACTTAAAATGACTGTTTCACATTACTGTTGATAGACTAACACAGAGGTTAATACTGAGAACTGCCTGTATACATGGCCTTCATTAACACCATATAATTATACTGAGATTTCTTGAGCTTGACTTGTCAGATAAGATCTTATCTAGATGAATGGTTTTTCTTGCTTTGAATGCTTGAATGAATCTGAGAGGCATTTGGCACTTGGCAGCCTACATTATGACATGCTATCAGCCAAATAGTGCAAAGAAAAAATTAATTATTTCAAAGAAGAAATACATGATAGAAATATTTTAAAATGTAACAATAGTTGTGTTAGCTTTAAGGAGAGAAAAAAAAATTACAAAGCGGAGACAAGTCCAGTGAAGAAGAACATCTTTCTTCAGAAACTTGCAACAAGGTTACCTATCAGTGAACACAGCTGTCAACTATCAATCCCCTGCTGAAACATTATTTGGAGAAAGGAAGTTAAAGCAATTCATGAAATGTTCTATTGTCCTCATCCCCATAAATTAATGCAACCACTTTTGCTGTTATTGTCATTGTCTTCAGGGTGTTTCTTGACATAGTTTCTTTCAAGGGTAGTCAGAAGACAAATTGCATATTGAGATAAAATGCTGGAATGCTTTTTTTTCCCCCTATTTCCCTTTAATTTCACCCTCATTATGTGGCTATGTCATTCACTTGGTTACCTGATTTTGGGCAGTCTTATCACAGCATAGAAATGCAGTTGTTGTTTTTTAAGAAAACTCAAAACTTAGAGAAGTTTGGCCAATGTTTATAGAAGAATTATATTTAAATTTGGTTCAGCAATAGTGGGATAAGTGGCTGCTCTAATGTATAAAGACACATAACAGAAATTTGACGGATTCATGTGGTGATTTGCTGTAGGCACCTTTTAAAAATATTACCTTGTCTGCTCTTTATACTCTCCTGAATATAAAACACATAAAGCATAGTATTTGTTAGATTTTTTCAGTAACTGTACTTATGTCAGGGAATCATGGACTCACAGAATAGATGGGATTGAAAGGGACCTGCATCTAGGAGGATCATCTAGTCCAGCCCCCCTACTGGCAGCAGGTTCACCCAGAGTAAGTTGCACAGGATTGCAAGCAGGTGGGTTTTGAACATTTCCAGAGATGACTACTTACTATACATGCAGTATAGTCTCTCAACATTTTTATACCAATGTAACTTGCGATTTTTCTCTGCTTGACATTAATGCAGATTAAAATATAATGTTAATTAAAAACACAGTAATTCCTCCAAAATAGCTCTACCTGACCACTTTGATTACCTCTAAAACAAGAAAATACAACAATCCCTAACTTTTCTTTGTCTGTGAGTACAGGCGATTTGGTCTCTGAATCTAAATTTTAAAGAACACGCATACTACAGTGAACAGTCAGATTTCTTCCAGGCTTGTGATCCACTTCTAATTACTGGGATCCCATATGTGATCATGATCCCGAATTTTGGAATCTGTGGGCTAGACAAAATCAGAGAAGACTCTTCTCAGAAAAAGAACCAAAACCACACAAAAAACCATGCAAAACTACACAAAACCACTGCAAAAAAACCCTGAAAAAAAGTCCAAAACCACAAAAAAAAAAAAACAAAAACCCGAACAACAAAATCACAACAACTATATGCATTTCTACAATGAATTGATGGGGAGCAATTCTGTGCTGCCACACACTGTTTTTAGATACCAGGATCACAGCAAGCTAAAATAAATAATTCAACCATCTGATATTGGTGCTTGTTTTAAATCTTTAGAAACAGTTAAAGCAGATAATTTTAGAGTATGGCCAATCTCAATTTTCCCACTTATTCTATGTGCAAAGAATGTAATGAAATATCTCTCTCCATATCCTCTCTCAGTCTTCATTGAATGTCATCTTTTTAGGACACAGACTAAGTTCTAGCCTGTCTTACCAAGGAGTCTAGCTCAAAAAGAGAAAAAAAAAAAACCTGTTGAGAATTCTAAGTGCCACAACAATGTAAATTATGCAAATATTTTATGGCATTAAAGCCTCAAATAATGAAAAGATATATATTTTAATGCTAGCATGCTGTAATATGTGTCCAATAAAACTCTTATCTCCAAACTTATTACTACAGTAAAAATAATCACAAATGCAATTTGATAATCTGTCATCATACAGTTATTTTGAAATTGAAAATAACATAAATGCTTCCCACCACTATTATTTAGCCCCTAGGTTAATTGCTTATGAATGATAGACTAAGCCTCTGGACCTTATCCTCTTGAGAGGATACTAATGCCCTTTTGTCCTTTAATTTAATGCTCTGTTTCTCTTGGTTTTAAAGAAACAAATACTACAACAGAAAATAATCTATTAATTTGTGTGTCCCTTAAAATTGTGTTAATCCTTACAACTGTGGAAATCCTCAATCCTGAGGAAAGTTAGATTAATTATCAAAGAGAAACAGTGAAGATATTCATTGGACCTTCTCTCTCTATTTCCATATCCACAAAAAGCAATGTTTGTCCACTATAACTGTTTTACTCTCTCTCTCTTCATTTCTGCAGACCTTTCAACCTAGATCAAATTACTAGACTCAAGTATTTTCCTCATTTTTCAGGCATTTTCCAGAGTGACTTTAAAATATTATTGAAAATTTTTTTGTAGTTATAAAGTGTGCTTACACTACAGCAAGTGATCTAGATTATACACCAAACTGTTGAAGGAGGTGACAGATATTTTGAATCGTAAACTGCATTTTGTAGCAATGTGGTGTGAGACTCCTAACAGAAATCATGGACCTATAGCAAAGCCACTGTAAGCAATTATCATTTTCCATTATGCACCTGATAAATACTGTTTTTATACTCTTATCAATATTGCTTTCAAGTCATTGCTATCTCTTGTTTTCACTGATTGCTGTGTTAGCAGACTGGTGACGGGCAGTGAATGACTGCAGTCAGCATTGGCAACCAGCAAAGATCTTTGTAGAGGGATAATATCCAATAAACTAGATATTATTAGATATAGTGGGGATAAACTAGAATAAAATGCTTGAAACAGGACCTTGCACCAGCAAATAGATGCTTTTCCTACACTATAATCCACTTGGGGAATTTGATCAGATTATTTCTGTATTATATCTAGATTAGCTAAATCTGGATAGCTAGGTTTTTTAAGATTTGGACAACTTCCAGGCATTAAATGCAAGTTTCGTTAATTTCTCAATATGATAAAAAGTCTATTCAGTTTGGGAATCTACTCTCTAAACACACTTTTTGATGCATGGTTAAGACAGTTTTATGATTCAGTAACACTGAAACAGGCAAATTAATAGGACCTTTAGAGATTTGTTAATCAAACTTTTGAATTGTGGATAGTTAATAGTCCTTAGCAATACTTGACATTTAAAGTATTTAACAATTTACAAACATTGAATAATTACAGTCTCAGCTTCTTCAGGTGCTAGGAGAATCATTTTAGCATTAATGTGCAGACAAGGAAACTGAGGCAAAGGCAGCTTTGCAGTTTGGGAATATCCTGCTGATTGCAAAGAGATAATATCACTATCCACACCGCATTGATCTGGGAATTTACAAAAAATGCTAAGGAAACATTGGGCAAGGTGATACTATTCTACCATTTTTCACAGTATGCAATGTAATGGTGGAATATCTGTTGTTGAAACGTCTGTATATTAGTTGTAAGAATGAATTGCTCAACAATAATTTCTGCTACCAGTGAAGATGTACGGGTTCAAAGGGAAATCCCATTCATATGCTTTGGATGGGAAGGTAAAGAGGGATTTTGGAGTATACACTGTAAAACTAGAAAGTCAATATTAAACAAACAGGTGAAAATAAGAACAGTAAAAATTTTATATAAATGGTAAAGAACTAATAGCTCTGGTAGCCTATGCCATTGCTAGGGCAAGCTTTATTGGTTCTTTTTGTTATTTGTGATTTTTAGGAGTCTTTTGAAAAGAGAAAGTAATGTGTACACATTATTGGCTAAAGCCAACATTTAGAGAACTGTTACAGTAAAGCTCTTTGTACATATTAATAACTCCACTGATATTGACTAGATCATTCACATAAGCAACGGTAATCTAAACATGTAAATTTTCAGGACTAGTATGTGGATTTAAGACATCCTGAAGCTTGTAAAAAAAATATTCTGTTGGTGACATCAGGGTTTGTTTGGTTTGGTTTGGTTTGGATTTTTTTTAATTTTTATTTTCTTAGTGTTCCATTATCTTGCTTTAGACGCAAATTATTGTACTGGAAAGAAATTTTAAAGAATTAATTATGGAATTACAACAAACAGGATTTTAATATAATTAATTTTTGCAATGAACTTAGTCTGAAAAACTTGCTCTGATTGAGCTGATAAGATAAAACAAAAAAAGTGAAGTATTGTGAAGTCAGCTAAAGAAACATTATTCACATTATAAAAACGAACTCCAGTTACAATTCAGAATCAAATATGACATTTGCTTTGTATTGAACCATATCTATTTTAACAGCTACTGAATAGACCTTCAGATTTTATTTTGTAATTTCTAATACATTCTGAGATTTTTGTATATATACTAGTTACTTCTTGAAAAGCCAGATGCATTCAAAATGAGAGACAATGGTATACCATCTGAGTTCGCAAAAAGCCCACCTGTTTAGGGGGTCCTATCCTTTAGGATAATTCATACTCCACTCTCTTGAAGACCAGCTTCACAAGAGGTTTCCCATAACTAAACGGGATTTAATCTCTCAAGATAAAATTAAATTCTTCATAAACTTAATCAGATAAGACCAATAAATTTTTCTGCTAGGACAGACAGAGATTTATGTTTTTTCTGATAGAAATTACCCAAAAAAACCCAACCCTCATCACTGTTACATAGTGTTGAAAATTTTGCTTTGATTATTCTTACATACTTTGGATGAACTATTCATAGCAAACAATTTACAGAGTGAATTTCGGTTTGAGTTTTCACTCATTTATTCAGTATTTTCTTTTTTCCCTTATTCTGGAAATACTTGGCAAACTACCTTTTATTACATTGCTGCATAGCTTATTTAAAAACCAATCTGATAGGTCAATTTCATAGAATCATAGCATCATAACTGTTGGAAAAACCTCCAAAAACATTAATTCCAACCTTTGACCAAACACCACCATGTCAACTAAAACATAGCACTGAGTTCCACATCCAGTCATTTCTTGAACACTTCCAGGAACAGTGACTCCACCACCCCTGTGGGTAGTCCATTTGAATACCTGACCTCCCTTTCAGCGGAAAATTATTCTTGATGTCCAACCTGAGATTGTCCTGGTGCAGCTTGAGGATGTTTTCTCTTGTCCTGTTGCTGGTTGCCTGTGAGAAGTCAACACCCACCTGGCTATAACCTCTTTTCGGGTAGCTGTAGAAAGTGAGAAGATCTCCCCTGGGCCTGCTCTTCTCCAGGCAAAACAACCCCAGCTCCCTCAGCTACTCCTTACAGGACTTTTTAGCCCTTTCTCTGGACATATTCCAGCACCTCAATGTCTGTATTGTAGTGAAGTTTCCAGCAGACACATGGCAAGTTAAGATCTCTCACAAGAAAAAGAGCAAGTGATCATGAAACGTCAGCCAGCTGCTTATAGAATACTTCATCCACTTTCTATGAAAGTATTGTAGTCGGCCTGTTTTCTTTGGATATGCCTTAATTTTTATCTCATAATTAAATATTCATGCCTCACAGTGTGTGATATCAGTATGATACTGATTCTGATTTTGGAGATGAAATTGAGAAATGTTAGAACAAGATGAGAGAACAAAGGAGTTTGCAAAACAACTCTGTGAATAAACAGAGAAAAGAAAAGTTTTACAACATTGTTCTTGACATTCAAAGAACATCTTCAGATACATTAAAAAATTCTTGACACGCTTCTTGTATATTGTTTGTTTGTTTTATTTTGCAGCATGCACAGCCTGCAGTTATCTGTATGATGACAACAAAATTCAGGTTGGTAAGTAAATATTAAAGACATACATTGATCAAATGAACATGGAATCTTGAGTTATCTCAGCAAAATAAGTGAAGGATAAATAATTAGCTCAGTTGGTTAGACAAAGGTGCTAATAATGCCAAGGTCATGGGCTTGATCTTATGGGCCATTCACTTAAGAGCTGGACTTGGTGATCCTTGTGGGTCCCTTCCAACTCAGACTATTCTGTGATTCTGTGAATGAATGCAATTCAGAATTAAATACTGATGCTCGATTCATACTTCTTGAGAAACAGCATGTCCCTTATACTGACCAGAAATTGCCTAATAACATAGATATCCATTTGTTTGATAATGAAAAATCAACTGTAACAGACATATTTTCAGTACTGAAAAAATTGTCTGGGTTGTCTAAAACTTATGTCTGATTAAAAAACCTCAACTATATAAATTATATAAATTATATTAAATAATTAATAAAGTAAAATGAAAATAACATATTCTGTGGCATGATCCAAAATGAAATGGGTCCTTTTATTTTTATTTTGTGCTTGGCCATCTTTTACTCAATATCTCTCATAGTTTCCCTCTTCTTTGTGTGAAGGGGAAGAGGACAGAAAAACAGTTAGGGGAACAGTATTTTCTTTCTGGTTATTTAAAGGGTTAAGAAAATTATGGTAAAATGTTACGTATTTGTAACCCTGAAAAAAAAAAAAAGAGCATGAAGAAAGAGAAAGAATACTTTGTCATATATTTTTGAGGGAAAGTCTGGGGTAATACAAATGACTTGCTCAGCATCTGTTGGGGGTGAACAAAACAGCATAAACACATTGACAGAGGAAAAGCTCAGAAGACGTATTTTGACTGTATAGTACAAACTCCTGAACTGAGTTCAAGGCTGCAATACTTGTTTTTATTTTCATCCTTCCTTTTACATACACAGTTTTCAGAGATTTTTGCTATTTTACAAGGGGTTTTATGTTAGGACCATTTCCTTATGGATGAAAATGAACTGAAAGAAAAACATAACATAAGTGTTTTGATAAAAACACTTATCAAAATTTTAAAAAAACCCTAATATTTGCTTTATTGCTCTACCTAGTGGAAAACGAATTTCTAGATCTAGGAGAGAATTACTAAAAAACAGTTTCCTCATTCAACCAGTCCATTTATTATTTTCTGCAGAGAATTTCAGGTCATAATTTTCTATGATATAACACCTGTAAAAATATTTTTTTGTCATTTAATACAACGACGTTTTATCTGATTGTTTTACAGCTGACTGGATGTTGGGTTATACTTAAAAAACAGGACCCCACATATCTCCATAGTGCTCTGGAGATACACTCCATAACTTCCACATCTGCTCATAATTTAAAACCAGAATTAGAACATAAATCCAGAGACTCCTGGTTTTATTTCATGAATCAGTGACAAAACATGGTGTCTTGGTTTCCACTAGGGTAGGGTAATTTCTTCTCAGTAGCTATTACAGTACTGTGTTTTGGATTCAGAATGAAAATGGTGTTGATAACATGCTGATGTTTTGGCTGTTTGTTGTAAGGTTTATCCTAAGTCAAGGACTTTTTTTCTTTGTCTCATGCTCTGCCAGTGAGGAGGGATGCAAAAGAAACTGAGAGAGAGCATAGCTGGGACAGGTGACCCAAAATGACCAAAGAGATTTCCACACCTATGAATGTCCTGCCCAGTATATAAACCGGGGGCAGTTACCCAGAAGGGAAGATGGTCTGAGTTCAGGAAGGGGGGTTTGACATCAGTCAGTGGGTGCTGAGCAAGTTTATTGTACATCAGTCCTTCTTCCCTTTTTACTATTATTATAATAATAATAATAATTAATCATCATTACTGTATTTTACTTTCTTTTCAATTACTAAGCTGTTCTTATCTCAGCCTACAAGTTTTACTTTGATTTTTCTCCCCATTCCACTGGTGAGAAGAGCAGCCTGTGGGAGCAGCTGAGTAGTGCTTAATTTCCAGCTGGGCTTAAAGCACAACACATGGTTCAGCTATCACTGTATCTAACTTTAAAATGTCACTTACTTCAAAATGTCCCTGCTTCTTATAAGTTTACAAGTGCTTCGTGAATGTGTCTAGCTCCTACAAGGCTGAATGACTGGCACAGGGATGGCCAGTATGATCTTTCATGTTTATCAAGTTCTTCAAAACAGGAGAGAGGTATTGAACAATTACCATGGTTACAAGTTCAAAAATTACCACCCAAAACAAGAATTCAAGCTAAAAATTTAATTATTCCTGAATTATTAATAAATACCTATGCAGTATACAGGACAATAATAATAACAACAACAACATTGAAATCTAAGCTCTTATTTTAAATGTCCTGAAATCCCACATGCCCCATGAGGAAGTCGGAAGAACCAAATTCTCAATTAGAAAAGGCTTAAAAATAGATTGAAAGTTGACATTAAAGTAGAAAATGTCACGAGTTATCATCCATTCCCCTGCTCTACTTCCTGAAAAACAAAAATTAAATCAAGCAATCCCCCCACTCCTCCAACACCACAAAAATAAAAGCCACCCCAAAGCCCAAAATATACTGCTACTAGTCTCTTTAATTTTCTTCTAGCAATATAAAAACATCCTAAGTTTCATAAACCAACAAACAGTATAAAAATTAAAAAGGCATTTTCATATTAACATTTGCAGGAAATAAATTACTCTGCTCTTATACTGATATTTACATGAAGCATAATTAATACTTTCAGAGAACTAGCAAAGAGTCTTATGGAAACTTGGTTCACAACTGTATTAATGTATTTAATTGGGTGCTTCATTGTTAAAATGAAGAGGCATTAATTAGATATGAGAGATCTGAAACCGGACAAGAGATGTGTTTGGATTCCCAGAATAGCTTATGAGATTTCCGGTGTCAGAAAAATGAAGTAGAGCTTACAATGGGGTATGCAGAAAATTAAGAATTACCAAATGGTTTTACACAAAAGCTAGGATGCCATTTCTCAGCAGCATAGACAAGATACAGGCAATGAGACACACAGAATTTAGACTTGGCCAAATAAACTTTATTTTAAAAATTTTATTTGACTAATTATATCAGATACCTGTGTCAATTAAATTCTGATTTTTAAAAAATTGTTATTATAACTGTTAAAAGTTGGAAATCCTAAGAGGCTTGGATTTTATGGGGCACTGAGACACTAGAATGAAATAGCTGTGGAATTTGTAACCCGGAGTTATGGAATCAGTCCACTGTGAAAAAGATGCGAAAGACTGGAACTAAGGTAGTCAACAGATTATGTTAAGAAGACAGGAAGAATTAAGTTCTGCTCTAGAGGAAATTTTTCTCTCACCTATCATGAGCACTCGGGTAACCTGAGCATTTCATTATTCTAGGACTAGCTGTAGGTGCTTCCTTCTAATATGCAGTAGACAAGTGATTAAAGCACTCAGTGATAATGTGTATATGCAAATTAAGTATTTAATAGGATAAAGATGGTAACTATCTTCAGTGGCTGTTCATGAGCACACTCGCACATAGCATGTGACAAGTTTCTGTCAAAGCCACGTGTTTTTAAACAAAACTGAACATTTTTCAAAGGTTTAGCACAGATCAATCCATATTAACTCACAAACTGTCTGGTCAGCTAGGTGGCCCCTTTAGAAAGAGCAGACGTAGAGAAAGATCCCAGCTCACAAAGATGAATGAAAGGGATTGGAAGTGGAAAGCCTCCTTCACAAATAAGTAGGTGCTTGGTAGAATTTCTTTAAAACCAGCTCTGAAGTTTCAGACCTGGTAAAATGGAAACTGATAACATTTTTGGACCATGCACATATTATTTTTTTTAGAATATATTATTAATTTGATGCTTTAATCAGAATATATAATGAACACCTAAAAAACATAGATGTTATTTTTCTCAGAATGATTTGTTTTGATGGCATACTCTGCCATGAGTAACCTTTTTAGAACACCAATAAAACCAGTCAATATTTTCTTTAAATTGTGTATTTGAGTTCAAGGAGAGCTCACTCAGTAAGCAGTTTAGAATTATCTTTCTGAATAGTCTGCTGTTAGTCTCCATTATGTCAAGTTTGAGGGTATTAAAAAGTAGAGAGAAAGAGAGATAAGAGAAACAGATATATTTCATCCATTTTGAATCTTCTTATGTTGTTTACATATTCTGATAGTGCAGGATGACTCCTGCTGTACGTGCAGGAATCAACTGTGGATACATCTAGCAGCAAATGCTCCTGGTCATCAGTTTCCATATCAATCCTATTGCATCGTGAAGACATTAACTGGAAGAAATTTGAGGGGGGGTATTTTGCCACAAATCTGAAAGCATTAGTGCTTTTATACTGTTGCTTCAGGAATTACCTTTGTGGGCAGCACTTCACTGCTACAGCAATCAGTTCCAAAGGATACTACTACTTTTCTGCTCCAAGTTAACACAGAAACAGTAAAGCATGAGAGAGCTTTAGCTTTATCCAGGGATGTATGAATTAATATTGATATAGGACATATTTTCTACTCCTGAGGAAGAGAGAAACTGAAGAATAGATTCTGACTATTGGCTTCACTTTGATGTTTAGCTCTTCTTTTGGATCTGCAGAGATAACACACTATACTTGAACATGGTTTAATTACCATGTCCTGCTCTCAATGTGAGTTTTCTCTGTCCTAATAAATTGAGAAGGATGTATCTATTCTGTGTGTTCTGAGAATATTTTGCCAAGATTTTTCCTTATGATGCAGAATTGCAACTTATAAATGCTGAAATAGAGTTGTCCCCAGTATGACTATCAAAAGAACCGTAAGAAAATATAGATATAATATTTTCATAAGCTCCTGATCAACTGGATGGTAAAATTTACCAGTGAACCTAAATGTATTGCTTTTAAAGTTCTTTGTGTACACATATAATTTTCTAAAACAAATATTATTGGGATGCTACCTCTGAATGTTAAATAAATCTGAACATTTTTACAACATAATTTTTTTCCTGATCTGATGCTATGGACTATCTGAATAGGCCAATCCTACTCCCCTTAAGAAGATAAATATTTTATTTTGTAGTTTTTTGTCCCCCCAGCCTGGGACCATGAGTTCCTATGCTGGGATAATTAAAAGGAGGTTTGAATCAATAGCAAAAGGTCAAGGTATGTTTTCAGCTGAATTGCTGTCAGAGAAATGGTACTGTGAGGAGGTACCTGAAGTTTTTAATGTTAATTATTTTTTTAGGCTAATATTCTTAGAAAATAATCTAATGGAGCATAAGCAGTTCTGCAGTGCATTTCCAAATATAGTTTTGACTTCTTTTAAAGGGAGAGGGAACAAGAGGTCTAATCTGAATCAAATGGGTAGCCTTCTTATAGCAAATATCAGTTGACTGGACCATAATAGCTCTTTTCAATCTATATTCAATTATTTGTTAAAACCAGCTTGTACATGGCCTGTCTAGCATAGTATTCTGGTGATCACAGACCTAAAATTACTACTCTAAATGGACCTCTTACCAATGTACATGGTGATTTCTTTTTCAGAAAATAAATAGATGGTAGAGCCATCCCACAGCAAGATCTATTCATGTTTGCAGACAACAAATTATAATTTTTATATGAATTATTCTGTTCCTTGTTGGTTTTGTAACCTAGCTACAATTACCTGAAATGGCACAAATGACACACACAACTCAGAAATATTAACTCAGATGATAGAGAACCTAAATATTCTTACAACTAAAATGGTAAGAATATTTTGGATTCAGAAATGTTTTCCTGCAGTAGACATTTAAATTTCAGTGTGTGGCAAAATAAGTGAAATTTTTTTGCCACATGCAGGTACAGTAGCTGCCCACCTCTTGCTTTCAGCACAGTCATAAGCTGGTAAACAAGAGGAAAGGGGTGGTTATATTCAGAGGGCTATACATGTATGTGTGTATCTGTGGTAGGTTGAAACTTAGTTGATGGACAAGTAGCTAACCCAATGAGAAGCCGATGATGCTTCTGTGATTTGCATGTTTAAAGGAGTGCTAGCATGGGAATTTTCTGTTTTGTTCCTGCTCTCCCACTGAGTGGGGAGGGGGAAAGCGGGCCATGGGTTCTGTCCCTGGAGTGGGCCCAGGCCCGGCCCTCCCCCTGGCGCAGGAGGCCCAGGTCACTGAGAGAACAATCCCAGAGCCGCAGGCAGCCGAGAAACAGCTGTGAGCTGCAGCGCAGCTGAGATCATTGTGGTGCGGCTTCTGGGGCCGGTGGCCTCCCCCCTGCCCCCGACCCCTCCGCCTCCACTTTCACGCGGCCTGCACCAAAACAAAAACCACCACACGCAGCCAACAGCGAAAGACAGGGCGGGTTCTTCCCTGATGCCTGGCCCGAGTGAGATCAACTTCACAGCGCAAAAAAGAAAGGGAGAGTAAGTTCACATGGGGCGAAGCTAAAATGGCCACGCCAAGGTCAGTATTAAAGGGCAGGAAAAGAGGGCAGAGGCTCTTCCAGTGCCAGAGCTTAAATTCTTCTTGCAAGCCATGATAAAGACTGTAATATTACAAACTGTTTCTCTGTAATTCTTGAAGTACATTGGGGGATGTAGAAATTCACGTTCAGCCTGTGAAAAGAAGGTGCCAGAGCCTACAGATGCTGTGAAAGGCTTTTAGAGATTGAAGAAGGGAATCTTTGCTTTCAGGCTGGAATAGCTCATCCTTAAAAGACTAAAACCCCATGTTATGGCCCACGCTGGCAGTCTGTGAGAAGCCTGCTAATCTGTGGGAGAGATTTGTTCGCTGCAGCAGGTTTGGGTGGGGCTGCTGTTTGTGAAAGTTCAGAACCACACTAGAGAAATTCACAGAGAACTATCTTCTGTGGGAAGAGTCCCGCGGTACACCAGAAGGAACTCTTTTCCTTAAACATAAGAAAAGGCTCTTAAAAAATGAAAACACTGACCAAACCTCACGTTTTGTTTCCTGTCATGGGTTGGTTGGAAGGAGGGGGGTACTGGAAGTGAGGGGTTGTTCTGGGAGTTTGCTTTAATTTCTTATTATTTCTTTTTACTTTTGATTCTGTTAGTAATAAATCCTCTTTATACTGTAACTGTTTAAGTGTGGACCTGTTTTGCCTTGAAGTTCTTCCGTTTTCCTCAATAATCCTTATTTCACCTCATAAAAGTAAACTTTCAATTTCCTCTTTCTCTGCTTAATTACAGCAGAGGCAAATAAGTAAATAAGATTTCATGTGATTGGCGTTTAACTCAGCGACAAACCACGACAGTATCATCTACATCAATAGAATCAATATTGTGACTGTCCCCTGCTGAGAAAATCATCTGCATTAAAAAGCAGAGAGGTAAAGAAATCAAATATAAACACAGCAGAAGTTTTTAGAAAGAGAAAGCTTATTGCTGAAAGCAAAAATGTTAAAGTATATAAAGGTCTCTAGATTATAAGTAATGGAAGTTCTTATTTTCTAATGAACTATTCAAATCTTTAAGGAGCAATTGAGACCACCAATCATAATGTTGTGTCAGTATTATTACTGTCAGTGTTATTACATGCCCATGTTGTGGGCATGGTGTTCAAGGATTCTGTTTCTCTTTTATAAATCATAACACACTTGGGTAACTGGTCTCATTTAGATTCAGGTACGATGAGAAAAAATTGTATATTGTATACTAGTGCCTTACTTTTTTTCTAGCTTGATTTATTACTTTCACAGGGAAATGAAATGTAGGCTCTTTTTTTTCCCCCCATGCTAACAAGCCGTGTAAGCTCAAGGGAGCAGGGAAATGTGGTAGTCTATACTATGATTTGTCTGCTCTATTCTTTCATGGCTACAGTCCTTGCCTTGCAGCAGACTTTGTTCTTCCTGGGAGACGATATATGAGGCAGCGTGCTTTAAGGCTGCCTACAGGGTGGCTACGACAGGAGGTTGTGACTGCTAATAAAATGCTCACTCTAGTCTTACCTCTCAGGTTTTTTGATAGCACAGGTAAATGGGTTGAAGTAGTCCTATAAAGGAAGTTAGGGTTGTTTTTTTTTTAATGGAAAAAAGAGGAAATTTCATGTTTCAACTGTAACAGGATGAATGTGGTATTTCTAAACAGTGTCTGTATCAGTAAGCAAATGAAAGTTTTTGGTAGGGAAAAAAAACCACATTAATTTCTAGCAATTCAAGACCAAGGAAGAAGCAAATGAAAGTGTCATTTTGAAAATATTAGTCTATATGTAAGTAATTAAGATGA
The DNA here is from genome assembly GCA_013398855.1 of Mohoua ochrocephala. Lineage (NCBI taxonomy): Eukaryota > Metazoa > Chordata > Aves > Passeriformes > Acanthizidae > Mohoua > Mohoua ochrocephala. The sequence goes on along the minus strand of VZTA01012858.1, from coordinate 13,772 downwards.
CCCTACTACTTTGAGAAGATTGAAAATTAAACAATGGGAGTTAAGTGATGAAAAAGTGAACAGGCTATAAATATTAGGGGGTGTTTGTACTTTTGATCATAACACCGCGTAGGTCCTTCACTCATATTTTTTAACATGAGACATTGATGATCAATGACAAGGTCTGCAGAGAAGAAACCTTAAAAAAGTACAAAGAGCTTCCCTGTCACTGCAAACATTTAGACTGTATCTTTGCACTTGAGGTATTTCAGAGATGGCTCAATGCCAACAAGTTTTGAAAAATCTCATGCCATGACTGTTGTAGAAGGAGCTTCTTTTAAGCATTTCTGAGGTTGTTTCCCTGTGTTTATTTCCCTAGGTGCCTCTTTCCATTCTCTGTTTTTTTCCCCTCTTCTCCATTCCCTTTCTCTCTTGGCCTCTGACCTAAGACTGAAATCAATTGTTTCCTGCAGCATATGGCAGAGACACACTGAGATGAAACAGTTTATCCACCCCTGACCAAACTCAAGAGAACCAGGAAGAGAAAGACACCTGCCAAATTCATCCAGATGGTATCCCAGACCAGGGAAGCAGGCCAGGGCCCAGAGCTGCACCTATTGTGCCAACCTGCCTGCTCAAGACCTGCAGATAGGCCTGGCCTGCAGTGACCCCAGTGGAGAGTAAGCAGAAAGTGCATTTTTTGAATCTTCTCATTCTGTTTTTCTATTGTTTCATTTTTTAAGCAAAAGTAGCTCTCAGAATAACATGGCTATAATCAATGGAGAAATTTTATCTAATTAGAGGTAAAAAAAATTCAATGAAGTAAGAGAAACCAAGGTCCATTCTCTGAAACAAACACAGTGTTCCTTACAAGTGTGGTGCATATGCATTTTATCGATATCTACTCCAGTTTAAATACTTTTATTTTATTTTATTTTATTTTATTTGGTTTAATTTTCTGAAAGACAGAGTTAGATAATGCTTTTACTATGTTGGGTCCACTGGGCTCATCAAATAACAGTATATTCAGCAACTACCTTCTTTCCTTTTTTTTTTCCTAGGTGGTAGGGATGAGTGGGAGGTGAAGGTGGTGAAAACTGAGTGTCATTTTTTAGTGTACATGTTAAGAAATGATCTGAAAGTTAATGGATCTGGAGAGCTTGAGGGTTCACATTTGACCTGCTTATAGTTATTGGTTCAGGCCTTTCACAGTCATGTAGCTGTTGAAATTCAACAGTTATTCTCAGTTTCTAGTAGAGTCAGCATCTATTTTTTCACCTACCAATTTAATCATAGGTTTTCGGGAGTCTGGATCCATAAAGAGACTTAAGTATCACAATGCTGACTATTGCGGAAAACCTAACTTTTAGCCTTCCTGCTAAACAGTGGAATCCACAGCCCCAAGTCAGTTTTACAGGTTCTCATAGAGAGAATTAGGCACGTGAAAACTGGCTGTAAAGAACCAGAATTTTCAGCAGGAGGCTGTTTAATCCACCTTTTGTGAAATATGAAGGTCAACAAATTGTGTATATGTATCCTTATTCCTTTCAGACTTTGGCATCTTCCTTTACTCAGATATTTATCTGGGAATTTTATCTTACATTAGTTAATGCACAACTGGTCTTAGCTATATCTGAGATCAAATCTGAGAAAGAGAAAGAATTGGATGAGTAGAAAAGTGAATCTTTTTGGCAGCTAGAAAAACCTAGTGACCAGGTGTCTACAGACTTTGTTGCGAGATACGTAGTCTAAATCAGTTTCTTATTTGCTTCATTCCAGGACTCATCTCTTACTCAAAGTGATGCCTTAGGTTTTAACTTTTATATTTTTCAAATCCTGTACTGCCTAGTGTGCAACTCTGAAGTTTCGTGTGGCCTGTTAACTGCTGTTCTCTCATGCTGGTTAGACATAAAAAGCCTCTCTAGGTTTGCTCTTCAAGGACACCAGGCCCCAAAATGTGTAAAGTAAAGCCTAAGGGGGCGGGGCAAACTTGGGGTAATTACATCATTAACTGAGGTTATCATTGGAGAATTAACCCTGATGTGCAAATAGACCAAACTTATAAAAGTGTGAAGAACCTGTAACCCAGGGCCCATCTTGGGTGTAGCCTTTGGACTGCCCAGGGTGTACCTTTGAAGGCCCTTCAAATAAATACCTGCTTTTATTCTCTTATTCTTGTCTAGTCTCTGTTTTTGGGTGGCCACCTCAAGGCATCAAAAGGACCAGTTATGAAAGTATTATGTGATGACATTCTACCATGCCGAAGTTTTGCCAATGCATGAAAAATTTTATCATGCCACTGTGAGAATAGCAAGACTTTTATATGGTGACCAGGACACCATCTTCTGAATCCCAAGTTCTATTACTTGCTCCAGTAAGCAGTTGTTAATTTTATGCACTATAACATGACTTCAAAAGGACATTTTTCAAAAAAGGATTGAAGTTCAAATAAACTTAATTCTTCAAATGAGGTGAAAATCCTGGGATATCCAGGAAGAATAAAATGAAAGGTGGGAGTTAAGAACTATGAACTGTATTAACTATGGAAATAAAAAAAAAAAGTTACAGTAAACAGTTTTGAAAAGAGTTCTTTGCACAGGGATAAGTAAGATTAAGAGGTCAGAGCATTTAAGTACCTTTTATAGAACAGACACAGAGGAAGATAATTGCAGTGGAAGCAGAAGACAGGCATAATTGTTACTAGAGATGTGTGTCTATTAATGAGAAAGTGTACAAAGAAACAAGGCACAGAGCATGCGCCTCATTCAATCATTAAAAGACAACAGGCAGCCATTGATGGGCCTTAAGTAAGTATAAACAATTCGATAAGAGATTAATTAAATAAACTGAACAGTCAAGAATTAAATAATTCTCACATTTGAATGTTTTAGGGTCTCTGAGGAGAGAAAAAAGGGATATTAAAAAAGGACAAACTCTTTAGTTATCAAGCCCTGAATACGAGACAATGTCTAGTAGCAAATATGAAGGAGCCAGTTTGTGACTCAGAGAGCTAAAATTTGCTTTATTGTACCTTGTTTGTTCCAAAAGAATCTCAGTACCTCTAAATTGTCATTTTAGAGCTTAAGTTGTGTAGGAATGAAGATGAACAGCAAAATCTGTCTGACAGTTTCGTTAGCATTACTGCAATGAGGGATTAAAGTGTCATACTTAAAAGGACCACACAAAATATTGATCTAAACCCAGCCATTGTTATAGGCCACAGTGAGGGCACTCATCATGACAGCTTGAAGCACATTAGCCTGCAAAATCCTATCTGTAGTAATACAAGTACAAGGCACTGTTCCTGGGCTGATCCAGTGTACCTGTAACCTTCAATAGGTTGAATGTCTTCTGCTTGCCTGGGGCAAAGTACTTGCTTTCTGTGATTATATATGTATACCTTCTGTCTCTGCTTATAAACTCTAGCAAAGACACAGCCCATCTCTAAACAAAAAGTTCACTTTTTGCTGAAGAAAGGACTACATCCACTTAACTCTTCTCAAGGAGGTCCCTCAATTTTAGTAAGCTAAAAGATGGATGGAATAGGCAATATCTATCAACATTTTAGTGTGAGATAACCTACAGTCATTTTTTAGTCTTCCAACAGATTTTTCTCCGTTCTGCTGAAGAAGTCTGGCAGCTACACTGGAGGCCTGCCATTCAAACTTATCTGAAATTTAATGAGGTCACTCCATTTTTCTCCTATACAAAAGCTCTGTATACTTTCCATGTCTGCTGGGACAACTCAGACCGTCCTCAGTCTCATAATTTCTTCTAGTTTTTCTTTGATTTTCCAGATCTCCTAATGTTTTTTCACGATCAGTATATTCCACTTTGAAAATCAGGCATATGCCATCCGGTTTCGTTATTCATTTTTTGTGTTCTAGAAGGAGGATAAAAACAAATGAGAAAACAGAAACACGGCTATCAACTTCTTTTTTTTTTTTTTTTTATTTATTTCTGCTAGAAGAGAAACCAGATTACTTCTCTTCCACATAGCATACAAGACATGAGAGGAGATGGGACCTTTCCTAATGAAGACACATCTGCTTCACCACTGATTGAATAGCCTAACAAGATTACTGCTGGAGCCTTTTCTTTCCTTAAAAGTTAGTTCACCCAGACTGATAGAAGCATAGACCAGCTTTCCAGCTCTGTGATATATTGCAGATGTCTCAGTGTTCCCTATGGACAAAACACAGACACGAGTCTGTCTAGTGTTACTGTGATTCAGTGTCATCCATGCAATAATGTTCTAAGAGAGCATCTACAGCTACAAATAGATGTAAACTCCTGTATATCTATACCTCTCAGGTTCTTGTATATGAAACCAAGCAGGAGGAATAGAGGAATGATTTTAGGCAATTACATAATGTCTGTAGCTTTCCAGTAAAAATATTTTAAAAAATTAAAATATTAAAGCAATTAATGTGTATGTTACAGCTGCCAGAGTCTTAAAGAACAAAGTATTTCTAAGTTGTCTGAATAATTATTTAATATCTGTTTCTGTTGTCTGGACCATCTGCACAGCCACATGATCTTTTTGTTAAAAAAGGATTTGTAAGAACTTGAGCTTTGCTCAAAACAAAAATAAACAATTTACCATTGCTGCTCTAAAGCTGTTAAGAACTTTACAACCTGAAATGCTTTGTAAAGCCAGAAAGTACCCTGTCTTCTTTCATGATTCTTCATCCTCTGAGGCTGGTACAGAACAACAATGAGTCCTGAACATAGGATTGTTTTTATATCCAGAACCATCTCCAGCAAAGAAGGTGTATATTTCACTTGCTAACAAAGGTTAATAAAGCATGCCAACAGAAGTTAGATGAAGTTGAAGAGCAAAATTTTTCAATATAGCTCACTTAACTTCCACTACACTTTATGTACAGGGCAGAAAGTGCTCCAGATTCTTCGTGCAGTGGATGTAAAAATATCCATCTTATGTCAAGACAGGTCATTATGGTTTTGTTTGACTGTTACTATTGCAAATAGGCACACACCAATGCATAAAAGAACATTTTATTGTAACAAGTAAATTGCAGTTGAAGAACAATCAGAATCAAGATTTCTTGGTTGAATGTTGAACCTCTGAGTGCTACTTTGGCCAATAAGCCTTACCTAAGCACTTTCTTGGAAGACTGGGGAGCAAATATCACACCTATCACACCACCTCACTGATGAATTTATAGATAAGTGATGGTGACTGAAGCTTAGGCCTTGTGTGTTTGACACAAAATGGAGAGGTATGTTACTGGTAGCAGACAACACAATGGGACTCCCTTCAGTGGTCTTATTCCTGAGAACAGAGTTGTCCTGAATTAAATGTATCTCAGGAGTGCCTTTGTGCTTCACTTTAGTCAGAAGGGAAGATGGTGCCTGAGTTTCACTGGGACGGTGCAGTGAGACTTTTCAGCTTTAAAGCTGTCATGCAGTGAGAGCCTGCAGAGGCCCTGCAGATAAAGCTATGTAAGGCTGACATTTGCTGAATACAGTCCTTAATGATCACACTAGATCTCTCTGAAGTCATTTGTGATTTGAAAGCTGGAAAAAACACCCTGTTAAGGGAAAAGGTAAAAAGCTGTAATGAAGATAAGAGGAACCCAACAATTCACATTCTGCATTTTTTGGAAGAAAGTTGTTGCCTGTGATCCCAAAGAACTGAGTGTTATGTCAGCTTATCTGAATAATTTTACCAACAAAATAACAGAGCTAGTTTTGCCAATTTAAATTCCATCTCACATTCCATTATCTGCTCAATATATAGTCAAACACAAAGATGAAGGCCAGTTATTTTGTGAGCCCTCTTTTGTGAATACACTGCTTGGACTGCAGCTGCCTCTATCTTGGAAAAAAATGCAAAGAAAGGAGAGCAGGAGAAATGGAAAAGTAATGCTTACATCTCCATTTCTAAGGCATTTATAAAAGACAGAATTAGGGCAAAGACATGGGTAAAAAGTATTTATTCTCACTGTAGCTGTGGTACAAGAGAATAGTTCTTTGGATATCCAAATGAAATGAAAAAAAGAATTTGAGGAAGTAATGGGGGGATGTCAGTGTGTTTTTTTAAAGAGCTGAAAAAAGAATATGGGAGTGGCAGGTCTTAACTAAATGATTCATAGTGAACATTGAACTCTCAATGCAGACGTTATTAGCTGGTGAATCATTTGTGGCAGATTTTTGCAGTTACATTGTTTCTTTCAACAATGGAACCTATTATGTCAGGAAAAGCATCCAAATAGTATTACTCATGATTTTATTTGCTTCTCTTCAGTTTATGTATTTCTTACTGTTTTCTTACCCTATGCCTTTTCAGAGTGTTGTGCTGAGACAAATGGGTACATTTCCTTTTAAGTATGTTTTTCCTCCTCAAAGACTTGTTTTGTTGTGTTTTGTTTTGTCTGCCTGAGAGCTGCAAAAGAAACAAGTTGTCTTTGGGCACAGAGCAATAATAAAACCATTGTACTGTTAGATGTAGTAGTATTAAAGGACATGATGCTTTTGCGTGTTTGTGATATTTGGAAACATAATCTGAAAAAGGCAATTCTGAATTTTTAGCTCAGAATAACATTGCAAAAATTAAAATTGGAAAAAGGGGATCATCTGACATGAAGATGTATTAAAATTATGCATGCCATATGTCTTAATGACACTAAAAGTAAAACATTTCAAAGAAATTTTCATATGCCAATATATCTTTCAATGTCATAGCACCATCTCAGCAGCAGCATCAGTGAAACTTAGTTCATCTCAATTCTTTTAGATGTCAGATTTAGCTTCACTCCTCAGTAAATGGGAAAACTGTCTTTTCCATCCCACCTCTCCATAAACACCTGCAATTCTCTGGGCTTCCTTCTATATTGTAACTACTGAAAATGCCACTTCACTGCCTGCTGATTTCTAGACAGGATATTTGGTGGATTTAAACAAAATATCAACGTTTTGGTTCAGATCATCACAGTACTTCTGAAGTGAGTTCCCAAGTTGTACTACAATAAGTGCATTTGTTTGAAGCACACCGAGAATATTCTTAGCAAGTGCAACCAAGAGTCCTTTTGGAGGAAAGTTTGGAACTGGGTTCTCCATTCCAGTCAGTTACCAAATGTGCACCAGTGATTTATAAGGATCTGAACCAGCTGCTCCACTTTATCATGAGTTTCTTCAACACACACGTCCTATTAGAAGTATAAGTACTGTCACGTGCTATTGCCCACTACCTCTCAACCCTTTAACTAATGAACCTTATTCATTCATTCACATTTCCTTTCACTCAAATTAATTTCTGTCTTTTTCGTGCATTTGTAGTTCAGTGATATCTCGCATGTTTTGTCTCACTCTATTTTATTATTACCCCTTTATTATTGCTGTCTTTTGCAAAGATTCGACAAGATCCCAGATGGGTTCCTGAGGAAATGACAGAGCTCATTCCTAAGGAAATGACAGCATCAAAATTTATGCATCAGTATGATAACCTTCTGGAAATATCTAACTGCTTGTGTGCAACAAGAGTAGGCAAACAATCCCTCGGTTCATCTCAGAGGATGAAGACCCTGTTTATGAAGTTTCAGTAGAGCCACCACATTTTGGGTGCAATGCAGAAGATGTGCATTGATGACAAGCTCTTGAACTTACCTTCGTGGTGGAGGGTCGCACCAGCACTGCTGTCTGACTGCATGCTCACACCTGAGGTCTTGGGATTTCCATATAGAGAACTTTAGAAGCCTATCTAGCACTGCTTTATTGTTCTCATTTCTCACTGAGGACAAAAGCACATCTACAGATACCTTTCCTACTTGCTCCCTGCCGCAGATTGTATCAGGAACCCCCTGTGTGAGGACTCTAGTTTTCAGCCTGAAAAGAAATTGTGATGTTCTTCTGTACCTGTCATTGTTACATGTGCAGTGGGAGGGAGGAATGACAGCCCTGGTGTCAGAATTGCAGTGAGATGACACATAGCACTGAATCATAAAGGCTGTTTTGTCTTTAAAAGCTGTTCTGAGGCTCTGAGCTGTGAGGGAATCTTCTGCCTGGCATTTAGGTGTGTCAAAAAACACCTGCCCAACCTATGCCCTGTGTGAATCTAATTCAGCCCCAGTGCTAAGCAAGCCATAGAACTGCACTCACCAGAGTCCTCTAAAGAGCTACCCACACAGTTCCATGTCTTTTTCAAAAGCACTGGGTTATGAGCTGATGAGCTGATCAAAGGGCCACAAATGGGATGCTCTTCTGTCGTATGGCCTTTTGATTCTCAGCCTACGAACTAGAATGACAAGCAGGAGAGAAGGTATTTTTATTCAGGGTACAGAGCAGTTAGTGTTAGAGTTAATGTTTGCTGTTCGTAATGCTCCCCTTCCCCCTCCCTTGTTCTTTTTTCATAACTCACAGGATACCCCAGCCCTTGGTGGGCTATTGAGAGTAAGCAGTGGCAGAGAAAACCTGCTCCTGGGACTTGACTGGGTCATGGAATTCTCTTCGTGAAGTTTTAAGCAGCCACTTCAAGCTCAGGTGGCTAATGGCTTGCAGGAAAGACAGCAGGTGCAGGTTTTCATCTGTTGTTTTAGTAGACAGTCTGCAGGTAAAGGCTCAGCTGTGAGTTGTGAAATTCTTTGTGATCAGGTGAGGAGGGAGGCTTGTTTTGCCATATTTGCAGACATCACTATCATTTCCAATGATACATGGTTTCATTGAATGCTCTATTTTCACTCGGTTTGAAATCAGAAACAATAAACTTTATTCTCAGTAAAAATTCCAGGCTGTTGACTCTGAAAAACCAGCATTATGGTGTTTTGCACAGTCTTTATGGCACACATCACAGGCAATTGCAGTGAAAGGAGTAGGAAAGGAATAGAGTCATAGAAAATACAGGCTGGGTTACCCTGCTAACTTCTGAGACCTCAACAACTGTACCTCAGAGCACTCAGAAGAAGAGATTTTTGTTTCTT